>CM053582.1:541718241-541736438 GCA_028627135.1 Pseudochirops cupreus
TATACTATTATTATTATTATTATTATTGACTACATCCAACTGGAACTTGAGATACACAGGCACTGCAGTTGGGAGATCCATCCTGCCCTACCAAAAAGTGACATAGGAGAGAATAGACTGGGCGAGGGGGGAAACACTGGGATGGCTGTCTTGGGGTGGTGGGCGGGGGAAAGACGGGGAGAAAATATGTAACTCAAAAAAAATTTAACAAAATAAATTTATTATTAAAAAAAAAAGTCATAGAATGTTAGAAGAGGCCTTAGATGGGGCAGGTAGGTAGTGCAGTGAATAGAGCACTGGCCTGGAGTCAGGAGGACCTGAGTTCAAATCTGGCCTCAGACACTTAACACAAAAACTAGCCATGTGACCTTGGGCAAGTCACTTAACCCCAATTACCCTGCCTTCCCCCCTGCAAAAATTAAAAAAATTTTTTTAAAAAAAGAAGAGGCCTTAGAGATCTTGTATAGCAAAGGAAACTGAGAGCCAAGGACTCATCCAAGGTCACACAGTCAATCAGTAGGTGTTATCAGCAAAGCCAGGAGCAGATTGTAGATGAGGGTATCTGGGAACCCAGGGGTTCAGGGAAGGGAGGGAGGAAGCCCCAGACAAACTGGACTGAGCCTGATCACTGCAGGGCTGAAGTTAGGAGAGATGGAAGGCACCAGTGGTAACGGGAAGTGAGGGAGAGGAAGCCTTCCCTTCATCCCTGAGGGCCAGCAGCACAGCACAGGGGGACACTAGCACTAATCATGGAAGCATCAGCATCGATTGGCCATCACCCAGCAGAGCACGAGGTGACAAGGAATTCTGTGAAGAGCAATCCAAACTCCGGCAATGTAATTTCTGCTGAGGATAGAGTGGCTGGCCGCTGTGGAGATAAGGGAGAAGCAATAGATGTAATCGCCCAACTCCAGTGAGCTGTCAATTCCTGGCCACGTGAGAGCCGCCAAAGCAGGCACCAGCTCCTCGGAAAGCTTAGGCCCATCCAGAAGGGCCTGCCTGGAGGGGCTCAGAGCCCATTCAAGATCTACAAGGAGGGGATCCCCACCAGCCCCATAGAATCATGGACCCACCAAAAGTCAGAACTGGAAGGAACAAGAAGCAGGGTGGTATGATGGTTAGAGTGAGTGCCAATCACACTCTTAGGAAGATGTCCCCTGTTTTATGTCTTACTTGACATTTATAATCAGAAAGTTGTCAAATAGTGCTATCTCTGCCTTTACATTTCCCAAGGAATCTTCTATGATTTTGACATGCATGAGAACTATCCTATTGGAGAAGAGCCTCTAAGGGATCTGTTTTTCCTACAAAACCAAATTTTTTTTAATAGTCAACAAACAACAAGTCAAGCTTAATCCTGCAACCTCTATATCTTTCAGTCTTTTATGTCAAATCATTTATGAAAGGCTGCTTGCTCCTTGCATCAACCTTTATTAAGGACACTCTCAATGCACGTGCAGATTTTTCTCAAAAATTTTACTGAGATTAGAAAGTAGAAATTTGGGGCAGTAGTTATTGTTATTCTTTCAGTCACTTTTTTAGTGTAATAATGAAGTCTAAGATACGGCTAAGTTCTAAGCCTTTAGTATCCTGTCTCCTGCCTCTACTTCCTATATAAGCAGAGACAGGAGCCCCAAAGTGATAGCTCTACTGCTATTGATGAAAAAAAAGTTATGCGAATCCTTATCGATCTTTTCCATTTTTTGCCTGTCAGCTCTTCTTCCAGTTTAAATGCTCTTAAGCAAATTTTGATGACATAGATCTCTCAGCAAGTTTTCTGTAAACTTGAATGTTAATGTATTTATTACGTGTTTCTTTGTTCAGCCATTTCAGTTGTGTCTGATTCTTTGTGACCTCTTTTGGGGTTTTCTTGGAAAAGATAGTGGAGTGGTTTGCCATTTTCTTCTCCAGTTCATTCTACAGATGAGGAAACTGATGTAAACAAGGTAAAGTGACTTGCCCAGGGTCACATAGCTAGTAAGTGTCTGAGGCCAAATTTGAACTAGAGTCTTTCCGACTCCAGGGCCAGAATTCTATCCACTGTGCCACCTACCTGTCCATTATTAAGTAAGTGCTTACTATGGGCCAGGCACTGTGCTCAGCACTGGAAATATAAATGCAATCAAGAAAAATAGTTCCTTCCCTTAAGAAGGGAATGTATGTTTTAAGGGAAAAAAAGACAATACATAAAAAGGAGGTCAATAAGTATCTAGCAGTATGGTTGGAAGTTTGCTAGGAAAGAGGTTGAGTACTAGGCAAGGTTAGGTGAAAGCTCACCGCTTCAAGCCTAGTATCCCACTGGAGAGGTACAAATTTGGTGAAAAGTGGATGAGGATGAAGATGATGGCTGGGAAGGAGGAGATAAGTTAGGAGCTACCTGACAACTGCTTCTCACTATTTAATAAAGCAATAATCTTCCACCATTACTGTCCATGAAATCATAAAAATTAGTTTATATTATAATCTAATCTATGCTTGCTCTTGGCTGCCATTTGTTAAGGATTTCCTTTGTGAACTAGCTCAGCTGGTTTCCAAGATGTTTGGTCCTCCTCATTTACACCAGACAAATATCCTTAGGAAATGGTGATAATCCCTATTTGTGTTTGTTCATTTATCCAGTTCCCAACATCTTGAAGGTCAGGTTGTAGTTGCCCTAATTTGCTATTATATCCTCTCATTTTATTTTTCCTTCCATTTTGATTTCTCTTTGCTTTAACAAGTTAGTGGTCTAGGCAATCATAGACAACTGGTTTGAAAATCCGTCAGTAACCAGTCATTTCTGTCTGTCAAAACAGAATCAATTTCATCTTTTTTGTGAGTCTGTGTGTGTGTGTGTGTGTGTGTGTGTGTGTGTGTGTGTGTGTGTGTGTGTGAAATCCAGGGCAACCTGACTCTTCTATAAGAAAAAAGATCATCATACAAAGCTTCTGGGTAATCTAATAGTCTTGGGCCTCTTGGCCTCTCTTGTTTCTTACTGCTGAACCATATTTCTCAACTTCATTTTTTTGCTATCTCCCCTATGGTCACCTCTGCAGTGAAGTCCTGAGTATTAAGACATATGATGATTTAATTTGGAGGCTTCTATTAAGATCTTCAGAGAACTTCTCCATCTCCTTCCTCATCCTCTGTAACAGATATTGCTTATCAATGGCAGTTATTTTCATGCTGGTCTTTTTTTTGTTTGTTTTGCAAATGCTTGTTATGAGCCCTGCAAATACAAGGTGACCAAATGTCCCAGGAAATCTTGTTTCTTTTTTTACCTTTAAATAAAGCCAACTTAATGAATTTCATCATCTCTCCAAGGAGAACCTAGAAGCCATCCTTCCAATTAGCTGTTGCTTCTTATTTTATCATGGAGTTCTGTTTATAGTGAGAAAATCAGCATGAATGGCATTTGGGTCTTATGGCAGTCTGTGACCTCACTAACCATTGAATGAAGATCTCATACTTAAATGGTCTAAAATCCATGACATTTTTAATAAGTTCTTTCCCCTTGCCTACCAACCTGGCACATTCATTGGCAGAAAAGAAAGGGGACTTCATGGGGACAGAGGTCCGGAAGAACTTCCCAACAATTAGAACAACAGTCCCTAATCTGGGATCTAAGAACTTAAAAAATATTTTGATAACTATATTTAACCTTATTGGCTTTCTTCATATGCCTATGTACTTTGTGCATTTGAAAACATTATTCTGAGAAGGGGACCAGAGGATTCACCAGACTGCTCAAGGGGCCAATGAAACAAAAAAGATGAAGAACTCCTGAATTAGAACTACCCAGAGGTAAAAAGGGCTGAATCAGGAAGTAATGAGCTCCCCTTTTCTGGCAGTCTTCAAGAAAAAGTGGGTGATGTTGTCAGGTACATTAAAGAGGTATAGGTTGGAACATCTTGTTCCTAAGGCCTTTCTGTCTCTCAGAGGCTGTGAAATTACATTCTATACTTTCTGTATGATATTCTGTATAATATAATATAATTAATGTAATTAATATAATAAATATAACACAACACAATAGGCATGACATGACGTGATGTGACATAACAACATATCGTATCATATCATATCATGTAATATAATATAATATAATATATTTCTGTATTATATTCTGTATTTTCCTTTGTTTTATGCATTACCCTGAAATAGGATCTATCACTAAGTTACCAGCCCACAGATAATGTACCACTCCATAGTTAGTCAGGCTTGTCCTGGGATAGTGCTCTCCATCATGGATAGTCTGTCACTGGCCTGTACTTGAAACCTTTCCAATATGGCAGACCTACCAGAACTGGTCCCTTCCTGACATGGACTTCAAGAACCCAAGGTCAGCTCCATGACAGCCACAAGAGGCAGTACAATAGGACTTTATTGCACAGGTATGTACACATGATCAAATATTATGTTTACATATATGTATGCACATCTGTGTTAGTACATGTGTATATAGATACATAGAGATAGATAGATAGATAGACAGAAAGATAGATAGACAGATACATAGATACATAGATACATGGATAGATAGATAGACAGATAGATAGATAGATTGATTGGCTTTCCCTTCTTCATCATCATTTAGTAGACCCAATGATTGCTTTCACCACGGAGTGCTCACTTCCTAACCTTCCTTCCAAGGCTCCTTTCTTCTTTTCCCCTCCTGACTGGACATTGAGACCCATCCCCCAACCCCACATGTGTGGGAGGGAACCCTTGCTCTGCTCCATCCCTCAGGTCCACACATACCCCTTTCTGAGCAGTAGTGGACTAAGACCCTCTAGCCAAGTTCTTCTCCATCTTGCTGAGCAGATAAGGCAGCTAACACCACTTGGCTAAGCCAGGAGATACCAACTACAATCCTTCCAGTAAGATGGAGCATCACTGAGCCTTACTTACCATCTGTGCTGTTTATCATTGTCCTCCAGACCCCCTGGTAGTGCTCAACCTTTCAATGAACTCTAAGAGGCTTGAGTTTTCCATCTTCCCTAAAGTTGCTCCCTTTGGACCTTTGAATTCTTCCATTTTCTCTGAAGTGGAAGTCTCCTACATGTATCATCTCCCCAAGTGGACTATGAGATTTTTGAAAGCAGGAACTATTTTACTTTTCTATCAGTTTCTCCAGTGTTTAGCACAATGCTTGACACAGAGTAAGTGCTTAATAAATTTTTTTTCATTCACTCATTTACTCATTCATCCATTAATTCCTCATCTCACAATGGCAAACATCTCCTTTTCTATATCAATAACTAGTCCCATCCCAGAGGGGCTTAGATCTCTTCACTGAAGTTCAGCCCTCATAGGTACTTCTGAACACATGTTTCCCTCTACCCACCTCCAAAATGTTCCCACATATGAAACAAAATTCCCGGCTCTACCATTAATTCACTGTGTGACAAATAACCTAAGCCTCCTCTGGAAGTGACAGGAGGGATAAAAGGTGGAAACTGTAGCAGGTGGGATGGGGAGAAAGGGTAGAGGCTGCTAGAGGGAGTCAGGGAGCTTTCTCAGAAGGACTTACCAGTTCTTAATGCCAGCTGGTTCATGAGCTTCCTCTAAATTCAGGGTAACAAAATTCATAATCCATGAGAACACTGTACTCCATTCCCTCTGAACCCTTTTTCCTTATCAAACAAGACTAAGCAATGAAGGAAGGAGTTATGGGTGAGGTGGGAGACATAGACATGCAAGAGAATAGCATGATAAAATGGAAAGATTACTAAATTTTGGAGTCAGTAGATCAGTATTCAAGTCTGTCACTTACTAGCTGTGTGAATCTGGGCAAATCACTACATGTCGCTGGGCTTCAATCTCATCACCTAAAAATGAAATTAGAGCATATGACCTCTATGGTTTTTTTCTAGCTTCAACATTCTGTGATTCCTTGACGATGTTCTTTGCATGATAGGGGTGCACTTGGACCCTGAGCCCCTGTACCCTTGACCCTTGGAGAAGGTGCTTGGCCCCATGAGACATGGGCTCCCTGAGTCCCAACATTAACTATTCACTTATCTGTTTGGAGAAGCCAAAGGAGAGGAGTGTGTGTGTGTGTGTGTGTGTGTGTGTGTGTGTGTGTGTGTGTAAGAGAGAAAAACAGATGGAGAGACAGAAAGACAGAGACAGACAAAGACAGAGAGACAGAGATAAAGACAGATAGAAGTAGGAAGTGAACTAGAGAGACAGGGAAAAAATTAGGAAAGGAAAAAAAGAACTGGAAGTATAAGACAAGGAATGGAATGGAGGAGAGGGTCCAAAGGATAATGGTAAGGATAGGAGTGAGTAATATGGGGTAATAGTGCTGAGGAGGTATGTATACAAGAGGCACAAAGGGGTACCACTTTTCCCTTTATGTGACTTGGGGACCCAGTGAAAATGCAAGAATATGTTTCACCATCTCACGTTCTTGCAGAGGTAGACAGTAACTATCTCTTTACAGCGGAAAATGAGCCATTATTGTCAGGGAGGGCTCAAAGGTGAAGGAAATATGTCTCCAACCTTTGCTCCTTTTCTTCCTGGTTTACTCATTTAGCCAGAGGCCTGGGCAGCCTGTACCACACTCTCCCACTTAATTATCATGAGCATTTTCATGGTTTTAATGGGAAAGAAGAAGCTGCTGGTGCCAGACCCTACGGGTCTACTGATAAAAAGTAATCAGCCAGGCTCAAGGAAAATCAAGAAAAGGATTGAATGAAGACTTCTTTCTTTACATCTTCATTTCTTTTAGAAGAAGCAGCTATGTGACATAGTGGATACAATACCTGGAGTCAGGAAGGCCTGGGTTCAAATCCTACCTCAGACATTTGATCTTGGGAAAATCATTTAATTTCTTTCAAGCTCAGTTTCCTTATCCATAAAAGGGGGATAATAGCCCCCACCTCTCAGGGTTGTTTCGAGGATCAAATGAGATAATATATGTAAAGTGCTTTGTAAACCATAAAGTGTTATGTAAATTCTAGCCATTAGTATTTTATGAGTGAGAATGACATGGCACAGTGAAAGAATCACTGGTTTGGGAGTCAGGGCACCTGGGTTCAGATCTGGCCTCTGTTACTACCCATGGAAACTTGGGCAAGTCACCTGGCATCACTGAGTCTTAGATTCCTCATTTAGTGTCTAGAAAAGAATAGGTGTTTGATAAATGTTTGCTGATTAGTCAATCGATTTGTAAAATGAAAGGATTGAATTAGATGTCCTTTAAGGTCCCTTGCAGCTCTAAATCTATGAAACTATGATCCTATGAAAATAAGAAAATGTTGGTCAGTGACTTGTGTGACCCTGGACAAGTCACCTACCCTCAGCTTCTTTGGTTTTAAAATGGAGAAAACAATAAAGATTAAATGAAACAATGGCTATGAAAAGAGGAAATGCAGCCATAATGAATAAGGAGTTGGCTTCAGGGTCAGGAGGATCTGTATTCCAGGTCACATGGCAGACTTATATTGTCTTTTTTTTTTCATTTGGGGGACAGTGATCCACTTTCTTCCTACTTCCTGTGCTAACTGGTGGTTGTTGGAGCTGTCCAAAGAAAGCTGCTGAAGATCCTTGCTCTCAGACACTGAAAGCCAGACTGAAACCTAGCGAGGCCAAGTTACTTGCCCAAGGTTACATAGGTACCCACCTACTCTGACTCCATAGCCAATGAAGGAAGGAAAAAAATACCTCTACATGTATCATTTTGATAGTCTACATTCTCCCATTGTTCCCTTTGCCTATCACACTCTCATTCTGTTGGCTTGGGACAGCCAAATGGTAGCTTCTTTGGGGCCCTGACTCACCTCCTCCCACTGGTGGATGTAGCGAATGAGACGGGAGAGGCGCAAGAGACGAAGGAGGCTCAGGATCTTGGTGAATCGGACAATGCGCAAAGCCCGAGCGGTCTTATAGAACTCAGAGTCTATGCGTGTCTCCACAATGAGGAAGATGTAGTCCACAGGAATGGAGGAGATGAAGTCCACCACAAACCAACTTTTCAGGTATTTCATTTTGATCCTTTGAGGGTCCAATATTATCTCCGTGTTGTCCTCTACAACGATGCCTGTCCGGAAGTTGAGGACAAGGTCAATGAGGAAGAAAGTGTCTGAGACCACATTGAAGACAATCCAGGGTGTTGTATTCTCATCCTTGAAGAAGGTGATGCCCACAGGGATGATAATCAGGTTCCCCACCATCAGAAGCAGCATGGTTAGGTCCCAGTAAAACCTGTGCAGAGAGTGAGAGACAGGTCACTTAGGGAGAGACCCCAAGAGAGATGTTCAGACAACTAGAAAGAGAAATACAACAAGTCACATTCACCAAAAGAAGGACAGAAATAAACATGGGGGAGAAAGAAAAATGCCAAGAAAACTATGGGTGATTCACAGAAAAATAGAGAAACAGAGACACCAACAAAACCAATGTGAGGGGAAGAGAATCACAGAGGCCCTCACTTTGACTGCAGGGATCCTACTCTACCATTTTCTGAAATTTTCTTAAATCTTACCCTTCCAGGAGACCTTTCAATTCAATATGATTCGATTAGATTCAATTAGATTAGATTAGATCCAAAAAAATTTAATAAGTTCCTGCTCTCAGCAGAGCACTGTGCTAGGCTAGTTGAGATTCCAAGTTTAGATAAGACAGGGCACCTAATTAAGTACAAGTGTGAGGCAGTTTTCTCCCTCAGCCCCATGCTGACAGGACCCCTTCCTGGTTATGCCTGTTTCTCTACAAAGAAAAAATCAGTGTGAAAATAAACAAACAGAGGCATCTAGGAGGGAGACCAGGCAATGCAGGAAAATCATCTCGTTCCACAAATGTCTTTTAGGACAGAATTCCCCCAGGGGATTCCAGGTTTTTCTGATTAACTTTGCTGAACAATTTGTAGGGTATCCAATATGGAACACTGCTGATATGTGAATGAATGAATTCCACCCACACCAACCAACCTATGTTGACTGGGCACTGTGTGCCCAGCCCTGTGTTAGGCTCATTTGGAGAGACAAGAGAAGAGGCAGCTCCTGCCCTCCAGGAAATGGAAGTTGCAGACTAGAAATAATTGTAAAATCATAGTAAATACATGACTTAATGGCTAGAAAGCTAGGAAGGCCCACCTCTGATACATCCAAGACCCACCTGATTCAAGAGTCAGCTCGGATACATTCTGGCTGTATGTCCCTGAGAAAATCACTTAAACACTCAATGTTCTAGGTAACTTTCTTAAAGATTACAAACTGCAGAGAAGGTAGTAACCTACATTGATAGAAAGAGTTCCTTATACCAATGAAATCTGAAGTTCAGTCCCCATCCCTATTAAACAGTGACTACTAGAATGAGGGCTTTAAAGTCTGAGAGTTGTGGAAGTTGAAGGGAGCTGTTTTCAGTGTGGCTGAGAGAACGGGATCAGGGAAGGTAGCACTTGAGCTGGCCCTTGAAAGATATAGATCTGTGGAAAGACAGAAGGGACAGGTGACAGGCCAGACAAAAGAGACAAAAGCCCTCAGCGATGAGAATAAGCATGTATTATGCTGGTTGCCAGGAGGCAACAGGCCTGATTCAGATACAGGGTGGGTTCGAGGGGAGGAGGTGGTAATGGAGAGCAAACAGAAAAGGATGATGGGGACACTGAGTCTAAAAAAGAGAAAGAAGAAAGCATTCATGGTATTAATTTTGGGAGAAGTGGGTAAAAGGCCTGGGCTCCAGAGACCCTTCTCCTCTGTGGAGAGCTATTCCCAGGGTGGGTATCAGTGACACCAACAATGATATGAGCAGGTTAAATCTATAAGGAGATAAGATTTAACATAAAATGTACATAAGACAGAAGAAGGCACAGGTAACCCAAGGTGAAGTCAAGAGTGGCATGGAACAGGAAGATGAATGTAAAAAGTAAAGTACAGAATGAATAAGCAAGTATCAAAAAAATTCTAGGAACAACAACAATAGAAGGTAGGGAGCTGAGTTCCAGCTTTGATACTTTCTATCCATGTGATCACAGGCAAGTCACTCAACCTTTATATGCCTTAGTTTCCTTAACTGTAAAATGGAAATAATAATACCTGAACCTTATACCTCAAAGGATCATTGGGAGAGAATAGTGCTACACAAAGTGAGTTATTATTGATAAAGAGGAGCAAAGCACAGATAACATTGCTCAGAGGCAGATACAATCAGCAGTGGGCTGGGAAATGTTTAACAATCTGCTCAAAAATAGTGTACAGCAAGACACTCTTTGAATATACAATATTAACATTTTCTCTATCATTTTCTTAAGTCTGGATAATCAATAAGGCAGGTCTCAGTTTGCAGAATTTGCTGATTTCTGAGGTGCAAGGGCTCACACTGAAAGTTTAAGAATCGGTTTCAGTTTGAGCTGGCTCCAACACACCTCAGGGTATAGCAATGTTAATAGTGATGCTGAAAAAGCTGAACCACTCAGTTTTCACACACACACACAGACACACACAGACACACACAGACACACACACCCCCATGTTCTCTTATCAAGAAGACTCTTCTGATTAGGAAGGGCAGTGCAGATAAAGTTGAAGGAAAATCCAAATGTGAGATAGGTAAGGAGGCACTAAAAGTTCAATCAGTTTTAATCAATAAATCAAAGAAATTGTATCCCAGAAAAAATGAAAACATTTGCAAATATGAACTCTGAACCACTCTCAGTAATCTCTGAAGAATTATGGGGAGTAAGGGAGCTATCCAACTGGATATGCTTTGATTTTCTAAAGGGGGGAAGGAGAATTCCAGAAATTATAGATTGGTGAGTTTGACACTGGTCCCAAGGAAGATTCTAGAAATGATTAAACAGATGGTTTGTGAGCACTTGGGAGATCAATGGGAGCTAGTATGGTTTAAATTAAAAGTCATGTTCTTTGTCACCACAACAAAAAACTAAGCTCAAAAAAAGAAGTCGTGTCAAATTAATTTTCTTTCCTCTGTTGATGGATTAAGCAGCCTACTAGGTTAGGCAAATGTTGCTGACATTGTTTCTCTCTCTTTTAGAAAGGCATCTGATAGAATCACTCTTTTATCAGTCAAGGAGAATGTCTGTTGGAGTAATATGGTGAAGAGTATTGATTCTACAGTCAGAGAACTTGGGCTTAAATCCCAGGTCTTATTCTCACTACCTATGTGAATTTGGGCCTTCGATTCCCTTCAATTCCCTGGGCCTTGGTTTTCTGATCTGTGAAATAAGGAGCTGGATTAGTTGGTCTCTGTGGTCCCCTCCAGATCAAGATATGGAACAATATGTTACTAATGAACCCCTGGTGCATTGCAGTGATCACTGTTGCCATTTCAATGAATTCTATCCTATGAATGATTCTCAGATAGGGAAGGCTGTAACAAAAACTGGTCAATAGATTAGCTAAACTGCTTGTTAAGTGAGGAACTGATAACAGAGCATGTAGTTTCCTCAAGTGGCCTGTCTCAGACAAACTTGGATAAGACTGCAGAATCACTGTTTCTGGGGTATCATGGAACACAGGAGATGTTCCATGGGAGTCAGTCAACAAGGACTTATTAAGCACTTACTATGTGTTAAGCACTAAGAATACACAGAAAGGCTAAATCACAATCCCTGCCCTCAAGGAGCTCACTGTCTAATGGGAGGGACAACATGCAAACTATTAAATACACATAAGATATATACTGTAAATGGGAGGTCATCTCAGAGGGAAGGCACTAGTAGGTTGGAACAGGGAAAGCTAGGAAGTAGATAGTGTAACAGAACGAGTATTGTACCTAGAGGGTGAAGACATGAGTTCAGTCACATCACTATCTGTGTGGCCTTGGGCAAGTCATTAAACTTCACTGGGACTTAGTTCCATTACCTATAAAATTAGGGGAATAGACTAGATAACATCTACATTCCTTTTGTGCTCTTAATCTATGCTCCATGACTGATGACAGTCAAATGTATCCATTTTCAAAAGTACTTCAGACTATTTTAAATTCTATATTCTAATAGAATAAAAATTCCTGGATGGCAGGAAGCATCTTACTTGATTTGTAAACCAAAGGGGCCTAGGACAATGTCTGGCATATAGTAAACTCTTCATAAATGCTTGCTGATTGATTGCTGATTGATAGAACAGTGAGTTGGATGCTAATTCCTGGTATAAGCCTGAAACAGATTACAAATGGGGTATTTGTGAGCTTTTAGAAATAGAGGCAGTGATCACTGCAATGCACCAGAAGTTCATTACTAACAACTTATTTCACATTAACTTCATTTCTGTAAGTCAGAAAATATCACAAACATAATATACCCTGACTTCAGCAAAGAATTTGGCAAAAAATCTTTCAAGTACACTTGTGAACAAGATGGAAAGTTATAAACTATGTGATTTTACAGTTAACTGAATTCAGAACTGGTAAGACAACTGGACCTAACAAATGGTTATTAATGGTTTGACATCAACTTGCAGAGAGGTCTCTAGTGGAGAGCTACAGGGCTCTGTCCTTGGCCCACATCTACTTAACATTTTCATGAATGAATTGGATGATAGTGTAGATGACAAGTTTTTCAAAAAACTCATATAATCTTGGGTTTCATTAACCTAAGGTTGATGTCTAGAAGAAGATAGGTAAGAGTCCCCTGTACTCTGCCTTGGTCAAACCATAGCCATAACATTGTTTTTAGTTTTGGCTGGCACATTTTAAGAGCGACATTGACAAGCTGGAAAAAATTTCACAGTAAAGTGACTAAAGGGACTTCATCTTAAGCAAAGATTAATTGAAGAAATCTGGAATTTTTAGATTAGAAATAAGGAAGTTAAAGACCGCATGATCTGTGCTTTCAAATAATTTAAGGGTGGTCCCAGAGAAGAATCTGATGTGTTATATTTGATCCAAGAAGGCAGAACTAAGGTCTATGGGAGTAGAAGATGCAAAAAAGTAGATTTTAACAACATAAAGAAAGAACCTAATGGTGATAGCTGCACAGATTGGGAAGGTTCTGGCTCAGTACAAAGGCCATTCTTCATCACTAGAAGTTTTTGATGTAAAGCTGAATAATCACATGTTAGGGATGATGTTCAGGGGATACATGCTTCAGGGAGGGGTTGGAACTGAAGGTCATTTGAGGTCCCAACTCTAGCCTTCTATGATTCTCTGATATCCTTGTGAACAATATGGAAAACTGTAGTTTGGATAACAGTATAGCAAGGCAGAATCAGGGATGTTGGAAGGACCATACCTAGCAGGTGTTGATTAAATGATCAGTATCTAATCTGGAGATAGGCTCGGTAGTAGGGCACAGTACTGGAACCTGATCTAGAATAAAATAATTTTAGATCTAGAAAGAATATTAGCCATTGTCTAGTTTGGTTCTCCAATTTTATAGATAAGGAAACTGAGATCTAAAGTAATTTGATCAAGGTCACATAGCAAATTAGTTGGGACCAAAAAGAAACCAGCTGCAGAACTACACAATAGATAATGATAGATTTAGACCTGGAAAAACCTTAGTAGGAATTGAGTCCAATTCTTTCATTTTACAAATGAGGAAATGGGCTTGCACAGAGTCACAGATCTAGTAAGACTATGAACCCAGATCATTCAGAGTTCAAGTTCAGCAATCTATCACTATACCCCTTTACCTTGGAAATCATCTGCATTTTAAAGAGTAAAGGGAAAACCCAGAAAGATTAAGTGATCTGTCCAAAGTGACCCAGGTAAATAATAGCTCTGGATCTAAGCTCAGTGTTCTTTCTACTGCATCATCACCATGCCTGCCCTAAGAAGGCAATTTTTCCTGTGGGGAAAAAAATATAACTTAGGATTCTCTTGATCGTAGATTGGACTGTGGAAAGGTGGATAACAAAAAACTGAAGGTGGCATAGGAACACAGTACCTTTATTCTGGGCATCACACTTTCAGAGTTGTGCTGGCCAACTAAAGCTTATATAGCAGAGGGAGAAGAAGATGGCAAGGGTCCTGGGAGCCATGTCATTCTAATCTAGACCAAAAGGGCAAAGTGGTTTAAGAATACTGGCTCCAGATACACTAAAGACTTGGCACAGCCTAGAAGTAGATGGCTAGCGAGCTGACTTGGAGGGAAGTCTCTAGTGGAGGGCCTCAGGGCTCTGGCCTCTCCCCAGGTCTGTTCAATATTCTTATCCATGATTTAGATGATGATACATATGCCATGGTTTTCAAATTTGCATATGATATGAAGTTAAATGAAATAGCCAGTATGTTGGGTAAAAGAATTAGGATCAATAAAGGTCTTGCTAGGTTAAAATGGGTTAAATTCTAATACAAAGAAACTTGAGGTGGTAGGTTGTTGAGGCAATATCTCAAAAAGAACAACCCAAAAGGCATGAGAACACTAGGAGGGCAGGTCGGGTCATTGATGGGAATCCAATGAGCCCAATACAAACAAAAGAGAGGGACAGATTCAATGATGGAGTTCCACAGTCTGGTCAGGTCCTTCGCTGGATCTAAGAGAGGTCAGATGAGACTCCAGGAGAAGTAAAGTTGATACTTTGACATGTTCAGAGGCTCTATGATGCAGGGAAACCTAATGTACTAAAGAGAAGGGGGCATTTTGACTACAAACATTCTGATTCAATGCAAGAAAGCACCAAAGAAGAGAGACATAGTGGGGACAAGATAGTCATTAGCAAGTATATTTTGGGCTGTGATGTGAAAAAAATTTAGACTTATATGGCCCCAGAGGACAGAATCAGGAACAGTAGGTAGAAGGCTTGATGTCAGAAAAAAGACAAATTTCTTAACATCTGGAGGTGTCAGAATGGGCTGACTAGAGAAAGAGAGCTTCCCATCATTGGGAGACTTCTAGTGATGACCGAATGATTATTGTGGGTTATTGTAGATGGGACCTCTCTGTTCAAGTACGGGTCTGATGCTGCATGCTAATAAAAAGAATACTATATTTGGAGTCACAAGACATGGGCTCAAATCCCAGCTCTTCCACTTAATTACCTGTATCACTTAAACCTCTCTGAACCTCAGTCTACTCATCTATAAAATGGAGAGTTGGATTAGATAACTTCAAAGGTCTCTCACAACTCTAAATGTATTATCCTAGGTTCCTTCTCATTCTGAGATTCTGTGACTTTACAACAGAATTATCTAACAAGCTTCCTCATGAGGTAATGAGTTCCCTGTTATTCTAAGTGTTCAAGCAGAGGCTGGGTGATAACCTCTCGAAGATGCTGCATAGTGAGGTTATGAGTTAGAGGATCCTACAATTCTCTGAACTAGGAAGCACCAATGGTAAAAATTTTGGGCATCAGTAGAGGAGATACTTTTGATCAAATCTCAATGTAAAGAACTCTGTAATCTTCTTCTCTTGCAGAGCTGATCTCATATTATGAATAAACAATTATATTTTGATATATCTGTAGTAGAGGATAAAGGACTTATCCGTAGTCACACAGGTAGTAAATGGAAGAGCCCAGATTTGAGTCTGGGTCTTCAGATTCCAAGGCCATGACTCTTTCCATTGTACCACATTGCTTTTCTATTAAAAACACATTGCTTCCTGAAAGTTCAAAACACTCATGGAGACCATCTTCTACTAATTTGTCTCAAAATGCCCCAAGGCCAAGGCTGTTGTCATGGATTATTAGCTCCATGTTGTAGGAGGAGCACAGAGACTAAATAGTTTAATCAAAGTCACACAGCAAACTGGTTAAGGAGACAAAGGTCTTGGCTTCCTATCTATATCCTGAATATTTCTGTCTATATCTTGACTGAAGTGCTAGCTCATAGGTCCAACAGGCATGGACATATGCTGCTCTTGCCAGGTCCCAGCAGTGAAGACAGAGCACCTGAGAGGTGCCCTGACTTCTAACCATGTGCATCTTGGCTTGCCCAACCATGTCGCAGAAATCCTGCCAGGGCTAAGTGGCTCTGGGCCAGGACCCCAGTGTGAAGGGCATGAAATGATGGTGCAGTTTCCTCATGCTATTAATTTGGACAGTTACACAATAGCTTATAAAGGTACTAAACCTGGGAGAAATTAATATGTCTTTCCCTAGTAAAAAATAACCTTTTGGCCATCATGAATCTCCTTGTTGCAGGAGAAGAAATAAAAAAGGAACTTTGGAGAAGAACTAGCAAGGTGTCTTTCCCTTTGACCCTGAAAAGAACTAGCTACACACAAGATCCTCCCATCATCCCACCCCACCATAATCAAAGTTGGGCAAAACATTCTTCTAGTGTTTGGTTTTCTATAACAATTCATCTTACAATAGTAGCAGGAGGGAATGAGGAACAGAAAGGATGTGTAATATGACTCCTTCCAAAACCAGTGCTTCATCTTCTCACACCTGGACTATTGTAATAGCCTTCTGGTTGGCCTCTTACCTCTAGTCTCTTCTTACTCTGACCTACCCTCCACTCAGTTGCCAAAGTAAGTCTGACCATGACACCTACTTCTCTGTTAACCGAATAATTCTAGTGCCTCCATATTCTCTCTACTATCAAGTGTAAAACCCTCTATTTGACACTTAAAGCCCTTTACAACCTGTCCACTTCCTACAGTTTCTAGTCTATACCTTATTCCCCTCCACATATTCTATGATCCAACCACACTTGCTCCCACAAGACATTCCATCTCCCTAGGCCCTGCCTCCATATTTCCCATGCCTGGCATGATATCCTTCTTCACCTCTGTCTCTTGGCTTCACTAGATTCTTCAAGACTTAGTTCAATTTCACCTTCTGGAAGAAGCTCTTTTTTATCATTCCCTACCCCTACCCTTGACCCAGTTTGGCACCTTTCCTTCTGAAATTACCTTCCATTCTGCATATATCTTGTTATACAGCATGATTAGCATGCTTTCTCCACCATTCGAATGTGAGTTCCTTGAGGCCATGTTTTCTGTCTTTTTTACCATAATGCCTGGTACATAGTAAGTACTTGTTAATGAATGCTTGTTTCTGCCTACTGACTTCCAAAGCCAGAAACTCAGAAACCATCTCACCTCCTACCTGAGGACTAGGAAATTCAGTGACTTTCCTAAGGTCTCATAGGTATTAAGTCATGGGTCTTGCCTCCAAACCCATAGCTATGTCTGCTATGCTGCACTGTTTCTCACCCAAATTTAGGCAATCCACAGGGAAGACTGTTCACAGGATCCGAGATCAAGAGCTGGAAAGGGTCTTGAGGTCATACAACCCAAAGTCTCATTTGATGGTTGAGGAACCTGGGGTCCAGGGAAATTAAGTAACTCAGACAAGGTCACACAGGCAGGAAGTGAGCATCAGAGGTGGACTGTAAAGTCAGGTCCTGTATCTCAAGGGACAGCACTCTTGCACGAAGTTATTGGCAGAGCCAAGATGTTGATGACATTCTTCTAGGTGGCTTCTGGGGTTCCTTTCAGTTCTTTTAAAAACTCATTGAGATGACTTTTTACATTTTTCAAATTTTTTTCAAATTTATTTTTCTTTAGTTAATAAAAATCTATTTTCTGTTCCCCCCACAATGAAAAAAGAAAGAAAAACAAAACCCTGGTCCCTTCGAATTCTCAATTCTGTGCTTCTGTGAATACCTGTGAATAGCAGCCAGGTCTCCTGATCTGTTCAGTCAAGTGATCTTGTCACTTTACCACAATGCTCTCTTCTCAACTTCCCCTCTGCTCCCTTCAGAGATCTCAGTCCATTTCCCTTGTCAGTGAGATGCAAATCCCAAAGGAATGTTCTCAGTCCCCAAGAGGCCCTCTAACATCACATTCCAGCCTCCAAACATACACACAAAGTCATGGGCTGGCATGTGCAGATGTATGCATACATCTATACACACATATAAAGACAATTACAAACATACCAGACCCCAAATACATATAATGATACATACAAACAGGAACACAGACATGATTGCACACAAATATATACACAAACATACATATACAAACAGGGACACACAAAGACAAATACATGCATACACACATGGAAAAACCCATGATCGTATATATATATATATATATATATATACACCAATAAGAACACACACATGCACACATATATTAACATGTGCATATGCATATATACCTGCGCATGTAAATATACAGGAATCCATAGACATAAAGGCAAATTTGTATACATATACATACTTGTGTATGCACACATATATGTGGATACATATATATACAGACAGACATATATGTATGTGTATATATATATATATATATATATATATATATATATATATATATATATATATATATATATATATATATATATATA
>CM053582.1:541736938-541756710 GCA_028627135.1 Pseudochirops cupreus
AGCCGGGGCTTCAGGCCAGGCTGGTTTTGGTTCGCAGTGCTGACATGGTTCCTCGTAGCTGAGCTGACTTTAGTGGGAAGTATCTTTGTGTGCGTTTTGAAGTTCTAGGATTGGTTTAGAGTCCTATTTTATGGGTATTTTGGGGTGGCTATGTGAGAGCTGCGATGCGTTGCTGGTGCTACGCCGCCATCTTGGCTCAGCCCCCCCTCTATGGCTTTTTTAAGTTATGATTTCACTGGTTTAGGGAGCTTCCTGGGAGGAAACTCTCTCCCTCAATGCATATCAGCAATGCAGATCTGTAAACTTTCAGTCTTTGAAAGTAGCCTACTGCATTGAGGAATTAAGTGACTTGCCCAGGGTCACATGGCCAGTCTATGTGAAGGGTTGGAACTGAACACAACTCTTCTGACTTCTGAAGGCAGCTTCCTCTGCACTACACTATTCTCCCTCTCTAAATTCTGTGATAATGTATGTAAAAGCACTTCAAGTAATGTATAAATGCAGCCTTTTCTGTGGCAGCGTGAGGAGAGTGGAGACCTGTGGTTTCATGGGTGTAGGGAACTCCAAGTGTGAAAACTCTCTTCTCAGATATAATTTTGCAACTTTTCTGCAAGATGAAGTCCTAGAGAGTGCAGTCAGCCAATCAGTAAATATTTATTAATCACCTACTGTGTGCCAGACACTGTGGTAAGCACCGGGGATACACAAAGAGAGACAAAAGGCAATCTTCAGTCGCAAGGAGCTCACAGTCTAACGTGGGAGACAGGGAGCAAACGGATTTGGACAAAAAGCTATAGATGGTATTCAGTGTTCTTTGGTACTTTTAGTGTAAATGGGAAATAGTTACACTAAGGAGAGCACTAGAATTAAGAGGGGTTGGGAATGACTTCTTGGAGAAAACAGCTCTTTGAAGGAAGCCAGGGGAGCCAGTAGGTGGGGATGAGAAGGGGGGGGTGGTGTTCCAGGCAGGAAGGACAGCCAGAAAAGTGAGGAAAACTGTGTCACTGGATCAGAGTGCATGGAAGTGGTGTGTTTGTGTGTGTGTGTGTGTGTGTGTGTGTGGTGTGTTAAGGTCTGAGAAGACTGGACAGATAATAGAGCTTAGGTTAAGAAGGGCTTCGAATGCTAACCAGAGGGTTTTGTATTTGATCCTAGAGGTGATAAGGAGCTGCTGTGGTTTACCGAGTAGGGGGCTAACATGGTAGAGCCTGTGCTCTGGTGAGTGACCAGAGGATGGGGTGGGATGGGGAGAACTCTGTAGCAGGCAGAGCCACCAGCAGGCTATTGTAATAGCACAGGTGTGGGCAGCTCTGCCTTCTTGGGTGTTAATGGCTAAGAATAACAGGTGAGACTTGTCCCAGGAGTATTTATTTGACCACAAAGGACTCTTGGAGACTAAAATGTCTTCAAGAACCAAAGAAATTAATTTCTAATGGCGGAATTTTGGATCCCATGGTTGTCACTGGGGAGTGAGATTTGGAGACAGGGGGTCCTTTCTATTGTCCTTCAAGTTCACATCTGGCACTGGTCATTCCGTGGGGACCCCCAGCCTCAGGCCTTTGGCTTCTGCTTTTTCTAGTGCTTCTTCTCTTGAGATGAAGGGTTACCTCTTTGGGAATTCCAGGGTACCTAAGCTACTCCAGAACTCAGGTATTGAGTATCGGGGGAATCATTGAATGTTTCTAGGGGTGAGTCTCTGTCCCTTTCCCTCCCTTCTCCCTCATCTCCCTTCTCCCCCCTGCTTTGCACTCCCTCTGTATTGGCGAGCTCTCCATGCTCAGGATGCTCTGGAATCATGGGACATGGGATGGGAGTGGCAGGAGGATGGAGTCTGGGATAGCACCTGCCTCTCTGTCTTTGTCCTGGAGTGATCTAGGTCAGCTTCTTTCCTTCGCTGCCTATCCCCAGCAAAGCTCCCTTTCCTCCCTCCAAGGGTGTGAGCTTGTTAGAGGCTATTAATGGAAGCTGCCAATTGTTCCCTTTTGGAAGTTCCTGCTGCCCTGCCCCCCCCCCCCCAGCAGGTGGCTGTTAGACTTTTCCTCTCCCTCTTACTTGTGCTGTAGTGGAAGAGGCCCTTACATGGGGAGTCGGGAGGCCCAAGGCTAGTCCAGGCTCTGCCATTGTCCCTGAGGCTTTGGGCCAATGGCATCCCCTCATCACTTCAGTTATCTCCTGGATTAATTGAAAGGATGGGGCTAACTGATCTCTAGGTTGCTTACCATTGCATCTCCAATGTCTTGGGATTTTTATCAATCAGTAGTCACCCATCTCTGCTGAGTAAGCAAAGGGGTCTTATGTGTGGTGAAAAGAGGAATTTGAATTGATCATAATTCTGTCCCTCAGGAATGGATATTTGTTTGTCCAGTCTCTGGGCTGGTCCTCTCTCTCAGAACAGTCAGTTGACCCTCACCAGAAGATGCCATCAGTCAATCAAAAAACATTTATGATATGGCTACTACACGCCAGGTCCTGGGGATGACAAAATTGAAATGGTCCCTTTCCCCTCCCCTCCCCCAGTACCAGCAGCAAACAAAGATCCACGATTCCATACAAGTCTTTGAGGATTAGGAACTGAAATTTCAAGCTCCTTGGGGAGGGGTTTCCAGGACTTGGTAACACTCTATATGATTGAATTCAACAAATGTGTATCACATGTTTGCTATTTGCCAGACACTAGGGATTTTTTTTTATATCAAACTTGTGATTTTATTGGTGTGGGGAACTCCCAGTGAGGGACTTCCTCTATCAGTGCTGGTTGGCATTTTCTCCACAATTAAGTCTTAGAGGGATGTCATGGGCAGCGGGGGAGGGGGGGGGCACCAACGGGGGAGGGGGGCACTGACAGCTTTAAGTATCTTGCCAAAGTTCACATAGACAGTAGGTATCAGAGACAGGATTTGAACTCAGGTTCAAGGCTGGCTCTCTATCCACAATGCCACTCTACCACTGGTGGTACACACACAGACACGAAAGTCCCTGCCCTCAAGGTGCTCACTGAGTATCTCTAGGAGGCAGAGCTTACGGTGGGAAGGAGAAAAGGTATAATCAAAGCCTCCAAGAGTTGGAAGGGGTCTCAACCCCATATCTGAATAGGAGTCTCCTCCATAGTATTGTCATCATTTGTGGTGCAGCCTCTGTTTGGAGACCTTCAGTGATGGGGAATTGTGTACTTATTGAGGCAGTTCATTCCTCTTTCCAATGGCTATCATCTCTACAAAAGCGTTTCCTTTTGTCAAACTCAAACTGGCATTCCTTTAACTTTCAACCAGTGTTCCTCATCCTGCCCTTTGGAGCCAGGCTGAATGAGTCTGATTCTCCTTCAATGTAACAAGTCTTCAGATACTTGGAAGCACCTATCATGCCTGCCCTGTTTTCTCCTCTCCTAGTAAAACACTACTGGTCACTTCTGCTGATACACCATGGCCCCCAGTTCCTTCACTGCCCTGCTCAACATGCTTTGGCTATATCCTAGCCTGTCACCCTCCCCCACTCCAGCCCAGGAGGCAGCATTTACACCAGCCTGAGAGTAAATCCTGGGACCTCAATGGGACCTACTGTCTCCAAGCTGCTCTCTGGGATATGAGTTTGCCACTCATTTCTTGAAAGTTCTCTGTTTAATACAGAACTTCAGTTCTAAAAACAAGCCCCTTCCTCATTGTCTTAGCAGTGGGTTATAGTAGAAAGAGTTCTGAGCTTGGCATCCAAAAGCCTCATGCAATCCTAACTCCAGCCCTTTTGTATCAACCTTGGGCAAGTCTCTTAATTTTTTCATATCTTGGTTTCCTCATCTATAAAATGGAGCTTAATAACATTCATTCTACCTCACTGGGATTTTGTGAAAAGCCCTCTATAAAATGTGAGCTCTTGTTATTACTACTTGCCAATTAAGTGAAAGTAGGTCCTGGGGAATGGGAGTTACTGTCTCTAGAGAGTTGGCTTAGGACCAGTCCAGGCACCAGGAACCCCAGCCCTCTGTTTGAAGTTGGGATTACAGAGGGGAAGGGAATGGGGTATAAAAAAATAATGATCTTCAAAACTGAAGCTGGGCTTGAAGAGAACAGGCATGATTTCCCCTCCATACTACACCTCCCAAGTGGATACATAGCCTCTGCTTGAAGACCTCCAATGAAATAGAACATTCTGCTTCTATGGAAGTTATTTCTAACCTCTTTGGGATGGGTCTACTTCTTAAGAAGTTTTCTGGATGTCCAGCCTGAGATGCCTCTTTGAAAATTACCATTGTTTCTGTGGTTAGACACCAAAATGCTAGAGGAGCTGACCATGGGCAGAGGTCCATGTGTCCAATACGAGGATGGTGAGGGCAGAGAGGGGGTTGAGGTCCTCCCCCAGAAGTAGTCTTGCTGTGCTGGGCATAAAACTTTGTTTGTAGCCAATCAGAGAGATGTCTCCTATCTCAGACACCACCATAAAAAGCAGGTTTTAATGAAGTATAAAGAGCAGGACAAATATTTGCCAAGTACAGCTGGCACACAAGCCTTCTGGTGCCTGGGTCCACAGGGGGCATTGCCTGAGGATTTGCCTCCTCTCCTGGCAACAAGGAGCCAAGCACTCAGCAACAGTGACTGGCATTCTGTTGGGGGATTGCTGTGAGCATCTTCTGGTCAATCCCGGCAGAGACACGTTCTTCCTAAGTTCACATCAGCCCTGTCTTTGTCCTTCCCAGGAAGGCTACATTGATAACCCAGGGTTGTCTCTGCATCACCATAATGCTCGAGCTCACCATCATCACCCTAACCTCGATCAATGTCAGTGTCAGCACCTTCCTTGCTCCTTTCATACGCCTTTTTGTATGTTGTCTACCCCAATAAAAGATGAGCTCTTTGTAGGTAGGGACTGTGTTTTTGTCTTTCTTTGTCTCTCTGGCACCTAGCACAACGTTGCTGTGATTCATCAGTCATTTTTCAGTCATGTCTGATTCTCCTTGATTCCATTTTCTTGGCAAAGATACTGGAATGGTTTTCCATTTCCTTCTCCAGATCATTTTGCAGATGAGGAAACTTAGGCAAACAGGTTTAAGAGACCTTCCCAGACAACACAGCTAGTGAGTGTCTGAGGTTGGATTTGAACTCATGAAGATGAATTTTTCTGATTCCAATCCCAGTGCACTATCCACTGCACCACCTAGCTATGCTACCTAGCATGATGCTGTCACCTTTAACTCATCTGGATACTTGTCTTCTCCATTGTTCTCTCTCATTTAGCTCCTTCCTTGACACCTACAAACAAGGCGAGGGGTCCCCCATTCTTAAAAAATAATTCACTTGCTCATGCTATCCCTTCAAGCTTTTACCTTTTCCTTCTCCCTTTCATAAGTTCCTCAAAACTCCTAGAAGAGTCATCTACACTTATCATCTCCATCATCTCACCTCCCAGTCCTCAATCCCTTGCAATCTGGTATGTGGCCACTTCACTAAAACTGCACTCTCCAAGGTTACCAACCACTTAACTGCTAAATCCCATGGATTTTTTTCAGCCCTGATCCTACTTGACTTCTCCACAGCTTTGACACTATTGATCATGCCTTCCTCTTGGATATTTAATAGGCTCTTGAATTCTGTAACACTGCTTCCTTTTTATACCTGTCTGAATACTCCTCAGTTGACCATGCTGGATCATTATCAAAGTCTCAGTCTTTAAGTGTGGGAGTACCTAACAGCTATGTCCCGAGCCTTCTTTCTTCCCTGTATAAACTCTTTCTCAATCATCTCATCAGCTCCCAAAGATTTAAGTATCATCTCTAAGCAGATGACTTGCAAATCAATATCTCTAACCCTCATCCCTTTCCTGAGCTTCAGTCCCCATTGCCTGCTGCCTACTGGGTGGATGTTCCTTGGGCATTTGAAACTTAACATATCCTTGATAGAATTCTTTATCTTCCCTTTTATAAACACCTTTCTCTTAAGTTTCCCCATATATATTTTTAAAATAACGTTTTATTGATATGTTTTGTTTTTACAAAACTTTATTTCCTATTGTGCCTCCTTCTCTACCTCCCAGATATCCTTTACTATGCAGAAAAGAAGAAAGAAGAAATCAGCAAAAATAACCACCATATAAAAAAAAAGTCTGTTCTTATATGCAGTATTCTATACCCATGACTTTCCATCTTTGAAAAGAGGTGGGGGAAGTTTTTTCTCATATCCCTTTTGGGGGCCAAGCTTGGTCATTATAATTGTAAAACATTTCAATTGTTGTTGCTGCTCTTCTTTCTACTTAGATTGTTGCAATTATTGTATGTTTTTCCTGGTTCTGCATACTTCACTTCTCATCCATTCATATGTCTTCCAATGTTTCTCTGTATTCATTTTTTTTAAATAAATGTTTACAGTTATCTTTTGTTCTTATATTGCCATGTTTTCCCCCAGTATCCCTCTGTCACCAGAGTGCCATCCAATAATATTATTAGAGGGAAAAAAGAAAAAAGTGAAAAAAGAGGAAAAGCAATTACCAAGATGATTAATATATCAAAAAAGTGAAAATATATACAATAATCCACAACTGTAGACCTCCTGCCTCTGTAAAGGAGAAGGGTAAAACGGACTTCTCATATTGCTTCTTTGGGACCATTAACATTCACTTTTGATCATTTTTCTAGTGGTTGTTCTCTTTGTTGATATGGTTGTTAATAATTTGTAGTTTTTGGCTCTTACTTTACTCTGTATCAGTTCATGTAACTCTGTGCTTCTCTGTAGTCATCATATTTATAATTTCTTAAAGTACAGTAATATTATATTACATTAATATACTATACTTGTTTAGCCATTTTCTAATCTGTAGGATTATGCTCATTTTCCAACTCTTTTCTGCCATAAAAGGTTATGCCTTTTTTGTTTTAGGAGTATATGGCAGTGGAATCTCTGGGTCAGAGAGTATGGACATTTTAGCACCTCCTTGTGCATGATTCTAAAGTCCTTTCCAGAATGGTTGAAAAAAATGCACAGCTCTACCAACAATGCATTAGGGTGCTTAGCTTTCTAAACACCTCCAATATTGACTATTCTCGTGTGTGTGTGTGTGTGTGTGTGTGTGTGTGTGTGTGTGTGCGCATGTGCGTACGTGCCTATTTTCTGACTGGGAAGTGAAACCTCAGGGCTGTTTGGATTAGCATTTTTTGAATGAATGATTTGAAGCACTCCATATAGTTGTTAATCGGATACCTTTCTTCTATTGAGAACTGTCTATATTCTCTGACCACTTATCTATTAAAGAATATATTTTGGTTCATTTCTTGGATATCAGACCCTGATCAGAGATGTATGATACAAAGATTTTTTCCCCCAAGTGGGCTATTTTCTTCTTATACTAGTGCTATTAACTTCACTTATGCAAAAGCTTTTTATTTTCATGTAATTAAAATGATCTTGTGTTTCACATAATTTGATTACAATGTAATTGAAACCTCAACCTTAGATTATCCCACCATCTGACTCCTTCTCTCCTATTCCTGATGAATTGGCCAAGAGAAGAATATGAAACTCTGCTTACTGGGTCCACTACAAAGTTGTGTTAGCTATCTAAACTGGGCCCTCACTGCTGCAAGAGAAATATTCATCGATTTGTTGTTCCAAACCTTATCTCTTCTCGAGTCTTTCCTTTGGTACCCTTTGCCCATACCTTCCCAGTTAAGGTCACTGAAAAAATATTGAGTCTCCCTTCTCTTCTCCTATCCCATATCCTTCAAACACCTTCCCCTATACCACTTCACTTCAGTCTTGATAAAGAGATGGCACTTATCCTTATCAAAGCCAATACCTCTGTGCGTACCTTTGATCCCAGTCCTCCTGACTTCTCCACCAAATTGCACCATCACCATCCCCATTCTGTTTCTTATTTTCAATATATCCTTACCCTTTGTTTCCTTTTCTGCCTTCTACAAACATGGCAGTATCTCCCGTATCCTTAACCTTCATTAGGTCCTGTTGTTCCCCTCCACCTCCAGCTATTATCCTATCTCCTTTCTTGTAATGGCTTAATTTCTTCAGAAAGCTGTCCACATTCCGGTGCCTTTATTTCTTTTCCTCTCACTGGCAAATCTAATGGCCTTTTATCAAACCTGATCCTTCTTAATCTCTTTGCAATATTGGACATGGTTGATCACCATTTTCCTCCTGGAAAATCTGTCCTCTCTAGGTTTTTATGAACCTCTTCTCTTATGGTTCACCCACCACTCAGACTACTCTTCAGCTTACTTTGCTGGTTCTTCATCCAGGTCAATCCCACTTACTATGGGGATCCCCCCAAAGGTTCTGCACTGGGACCTCTTCTCTTCACTCTCTCTGCAAATCCGTACTATCTAGTCTCTCTCCTGAGTTCCAATCCCTCATAATCAACTGCTTTTTGCACATCTCTATTTAGATGTCTCATAAGCATCTCAAATTTAATGAGTCCATAGCAGGATTTGTTATCTTTCCCCATAAAACTTCCTCTTATAAATTTCCCTATGATTATTCAGGGCACCACAATTCTACCAGTGATCCAGGCTAGAGACATTTTCTTACTTGACTCCTTACTCTCATTAACCTTACAAATCCAGTCTACTTCCAAAGCTCCTTCACAACGTCTCTTACATGTTTCCTTCTTTCTCCATATTCAGTAACCATCTTGGTTCTGGCCCCTATCACCTCTCGTGTCAATTGCTGTAATAACCATCCAACTGGTCTCCTTTCTTCAAGTCTCTCCATGCTCCTGCCCATCAGTTCCCAGTGTAATTTTTCCAAAGCATACACCTGATCATGTCACTTCCTGACTCAGGGAGCTCTTATAGCTTTCTCTTAAGCTCCAAGAGTGCATATAAACTCTTTTGTTCGGCATTCAAAGCTTTTCAAAACCCAGCCTCTTCTTATATTTCCAGTTTTCTCCTAGGCTGTGGTCTAGTCCCTCAGGCTCATAACCTGGGAGCCATCCTGGAGCCTCATAATCTGGGAGCCTCACTTTCTCTCACTCCCTTTCTCCATATCCTGGACTCCTCTCTCTCACCACCCCTGTCCAATCTGTTACCAAGGCCTGCTGATTTCACTTTTGTAATATCTCTTAAATATACCTCTTTCTCTTCTCTGACACTGACACCCCTCTAAGGCAGACCATCATTACCTCACACCTGGATTACTATAATGGCCTGATTAGGGGGAGTGGGGTGGTTCTGCCTGCCTCAAGTCTCTTCTGCATTCCAATCCATCCTCCATTCAGCCACTAATGAATCTCCTAAAATGCAGGTCTGATCATGTCATCTGCTTACTCAATAAACTTCTCTGGTTTCCCATTGCCTCCAGGATCAAATACAAAATGCTCTTTTTGACCTTCAAAGCCTTCCATAGCTTACCCCCCTCCCACCTTTCTAGTCTTCCTACACCTTACTACCAGCTAGTGACACTGACCTCCTGGCTATCCCACAAAGAAGACCTTCCATCACTCCACTCTGGGTATTTTCCCTGGCTGTCCCCCAGGCCTAGAATGTTCTCCTTCTTCATCTCTACCTCCCCACTCAAATCTCCTCTTTTACAGGAAGTCTTTCTCAACCCCTCTTAATTCTAGTGCCTTCCCTCCTTTGACTATTTCCTATTTATCCCATAACTTGTTTGTTGTATGTGTTTGCTTGTTTCCCACATTAAACTGTGAGCTCTTTGAAGGCAGGCAATGTTTTGGGGTTTTTTGGCCTCTTTTTGTATCCCCAGTGCTTAGTATAGTGGCTGACATATTGTAGAAGCTTAATAAATATTGATTGAGTGACTGATCTTTACACATTCAGTCTTCAAGGTCAATGCCTTTGGCTTGTATGAATATGATGTTTTTATTCCCTTTTTTTTTCTTCCAGATTTTCCTCCACTTAGTACTTTTATAATCCAGATTTGTTAATCTCTTTTGCATCTGGGGAGAAAGTCTCTCTGTGCCATCAGTTCTTTTTTCCCCTGATTTCTAATTGAGTTTTTAAATTTCTGTTTTGATGATCATAAGTTCTGACATATATTTATTCCTAATTTCTTCTCTTATGAATTTATTTCTATTTTGAATCATTCTGAAATTTCTTGTTTTGTTTCATGCTCTCCTGGCATTCTGCAGAATTCTGTGTTTTTTTTAAGATATTGGTTCACTGTTCCTTTGTGTCATAATATTTGTTAAGAGAGATTTCTGGTCTCTTTGAGGATTTAGTACTCACCCTTCTAGCTTTAGGATCTTCCCTGTTAGTTTGTCTGCTTGTGCTCCAAATTTTTATTGCATTTTCTTCATCTTGAAATCTTTAGTATTTAGCCCTTTCCCCTAATATGTGGCCATCACTTATTTTTTTGGTCCTGTTGGTAACTCATGTCCTGGTTGGTAAACTCTCCCTACTTCTGTCTTCACACTTCTTGTAAAGTTGTCTCATCTTCTTCCTCAGTTATTAGACTTAGGCTTTACTGACCTTGCTCCTCTATAGAACCAGGATTGACCTCAGGTGTCACTGTAGATAGAGCACTGGACTAGGAGTCTAGGAGACATAAGTTAAATCTCTTTTCAGACACTCACTTGAGTGATCCTTGGCCACTCATTTGGCCTTAGTCTGCTTCACTTTCCTTTGTCAATATGTAAAGATTTTTACCTCCTCAGGATTCTTTCCTTTTTTGTTCTATGGATTTGCTGTAATTGACCTATACTGGTACACAAATCCCCATGGGGAGTGAGGAGCTCAAAATTAGTAGAGACTGGGGAAAGTGTCCAGTTTACGATCTTCGTGTCCCGTGACCCTCCTCTGTCGCCCTCAAGGGCACTACTGACTTTCCAGTCACCCTGATTTGCAACCTTGTCATCATCCTGGACTCTTCCCCCTCCCTCAGCCCCTGTATCCAATGAGTTTCCAAATCTTTTCCATTTTACCACCAGCACTTTTCTCTTTCTCTGTCCTTTCCCCTCACTTACCTGGCCCCCAGCCACCTCCTATTTGGATCCTTGCAATAGCCTCTTAACTAAGGAAGGGAATCAGCATTTCTTAAACACCTATTATTCATCAGGTACAGTGGTAAGTGCTTTACAAATGTCATCCTGTGTGATTCTCACAATAACCTTGTGAAATAGGTGCTATATCATTCCCATTTTACTATTGAAGAAACTAAGGCAAACAGGTTAAATGACTTGCCTAGGGTCACATAGCTAGTAAGTATAGGAGGCTAGATTTGAATTCAAGTCTTTTCTGACTCCAGGTTTAGTTCCCTAGCCATTGGGTTTTATTTTGTTTTGTTTTTTGGTTTGTTTTTGTTTTTGGAGGGGGGAAGGTAGGGCAATTGGAGTTAAGTGACTTGCCCAAGGTCACATGGCTAGTTTTTTTTGTGTTAAGTGTCTGAGGCCGGACTTGAACTCAGGTCTTCCTGATTCCAGGACTGGTGCTCTATTCACTCTGCCACCTAGCCACCCCTGTGCCCTAGCCATTGTGCTGCCTAGTTGTCCATCTCCTTTCTCCATTCTACACAGCTGCCCAAAATAGTCTCCCCTGAGCATGAGTGAGAATGTCTCTTTCCCTTGCTTAAGAGCCTCCTGGGGCTCCCAATTGCCCCTAGGTTATACTCCAAGTCCCTTAGGTTGGTATTTAAAATCTGGTTCCAGCCTGCCTTTCTAGGTCAATTACATATTATTACCCTTTCTTGCCCTCTGAATTCCAGCCAAACAGACCTACTTGCTCTTCTCTGAACTTAGGGTCCCATTTCCTGCCCCTGTGTTTTTGCACAAGCTATCTCTTCTCTCCTAACTCTCCCCCTTGCCTGGGATGCACTCCCTTTGTACCTCCACATCCTAGAATCCCTGGCCTCCTTCCACATAGTTGTTTTTCATAGTCCTTATTGTGTGTTCAGTACTTGGTACAATAGATAAAGTACTGGCCCTGGAGTCAGGATGACATGAGTTCAAATCTGGCCTCAGACACTTAGTGGCAGTGTGACCCTGGGCAAGTCACTTAAGCCTGTTTGCCTCAGTTTCCTCATCTTTAAAATGAACTGGAGAAGGAAATGACAAACCACTCTAGTATATTTGCCAAGAAAACCCTGAACAAGGTCATGAAGAGTCAGATAGGACTGAAATGACTGAGCAACAAAACTATATTCAGTTCTGGGATAAATGCAAGAGAACAATGAGACAAGCTCCCTACACTCAGACAACTATACATGAAATGGGGAAGAACCAAGCACCAAGTTGTATGTTTCAGTTTATCAAGGTGAGGACAGTTTGAAGAAGGGAGTGATCAGGGTGGGCTGGAAAGGTTTCCATGTGTGATGTGGGCTAGGAGCTGAGTCTTGAATGACCTATTTAGAGAGGCAGAGAGGAGGGCAGAGAGGGATGGACAAAAGCTCAGGATGTGTCTGATATGTGGGGAAGGCAGTGAAGACACTAGCTTGAACAGAGTCAAGGACAGTTTTTGGGTTGAAGAAAAAAGTTTGCATGGAAAGATGATGCCAGATTGTGAGGGGGTTGAATGTCAGCCTGAGCATTTTTAAGACTTCAGTACAGTAGGCAAAGGGGAGCCACTGTAGGTCCTTGAGTGAGGAATGAAGATGAAACTGTATCAGGAAGGTTAATATGGTTGTCAAGTGCAGGATTGATTGGACACAATCAATTGATTGGAGACAAGTGAGCAGAAAGCCAGAAGCATTTGACTGCTGAATGGAATAGTGAGTGACCAGAATCAGGATCCCCAGCTGCTTCCTTTTTCATCCTCTAGCCTCCAGTTGGGTATGTCTACCTTGTACGTCTACCTCCTCCTGGATGCTGGCTGCAGCCTTCCCAAGGGCCATTTTGCCCATTTTTCTCTCCACATCTTCCTGCCCAGCCCCCCTACACAGTAAGATTGTTATCGTCCTTCTAAAACTAGATTGCCCAAAACGTGTGTGTGCATGCCGTCTTCATGGGGAACTAGTTCCTTAAAGCAGACATGGTGCCCATCCCCTGTGCCTCCCCCTTGCATCAGTTTTAGGCTTGTTAGGTATGAAGAGGTAAAAGGGCATTCTGGGAGAGATGGCCAATAGACAGGTCAGGACCTGTGGCCAGTGCTCCAGAGTGAGGTTGGACTTGGAGATTTTGATTGGGGAAGAGTCCTTTTAAAAAGGGTTCTTGGGGAAATCATTGCTGTCCCTATTATTCAGCTCCTTTCTTTTCAGGGCCAGGCATTGTGTAGCATTCACCAGCAGCACCTGGTGCTTGCCCTGAAAACACTTGTAGAGGATATACAGATGGCTGCATTCTAATGACCCTCTCTCATTGAAGGAGGACAGAAATAGACAAAATGAATTATTTGCATTGTCAATAAGTGAGGCCCAGAGCAAAATACCAGACCCCATCCCCCCCAAGAACACAATTTGTGTTCAAGTCTCTTCTCTCCAGTCTCCTTGCTCATCAATCACTGGGATGGGGGTGGTGGAGCTCTCTGGCTTTGCTTGGGCAGAGGGGTATGTGTGTGTGTGTGTGTGTGTGTGTGTGTGTGTGTGTGTATGTGTGTGTGTATGTAAGAGACAGTCTTCTGGGACTGCTATAATCACAGAGATAGCATGGTATGGTGGGAAGAGCACTAATTTGTAGTCTGAAGACCAGGATTAAAACCCTAGTTCTAAAACTAACTCTATGACCATGAACTCATTATTTCATTCTTCTGTGCCTCAGTTTCCCCACTTGTAAAATGAGAGGATGAGACTGGAGAGCACTAAAATTTTTTCTAGCTCTAAACTCTATATTTATCTGATCTCACATCCAGAGCAGTGGCATGGGGGCTTTGTGCAGGGGACCCAGGGGGAAAATGCTAGTGCCTTGTGGGCGTTGAGCTACCCAAAACAACAGGGAACTTAGGGAGAGAGGCAGGAGGGCTGCTCCCTTCCTTCTTCTATTTCTTTGCCCAGGTCCTCCCAGAGTCTTGTTGAGGTGATGGTGGGGATGGGGGGGGGGGGTCCCTGCTGTGCTAGGAGTCACCATCTCAGTCAGGAAATATTAGTCATTAAAATGCCTTCCCATGGTGCTATACTGGAGCTCTCCAGCCTGTCCCTTTTCCCCACCCCAGGGGACAGCAGCTGACCTGGAAATCCCTGGAGTGGGCTCCCCTTCCCTAGCCTGGTAAATGATGGCTCTGAATTTGCCTGGACTCCCTGAGTTGTTCATCCCCTCCCCATCTTGGAAGTCAGCAGATACACATTGCAGATGCTATCACACAAGGGCACCTTTAATTAGATCATACAGGAGCAAGGCTACTGGGCTTTCAGAATGCTATGAGCTTCCTCAAAATCTCCCTGCCACAGACCCTCCTCTCTTGCTAGACACAGCGGTCCCTATCTCCCTAGCTCATATCGGAGTGATCAGGCCCCAGCAGGCCCCTCCAGGAGTAGAAAAGCTGATGAAAGGACCTTGGAAGAAGTAGGCCAGATGTCTGAGACAAGATCCTAGGGAAAGCGTGGGGGGACCCTGCCAGGCTGATCTTTCCTAGAGAGAGGGAGATACAGGGACCTGAGCTCAGGACCCTCAGGGGATAAACTAGATCAGCCATGCTAAGGGGAAACATTGAGAGAAAGAACATTGTCCTGTCCTCACGCTGTCTGGCAATACCTCTATTGGTCTCAATAGTAGTTTAAAGAAGACAGAATGTGACCAGGAGATAAGAGACCTGGGTTCTTGGTATCATGGATCTGGAACTCAAAGGAACTTTATCTCAGAGGGTATCTAGTCCAACTCTTTCTTTTTCTTGTGTAAACTGAGGCCCAGAGAGATGGCATTACTTGCCTAAGGTCACATGCATAATAAGCATGAAAGGTAGGATTCGTCCTGTCTCTGCCTCTACTCTTTGGGTGACCTTGGTTAAGTCTCTCTTCCTCTCTGAGCCTCAGTCTTCTCACCTGAGGAGGGGGCTGAACTAGATCATATGTACACCCTTCAGGAGATACAAAAGACTTGGTAAGGGGAGATTTGGATTTGATTTAAAAGAACTGATTTCCAGTCAGTGAAATGAGAGAGAGAGAGAGAGACAGAGACAGAGACAGGGAGACAGAGACAGAGATATAGAGAGGGATAGAAACAGAGAACGAAGGATCAAGAGGAGAGGGAAGGAGAAAAAGGAGAGATAGAGAAAGAGAGAATTAGAGGAAGAGATAATTAGAATTAGGGGGAGAAAGAATGAGAGAGGGAGACAGACAGACAGAGACAGACAGACAGAGAGACAGAGAGACAGAGAGAGCACCCTTCTTCAGGGATGTCAGGGTCTAGGTGGGTTTGGAATTGAAGAACATGGTCCATTTCCAGGGCTCCACTGGAGAATTAGCAGCCACCCCCTTCCCACCCATCCTCCCCAGCACAAGCACATATGTGTACCTCAAGGCTGTCTTGCAGGTAAGTCCCTACAACCTGCAATACTGTGTGGCTGGTGCCCATATGGCCCTCCTGCCTGTGCCCAGCTGTCTTCACAGTGGCCGGGGAAGCACTGCCAGCTTGCCAGGCTTGGCAATGAGTGAAAGGAGCCTAACAGTCTGACATCTCTACATCCTAGGCTTTGATGGCTTAGAGGACTCCTGGGGGTACCAGAACCCTTTCTCCCTCCCTCCTGGCCATCAGTCTGGCTTCAAAAGAAGTTTTGTGTTGTTCCCCCGCCTCTTGCATTGTCAGCTCAGAGAGGGTATGCAGGACAGAGGAGGAGTTAGATGGCATTCTGGGGATTTGGAAAAGGGATGGTGACAGAAGAACATTGGACCTGAAAGTGCAGATGAACAGCAGCACAGAGAAGCTTACATACGAACACTTCCCATTTCTGTAGCTCTTTAAAATCAGAGGAAGCATCATCCTTCTAAGGGTCCTGTGAGAAAAGTAGGATGAGTATTTGGGGGGAACTGGGCCCCAATGTCACCAGTAACGAGAGCTCTGGGGGGAAGAACTTCCTCTGCCAAAGCAGAACCATATCTTCTCTGCAATTTTGCCTGAGGCACTGAGATAATTAAGTGACTGCCTTGGGTCAGCCAGGGTATACTCACAAATGTTTAACAACCAGCTCTGTATGTTAAACACACTTTTAAGTTTAATCTGCATCATTCACATTTTTTCCAATCACTTTCTTAAGTCTAGGCAATCAACAAGATAATAAATCAAGCCCTAATTTAATCTGTAGTTGTTGATTTCCAAGGTGTAAATACTCTTGTTAAAATTTTAACAACCAGCTTTCCTTTTGAGCTGGCTCCAACCCACCCCTGTAGCAGCCAATATATGTCAGAAATGGCACTCCTGATTCCGAGGCCAGTTCTCTATCCACTATGCCTTGATGCAAGTATTATTTTCATCCCGATTTTACAGAGGGAGGAACTAGAACACAGAGCTGAAATAACTTGCTCAGTACCACACAGAGACCAAATGTTGTAGGCCAGATTAGAACTCATATCTTCTGCCTCCAGCACCAAAACTCTCTTCATCCCAACTCATTGCCTTTCATGTTTATAATAACTTATTCTGTCTTAGTCCTATAGACTCAGAGAAAGAGGAGACATAGCCCTTACCCTAGAGAAGCTGCCAAGTCCAATGGGAAAGATGGGTCTTCTGCCCCCAGAAAAGCTCCAGTTGTTGGGATGCGCAGGATATACACTGGACTTAAGAGCTCTTACAAAACCATCATGGCACAAATTTGTATTGGGATTGGTCAGTGTAAATTGAGCCCCTCCAGAGGAGCCAGAGTGTGTGGGCTGTGGGGGAGAGGAAGTGCTAAGAGCCCCCCATAGTGAGCTTTGCTCTGGGCTCCTTCATTTCTGTATCATCACCAGTCCCTTCTGGCCCATCAGCAGAAACTCGGTGATGCAGCTCTCCAACTTCGGGCAGTTATGAATGACTCTGTTTATAGATTGTTGCTTGTCAGTCTGCAGGCCTCTTTGTAGTGAGAATTAGGAACTCAGAGGCTGAGGTATGGTTGAGAGAAGGAACCTAGATGGGTGTATGAGCTGAGATTGGGCTTTAAAAATGTAGGCTTTGCTGCCAAACTTGTGGCCACTGTATACAAGGTCTGATACGGGTTACTCTAATCTGGGTTCTTTGGGAGTCATTTGGATGGAAGGAGCTGGTGAAGGAAAGGTCTTCTCCTGAAGAAATAGAGGAGTCTAGGCTGGAGAGAGTGGTGGAGGAGCCATAGTGGTCAAAGTATGGGAGGGGAGAGGGAAGACAGAGACATTAAGCCCTCCTCCATCTAGAATATAAGCTTCTTGAGGACACAGATTATTTCATTTTTGCCATTTTATCTTCAGTTTTCAAAAATGGAGAGTGAAAAGAGTTTGTAAACTATAGGAGAGTGAGCTTGACTTCAATTACTGGGGAAATACTGGAAGAATCATTAAAAGGATGGTTGGTCAATATCTAGAAAGGGAAGCAGTGATTCCACAGAATCGCGATGGCTTCATCAAGAGTAGGTCATGCTAGATTTACTCTTTTCCTTTTTGACAGCATTACTAAGCTAACAGATGAGAGAAATGCCATCAACATTTTTTAACTTAGACTTTAGGAAGGCTTTTGGTAATTAAATTCAATTTGATAAACATGTATTAAGCATCTACTTATGTGCCAGGCACTGTCCTGAGTGCTGAAAAGTATCTCATACTGTTCTTATGGGAGATAATGGAGAGAAGGGAACTGTTATAATATAATTAGATGGATTCAGAATGGATGAATGACCAGACTCAAGGAGTAATTGTCAATAGTTCAATGTCATAAATGTTTAATTTAAATGTTTAATGTGGTGGTGGTTGGTGGTGGTGGTGGTGGGGTGTCTAATGCTGTCCCTCAGGGATCTGTGCTTTGTGCTTGACCCGTTTTTATGACTTGGAGCCAATGACTTGGATAGACATATAGATGGCATTCTCATCGTATCTGCAGATGACACAAAGCTGGGAGGAACAGCTAACACAATGGATGATAAAGCCAGGAACCAAAAAGTCCTTGACCAAATAGAGCATTGGACTTAATCTAATATGATGAAACTCGATGGGGATAAATGTAAAGTCTTGTACATGGGCACAAAAAATCAACTTCACAAGTATAAGGTGGTGGGAAGGGCATAGATAGACAATAGTTTGTCTGAAAGAATCTGGGGGTTTTCATAACCTGCAAGTCACTTGTACAATGTAACAACCCAAATAGCTAATGAGATCTTGAATTGCCTTAAGTAGGACAAGGCTTCTAGGAATAAGGAAGAGAGAGTCTTACTATTCTTGGACCTCATCAGACCTCATTTGAAATATTGGGTTCAGTTTTTGAGTCACAGTTTAAGGACATGGACAAGGTGGTGGGTATCCTGAGGGAGGTAGCCTGGAAGGTGAAACACCTTGGGTCCATGTTCTTTGAAAATCAGTTGTAGGATGGGGGTGGAGTCAAGATGGCGGCGTAGAAGCAACAAAACTCCACAGCTCTCCCACATAACCACCTGAAATACCTATGAAATATGACTATAAACAAATTTGAGAGCTCTAGAACCCACGATATTACAGAAAAATCACATCTCCTGCTAAAGGCAGCCCAGCAGGCAGACGGAAAGGGGTTCATCGCAGTGCGCTGGGAACGCAGACCAGCACCACATGAACCTGCAGCTTGAGCCCTAGGGCAGCCAGAACAAGCTGCGGCTGGAGCTTTCAGGAGAGCAGTTCACCAGCAGCTATGGCATTTTCCAGAATCACCAACCCGTAAGAAACAAGAACCAAGTGAAAGGTCAGTGAAACTTGGCTAAATTTGGGGGAGCAGGTCCAGCCAACTGCCCCAGGGCTAGAAGTAGCTGAAGTGGGGGCCCTGTAGCCACTTCCATGTGGCTGCTTCAGAAGCTCCTGGCCTGCAGATCATTCAGAGGCTAAGTGCTCTTGCCTTGAGCTGCCTGGGTTGGCATTGTGGTCTTGGGTAGTGGTCCTGAGGTGTGTTTTCAGTGAGCCAAAGCTGGTAGGGACTGCAGGGATGGTGGCCTCCTAATAGCTCTGGCAGCTGTGAAAACCCCAGCAATGTGGGACAGAGCTCTCCCCTCTGAAAGCAGAGTTCTACTACTGAGCCCAAAAGTCAAGTAATTGACTGGCAACATGAGTAGGCAAAGGAAACAAAGCAAGCCCAGCAATCCAACTTTAGATTCCTTTTTTGGGGACAAAAAGGATCAAAGCATGGAATGGGAGGAAGACAAGACAGTCAGAACTCCCACACCAAAAGCTTCCAAGAAAAATGTGGACTGGTTACAAGCCATAGAGGAGCTTAAGAAGGATTTTGAAAACCAAATAAGAGAAGTGGAGGAAAAATTGGGAAGAGAAATGAGAATGATGCAAGAAAATCATGAAAAGAGAGTCAACAACTTGACTGACAAAAATAACACCTTAAAAAACAGATTAACTCAAATGGCAAAAGAGGGACAAAAAAGCCAATGAGGAGAAGAATAGCTTAAAAAGCTGAATTTGCCATATGGAGAAAGAATCTCAAAAGCACTCTGAAGAGAATAATTTCTTTAGGATTAGAGTGGAGCAAATGGAAGCAAATGACTTTATGAGAAATCAAGATAGTATTTAACAGATCCAAATAAATGAAAATATAGAAGGCAATGTGAAATATCTCCTTGAAAAAACCACTGACCTGGAAAATAGATCCAGGAGAGACAATTTAAAAATTATTGGACTACCTGAAAGCCATGATCAAAAAAAGAACCTAGAAAGCATCCTTCAAGAAACTCTCAAGGAAAAATTGCCCTGATATTTTAGAACCAGAGGGCAAAATAGAACTTGAAAGAATTCACCAATTACCTCTTGAAAAAGATCCCCAAAAGAAAACTC
>CM053582.1:541757210-541812382 GCA_028627135.1 Pseudochirops cupreus
TATGATATTCCGGACATCAAGGGAGCTAGGATTAAAACCAAGAATCACCTACCCAGCAATATATGGTTCCAGGGGAATATATGGTCACTCAATGAGATGGAGGACTTCCAAGCATTCTTGATGAAAAAACCAGAACTGAATAGAAAATTTGACATTCAGATACAAGAAGCATGAGAAGGTGAATAAGGAAAAGAAATCATAAGAAACTTGTCAAAGTTGAACTATTTACAGGCCAACATGGAAAAACCATAATTGTAACTTATGAAACTTTTCCCAGTATGAGGATAGGTGAAGGAAATATAAATGTATATATATTTATATGTATATATACACATACGTCTATATAGGAGGGCATATATGCGTATGAATACCTATGTGGGTATTCATATATATGTGTACATAGACAGAGGGCACAGGATCAAGGGAATAGGATGGGATAATATTTTAAAAGGTGAAATCAAGAGGTGGGAGAGGAATAGTATGAGAAGAGACAGGGAGAGACAGAATGGGGTTCATCCTCTCATACAGAAGAGGCAAGGGATAATTGTTACAATGGAGGGGAAGAACAGGAAGGCTAAAGGGAATGGGTCAACCTTGCTCTCATTGAAGTTGGCTTAGGGAAGGAATGAGATATACTCTAAATTGGGTATCTCGGCCTATGGGAGTAGGGGGGAAGGGGATGAGAGGGGAGAGGATGGAGGGGAGGGCAGGTTGGGAGGGAGGGTTGTTAGAAGCACACACTTTTGTGAAGGGACAGAGACAAAGTAGAGAATAGAACAAGTGGGGGGCAGAATAGGAAGGAGGGGAATATACAGGTACTGGGGTAGGGGGATCTATCTTGCCCTACCGGAAAGTCAGAGGGGTGATGGGGGAGGATATAGGAGAGAGCAGATTTGGGGAGGGGGTATACAGTGGGATCGCTGTTTTGGGGTGGTGGGTAGGGGAAAGATGGGGAGAAAATTTATAAATCAAAATCTCATGGAAATGAATGATATAAACTAAAAATAAACAAAAGTTAAAAAAATAAAATAAAAAGAAAGAAAATCAGTTGTAGGAGCTGGGAATGTTGAGCTGAAAAAGAGAAGACGGGAGGGAATCTGATGGCAGTCTTTAAGTGTCTGAAGGGTGGTCCTAGGCAGGAGAGATGACTCTTGTTCTGTTTGGCCTCAGAGAAAAGAACCAGGATCAAGGCAGAAATCACAAAGAGGAAATTTAGGCTGGATGACCAGGAAAACTTCTTAACAATGAGAGTTCTCCAACATAGAATGAATGGCTTACACGGGAGGTGGTGGGTTCCTCTTCCCTGGAGGTCTTCAGTCAGAGGCTAGATGACCAATGGTTGACTCTTCCTTTTGTGTTTGGGTTGGACTCCATCGCCTCTACCATCTTTCCAGTTTTCAAGAGCCATGATCTGTAATCATCGCATACCTCTGTGTCTTTGCAGTTAGCTGCAATGCTCATTTGCAGACTTTCCCATGTTGCCTGGGGAGTATTCCTAAACCATTTTCATGTGTGTGTCTTGTCATCCTTATTGGATTCATAAAGACCACATTTCTTCCGTCTGAATCCCCCACAGCTCAGCTCAGAGTCAAGGGTGTAAGGCAACTCAAACAACATTACAAAGTGACTGATGAAAACTTGGGGAAATTGGGAACATCTATGAAAAAATTGATATCTTTGGTTTTTATATAACCTTCCTTTCTGAATATATTACTCCTCCCCTCCGAAAAAGAGACATCTTTTATAATCAAGAATAAAAGAGGAAGAAAGAGTCATTCAAAACCAACAACATATTAACTAAGCCTGACATCCATAGTCCCCTGCCTCTGCAGAAAATGGAGGGAAAGCACATTTTCTCATCTGTCTTCAGGACAATTTAGTTATTATAATTATGCAATGCTTAGTTTTACCTTTGCAAGGTGGGGGAGGTGGAAATCTCACTTCAATTAAAAATTCTACAGAGAACATTCAGAGATATATTTCATCTCTGAGCTTTCATCTTTCCCAATTGTGGTATAGGGGAGAGGGAGTCCCTGCTGCCTTAGGGTAAGGTTCAGGATCTAGTCCACAGGTCAGTGAAAAAGAGCTGGAGGTGACTGGTGAAATTCTCTAGATCTGGGGCTCATGAATCCTTCCCCTTTGTCCCTGTTAACATGGAGGGGGAGGGGAGGATATTTACAATCATTTAGAGTCCCATTCTCCTAGTAGTCCTGAACAAGACAATATTTGCTCTTCTTGTCAATCACCAAGCTCTCTTTAGTGTCTACTCTCTGCCAGCCTTTGTGCTAGGTGCTAGAATTACAAAGACAAAAAGAGGAAAAAACCCCTACCCTCAAGGAGCTTACATTCTGATCTACTCTCCTCATCAAACAGAGGCCCCAAATGGTCAAACATTTTGCCCAAGGTCACATAGCAGAAGTAATACCAGCATGACCCACTTGGGTTTCTGCCAGAGCTAGAGGAATGAGGAACTGAATGATACTTGGGTGCCCAGGGCTTAGAGACCAGTGCCTCTTACCACCACTGCCTGCATCTCCAGGCCCTCTTAACCATGAAGGGGAAAGAGCATGGAGTGGGGACAGCCTGAACCACTTAAGGAATGGATTCATTCCTGAAGTTTGTGATCCAATTAAAGGGAGATTAAATTAAGTGAGAAGCACTCATTCCATTCCCTCTAGAACATTAACCCCTCCAAATGCATGATGGGGATGTGCTGGGGAGCTGGGATGCATTATCCTAAGGCCTGACATTAGCTATGTGGAAGGGGAAAGAGAGGGAGAGATGGAGCAAAGTAATTTATTTTGGACTGTCAGATCTGGAAGGAATCTCAGAGGCTGTCATTTTACAGGGAAAAATGAGATTCAAAAATGTTACATGACTTCACTAAGATCATATACAACAGGTCAGAGTCAGAGGGAGCCAGGACTGTAAGCCAGGGTTTCTGACTCTGGGCTCAATGCCCTGACCAATTTTCTCCATGTTTTTTTGTCCTAAAGGGAGGGAAGCTGAAAGAACTTTCACCAGCTCCACTGATGAGGCCCCTAGAACTGATCTCTCAATGTCCCTCAGAGTACTTCCCAGCCCTATATTTCTTGCATGGGAAAAGAAGCCAAGCTGGACATGGAGTAAGAGGAAAACCAGGAGGCCCAAAGAATAGAAAGAAAATTGGGGCGGCACAGCAAGAGTCATCTCTCTCTCCAGAGCTTACAGGCACAGGACACTGCATCTCCAGCCTCTTTGCCTTTGCACTGACTGTCTCCTCTGCCTGGAATGCCCTACTACTACTGCCCCTTACTTCCACCTCGTAATCCCTGACTTCTGTCAAGATGCCTTCTACAGGAGTTCTTTCCCAGGGTCCTAAGTTGCAAGAGCCCTCCCCTCCAAGGTTCCTCACATCTACTTTGTGTGTATCTTGTATGCACAGAGTTGTAGGCATGGTGTCTCCCCCAACTGAACATAAGCTCCCTGAAGGCAGGGGCTTAGCACAGTGCCTCACATTCAGTAAGTGCTTAACAAATGCTTGGTAACCGACTGACTGCTTTTCCTATCTGTACTTCCAGTGCTTAGCATAATGCCTGGCACACAGGGAGGCTAAAATGTTTGTTGATTGATTGAACTAGGCTTTATGGAGCATGCTGTATGCCCAGCTCTGTGCTAGGTGCTATGGGGAACAAAAGGACGGGAAAGCACCTACCAATCCCTCCTCACCTCCATCTCCAAATTCAGAGGGTCTATTTTCTCTTGTGTCCTGAACTGCTGAACTGGGCACATAATGGTGATATCTGTTCCTGTTTTGATTCCATTTGATTCAATATATGTAGTACAAACACAGTCTGCTCTCAAAGAGGTGGAAACAGTCTCATGTTGAGGGTTCGATTTATAAACATGAGTTGGCATGGGGAGAGGCTTGAGGCAGGGAGGATGATTAAGAGGATCGAACTAATACAGGCAGAAGGTGGTGAGCCTGAGCTAATGTGATGGTCATGTGAAGGAAGAGCCCAAATACAGGGAATATTATGAAGATTGAAAAGGCAAGATTTGGCTCCTGATTGGAGATGTGGAGTGAAGGAGAGTGAGGATTCTAGGGTAACACCTAGGTATAAATCTGGGAGGCCAGAAGAATGGCAGTACCCTGGCCAGAAATAGGGCAGCCGAGTATAAGGGGGGATTTGGGGGAAAAGAAAAAAGCATTCTCTTTTGTTCATGATGAGTCTGAAATGCCTTTTTCTACATGTTGAGAAGTATGAGAATTATCAACATTGTCTCCATCATTTTCTTTTGTCTAGACAATCAACAAAACAATAAAATCAAGTCCTGATTTATAGTATTTACTGGTTTCTAAGGTGTAAATGCTCTCACTGAACAATCTAGCAATGGGCTAAGAGGTAGCTCCAGTACAGCCTTGGGAGATGCCTTTCGAAGCCAGCATTCCTTGACTCTGTGATTTGTCAGAGAAGGCTTTACAGAGGAGGGGGGAAATAAACTGGGTCTTGAAAGAGGGGTAGAATTTGGGACATATTAGTTAGGGATAGGAGTGGGGAAAGAAGGGAAGGGATTACATGAGGAAAGAGTTAGAAGTAGTAAGGAAGAGTGTGTGTTGGAGTAAAGGTATGGAAGATATGTGAAGAGAGAGAGAGGGGAGAATGGTAAGAAAAGCAACCTGGCTAGAATGTGGGGCATTGAGGTGAAGGGGACCTTACAGGTCATCAGATCCTAACTCTCCAGAGAATCTAGCCCTCCGAGACCACCTGATCCAAACCCCCATTTTACAGATGAGAAAGCTGAAAACACAGAGTGTCTGTGACTTGCCCTAGGTTAGACAGATAGTAGGTTTAGGGGATAGAATTTGAATCCAAGTCATCTGATTCCAGAGCCAGTGCTCTTTCCACATGATCACATTGCCTCTCTAGATAACCTAGTGCAACCCTTCATTTTTACAGATGGGAAAACCAAGGCCAAGGAAGGGAATTCACTTATCCATAGTCGCACAGATAGTAAGTGAAAAAGCTGAGATCTGAACTCAGGTCTTCCCACTTCAAATCCAGCGTTCTTTCCCTGCACCACACTGATCTTTGGAGCAAAGTTCCCAATGGTAGGGACTGTTCTGTTTCTGTCTTCGTGTCCCCAGAATATGACATGTAATAATGGACACTTAATAAATGCTTTTTAATTGAATTACTGTGAAATCTCCTGGCCTGATGATGATGATAGCTACCACTTAGATAAGATTTTAAGGTTTGCAAAGTACATATGTTGTATCTCAGCTTATCTTCCCAACAGTCTTATGAGGTAGGTGTTATTTTTATACCTATTTCACAGATGAAGAAATTGAGACTGAGGAAAGTTAAATGACTTAGGGCTATACAGCTAGTCAATGTCTGAGACAAGATTAAACTCAAGACTAGCTGATTTCAAGTCCAGTGCTCTATCCCCTGTGGCATTCAGCTGCCCAGGGGATTTTGTGGCAGTAGAGAAGCTCAGAGACTCGGGAAAATTTAAGGATGAGGGAGAGAGAGAAGGACTAAGTGAAGAGTTCTGGAGCGGGCCCAGGATTTCTCCCTTCCAAAGCTTCATTTTGTCCTGCAAGACTGATCACTTGGACTTCTCTTCAGCAGCCTAGGGCAAATCATTCAGTCAGCCATATTCAGTTGCTTGATGGGCACAGAGCAGACATATGATATGCCTGTTGGCACAAGCATACCCAGCCAGCTTCTCATCCTCTAGTGTCCTCTGAACCTACCCTGTAGTTGATGACTTATTTCCCTTTCCTCAAAATCTCTACACAAGCAGACAGTAACTTGGCAGGCTGAGGAGAGAAGGGGAGAGGAAAGGATGTCCAGGCTCTTCACTCTGGATAGCACCATGGACAGAGATCACAAGGTCTCAAACCTCATTAATATGACTGGTCTCTGAGGCATGAAAGACTGAAGGTCAAATTAGATTCTGCAAATATTTATTGTGTGCAAGACATTGTAATAGGCATTGGGGATACAACGCAAAAATGAAACAGTCCCTACCCTCATGGAGCTTTTAGTCTAATGGTAGGATCATTGCTAAGGAAGGAGGAAGTCATTTTGTCAATGGATATTGGTCCAGATATCTTGGGAACAACTTGGGAACCACGGGTTTTGATGTAGTCAGGTCACAACATTGACCTTCTGCCAGTCTATCTACTTTCACTGGGTCATAGGCTGATCCCCTAAACCAGACTGTAGATGGAGCCATGCCCTGGCCATGACAACTGAACAAAAATATCCCCTCATGAAATAATGGGGATTGCTCAGCTTTTAATGTAGTAATATGACCTTGGGGAAATAAATAATAAATAAAGTCTGTCTGGGACTCAGTTTCCTCATCTGAAAAATGGGAGCAGTAAGAGTAACTCCCCTTTCAAACTTACTACTATAGCTGGAAAGTGAGGCTAAGGGTTAGGATCTGTTTCTTAGAGATAGACATGTTGTTGTTCATTTGTTTTTAAGCCATGCTCAACTCTTTGTGACCCCATTTGGAGTTTTCTTGGCAAAGATGTTGGAGTGGGTTATCGTTTCCTTCTCCAACTCATTTTGCAGATGAGGAGCTCAGGCAAATAGGATGAAGTGACTTGCCCAGGCTCATACAGCTATTAAATGTCAGTCTGGATTTGAACCCAGGAAGATGAATCTTCCTGACTCCAGGCCCAATATTCTATCCACTGCACCACCTAGATGTCCCCAAGAATGAACATCAAGGAAGAGCATTTCCTTATGCCTTTTATTTATCTCTGTCTACCTCCCTCTTTTCAATCTACATTCTTAAAACTGATACTAACCAAGGGCTGTTGAATCTGAAAATGCAGATTCTTTCTGGGAGATCTTCAGACAGGTATGACCCCTGCAGAGGTAAATAGAGTCATCGTAAGCATTCTCAGGAATGCTTAAAGTAGTGGTATGTATTTGTTAATGGGATTTAAGGTCTTCCCTGCCCATTAATAGGCCTCACATGGAGCCCATTAAGGGAAGCTTGCTTAGGGGAGGCTTGCTTGTTGGAAGGCTTTCACATCTTTTGCTGATTTCTAATTAGGCACTGAGTCAAGAGGGTTGTAATACCTTCTGGCTCTGAGAAGCGTATATATACTCTGAGTTGGTATTTTGCTTTGCGGGCTCACTTATGAGAAGGATCTTGTGATTCCCTGGTTGAGATTCTGAGTAGTTATATGTTCAGAGCTCCCGGACTGCTCAGATGTAAAGGCTGTCTTGATCCAGGGAGTCAGAACCCTATCTCTTGGTCTTTATTTCTCTGCTTGTATTTTCTCTGAAGTCCAGGGTGCTGACTTTTCCCTTGAACTAGTGAATATAATTAAAAAAGATTGCTGACCCCTTAAACAGCTAGCTTGCCTAGTAAAGCAGATCTAAGAATCTTGCTAGCAGCTATCATGCCAGTGTGTGGTTGCGGTTACATGGTGTCATGATCAAAGAGACTCTCTGGGGCTCCATTTGACTTAGAAAACATTAACATTATCTATGTTCTATCATATTTTTATTTATTTTGTTAAATATTTCCCAATTCCAGTTAATTTGGTTCTTACCCCACTCCTGTGTTGCAGCCTGCGAGAGCAGCATTTGACTTGTCTGGTGGCAGGGATATGTTGGAATCAGCTCCAGCTTGCTTTGGGCAAACGCTACAAATCAGAACTTTGTTATTTTGTCAATTGCCCAGACTCAAGGAACCGATGGAGAAAGTGTAAATAATACTGATTAAATGTGAGTGTGTCCTTCCCACATTCCTCCCCCTCCCACCAGAGCTGGTTGTTAAACATTTGTGGATGGTGGTGATGTTAGTTATTTAAAACCTGAATTACTGATCAGAATGAATTTCCCATGAAGGGATACTGCTAAAGAGAGGAAGTCAGGGAGGAAGGCAGAGAAGAGCAAGGAATGTGGGCTCAGAGAACTGTTTAAACTCAGTTTTTCTCCTTGTCACTAGTAGTTCTGGGGAAAGGTCTAACTCTGGAAGGATTTTGAAACTAAAGGCCAAAGTTCATTCATTCATTAATTCAACAAGAATATATTAAATGCCTACTGTGTGCTTAAGACTATGCTAGGTAGTAGGGTTACAAACACCGATGAAATCATCCTTGCTGTTAAAGATTATGTATTCTGTTGAGGGAAATCTCATAGACACAGATAACTAACTACAACACATATACAAAATTAATGCAAAGGATTTTGGGAAAAGCACTAATAACTGGGGGTGAGGCCAGGTGTCAGGAAAAGCCTTGTATATAAGTTGATGCTGGAGATGAAGGTTGAAGGTAGCTGGATATCCCGAGATACAGAGGGGAGGCTAATGACTCATCCTCTCCAAAGGCATGGAGGGAGAAGGTTAAGTAAGTCAGTTCATCTGAACTGTCCATTGTGGAAAGGGGAGAAATGGGCAATAAGGCTAGAGTAGTGGGCTAGAGTCAGCTCGTAACAGGTTTTAAATGCCCAGATGAAGAGCTTGTATTTGATCCTAGAGCCAGGGGACCTGCTGGGATTTCTTAAGCAGAGGATTGACATGGTCATACTTGGACTTCCAAAAAATCCCTTCAGCAGCTGTGGGGAGGGTGGTTTGGAGTGAGGGCAGACTTGGGCAAAGAGAACAATTAGGAAACATTTGGAATAATTGAGGAGAGTTGATGAGGACCTGAATTAGGGTGGCAGTCATGTGAGTAGAGAGAAGAGAATGGATTCAAGAGTCTTGTGGAATTTGGGGATCTCTTATTAGCTAAGAACACCTCTCCCTTCTTCTCCTTACCTTCCTAGAAAGCAAGGCATGTAGGTACCATGGGCCCAGTGGGGAACCAGGGTCTCTGCTTTATGTGTATTTTCCCTAGAGCAGGCATCAGAGGGAGAAAGTAGGAGCAGCAGTGACTTGAGCCTCTGGCCCATGACCAGATGTTTGAGCTCTGCAGTGGGACATCCTTTTCTTCTGACTCCCAGGCATGAGATTCTTATCCAGGTATTTTTTTTTTGCTCTCTAGACTGTCTCAGGGTTATTAGGGAAGCCTAATAACTTTCTTCTCCTTATCTGAAGTTGTCCCAACCTAAGCTCTCATGGGCACCTATAAGGCTGCTCATAGCTAGTTGATGTTCACAAAGAACTTCATCCTTATCACTGTAAGGATCCAGGCCTGGGAACAGAAACTTTGTCTCTTCTTTATCCTGTCTGTCTCTTAGCATGGGCTAGGATCATGGGATCAAAAAGTTAGGGCTCAAAGGGACTTTAGAGCTCATTTACTCACCTGGTATGGCCTCCTCCCTTTAAAAATGAGGAATGTGAAGCCCCCAAAAGGGAAGTGACTTGCCCCAAGGTCAGACAAGTAGCAAGTGGCAGAGCTAGCACTTGAACTCAGGTCCTCTGGCTCTGGATCCTAGCATGGAGCTAGGTCCATGGAAGGTCCAGATACTTAAGGGCATCTTTTTTCAATACCTCCATGCTCCATGCTCAACCTCCTACTTAGCCTTCCCATCCAGTTCTCTTGCCCTTGGGTACTGAGTTTCTCATCAGTAATAATCTGCCATATCTGACCCATCATGGTCCCTCCAGCCAACCTCACACTGTACCACTTAGAGTGACTCCTGACCCTTTTCTTCATTTCCCCCCCATTTTTTTCTGAGAACAATAATCAAACCAACACTGCCATTCTTAGAAAGGAGTACTGCATATGGAAAGGATATGCCTGTCTATTGCCCTATTGACCACATATCATCCTTGGAACTTCCCACCTCAAAACATTCCTCCTTGACCAGCATCATCATATATGTGATGTCTTCTTCTTGGTGTGACTCTCTTGCTTTTTATATTTGTATATCCCATGCAGAGTAAGCTCTTAATAATTACCTTTCACGGATGGGTGGATGGATACATGGATGGATGGATAGTTTGACTGACACCTTCCTAGTAAGTTGAGTTCTCCCCCCTAGTGGAAGGTTGCTGTGTTGATACTCTCACCCTTCTTGCTTCCTTCTTCTTCTCCTTCTCAAGGCTGGGATGATGGGCAAGAGGACCTGACAAAATATTTTCAGAACCTGAGCTACCTTCTCCACCATACTGGTTTTATGTATCTTCCCCATTAGTATAACTGGAAATTCTTAACTTCCCATGTGTTTGTGAAAAACTTTCTGTTCTGTCTGTGTTCCCCAAGTAGCTTGCACTAAACTTTAGGAATATTTACAAGGAAGGGAAAGTTTGGATATTAGCTTTGGAATTTGATTAACTGAACTCTCCTTGACCCAGTAAGTAGAATAACACAATGTTGGAAAGGATCTCAGAGGCCATTTAGTCCAAACCCTTACCTGAAAAAAGAATTCCTGACACCATCTCTGAAAAAGGATCTAGATCCTTCTTGAAGACTCACTACCTCCTATGGCAGTTCATTCTACTTTTGGATAATTTTAATTGTTAGAACATTATTCCTTATCTTAAGCTGAAGCCTATTTTAATGTTAGTGACTTCTCTCTGACCTTACCTCCAAGTTATCTCATATATATGCATATATATGGATATCTTGCTTATACATGGTTATTTTCATGTTATCTCCTCCATTAGGCTGTGAGTTCCTTGAGGTCAAAGGGACTGTTTTTACCTTTCTTTGAGGACCAAAGACATCAATGGTGATGTCTTCACTTGCATGTGAATTGGATTTAAGTGAGGCAGAGTTGCACAAAGTCATCAGCCTCACTTTCCCTTTCTGAGTTGTCAAAATCCAGTATCAGGACAAAAGTCAAGATGACTGACAATGGCCCAGGATGCAGTGGGTGACTACATCACCTTCTAGGATAGAGCATACCCTGGGAGACGAGCCCAGACAGACAGATGGGCTCTTATCTAAGTTTTCTAAACTGTAAGCAAATTCCAAACCCTTCTGCTCACCCAGGACTATAACCTCAGTAATCATTTCTGTAGTTTCCCCTAACCTGAGTGGTCTCTAGACCTCTGGAAAGATTGGACCTCATGTATCATGTCCAGGGCATTCCCTCCAGGCAGCAGTTAGTCCTTGTTCCAATATCTTGCAGAAAGACAGCTTGGGTCAGGGAGGGATGGGGTATAGTGGAGAGAATATTGGCGCCTGAGTTCAGGCCCCAGCTCTGACATTTGTTAGCTACGTAAAAAATCACTTAACTCCTTTGAGCTTCAGTTTTCTCTTCTGTAAAATGAGAATAATCATACATATCAGTTGTTATATGGAAAGCTCTTTGTAAAGTATAAGGTTCTATAGATATATAAGCTATGATTGCTCTCAGATCAGGGAAATGGGAGTAGCCCAGGCCTTGGGAACTGGGAGATAAGATAAAAGGGTAGTAATTGAGCTAGTATCTATCCTCTGTCCCCCCATCCCATCCCCAGTAAGGTAGGGTATAACTCTGCAGTGGCCATTCACTTCTGCTACTTTCAGGCACTTCATTCTCCAGGCCAAAGCTTATGCTTTCATTCACAGTAGAGGGCAGTATGTCCTTCCCCTGATTCATCCCCTCCATTCTTCTCTTCCTCTAAAGGGGGCTAGGCAGGGGGTAGGTTTTTGAATCAGGGAAGAAAATGCCTTGACTCAGGAGAGATAGCTTTTATGTTCCTCCAGGCCAGAAGCAAAGTTGGGATTTTCCTGGGCCTTGAACCAAGCCCTCTGGGCCTTATTCCTTCACTCATGGTCCTCTGTCACCATGGTAACTCATGTTAGATGTCTATTGGGGATAGCCTTGCTCACAGGAGGTGAGGGAACTGAAAAGACACACTGGATCCAATGACGATGGACACAGTCACTTCTGGGCCCTGCTCCAGGAGACTGGGTCCCTAACCCAGGAATCTCTATGGCTCACAGGCCACAGCTACAGCTCTTTCCCCATCCCCCAATCTGATAAATAGACTGGTCAAAGTTGTCTCCCTGGGGAGACATATTTGGGGAAAAACATCTCTTACTCCCTTCTAGCCCTAACCAAAGTTGACAAGAGAGAGCAATGACCAGGATGGGATACCTGGATCCTATACAAAGTCCCCAGAAGAACCTCAGTCCCCAGTAAGATCTAAACTCCCTCAGTGAATGTAAACTTCCTCCCAGAAGAACATAAGCTCCCCTTCCCCACCAGTAGAAGGTAGTCTTTTCTCCCCCAAATAAAACATATGCTCCCACAGTAGAATGTGGTGAATGTAAGTGAACAGTGAATGTAAGCTTCTCCAGTACAGGGATTGTTTTATTTTTGTCTCTGTATTCCCAGGGCCTTACTTGTGGTAAGCAATAATTAATGTTTGATGAGTTGAATTAACTCACTTGAGGCCTCTGGTCCACTCTGGCCTGTCTCCTCACTGTTCGCTCCATCCAGCAGGCTCACTTAAACCATGACATTTCTGTTTGTACCATCATACATGTGCTATCCTATCCCTCTGCCCTCCACTCCAGAATGTCCATCCCCTCTAATTCAATTTGACAATTCAACAAACATTTATTAGGCATCTATTATGTCCTGCAACTCGATGCTAAGTGCCAGAGCAGATCCTTTGGTATCAACGATGTTTTCATGATCTCAACATGAATCCTTCTCCATCAATATGGATTGCAAATCCACCCGTGCGTTCTCGTCTTGTATAATTCTTATTCATGTCTTTACATAAAGCCTTCCATAGAAGGCTTGCCTAGCACTCTAAAGGCCTTATTCTGGGCTCTTGCATCCCTTGATGCTAGTGTAGGGCTATGCATATGGTATCTTTCTTTTTACACATGCAACTTAACTCCTAGTCCATGATTACCAGCGGTGATTGGGAGAGATAAAAAATGCAAGAAACAGTCTTTGTTCTTGTGCTGCATATACTCTAGTAGAAGAATGTGTCATGTGTATAATTTCCTCAAAAAAGTTTCAAAGACTTTCATCCCATTGACTTGGACATTCCCACCAGTGGTACAGATAGCGACCCATCCATGCCTGCCCATCCTGTGTGACTCTCATCCTTGTCCTCCCATAAGCCTTCCACAGGTATCCACCCAATATGGTGGCCGTCATCACTTTCTCCTGACATCTTGAGGATACAGTGGAACACTTGGCTGTCCCCCTGTCAGCCCTCACTTTCACTAGCCCATTTTTTCTTCCTACCATATACTTTCTTGAGAACATTTTTTACTTCTGTTCTTTGAAGTTCCTTTTTGGTTATTTGTTGGAGCCCGTTGACACCCACTCTGGGCCTCTCTATTGCTTGCCCTGTGTGTAACATTCATTTTTACCTCTTTGGAGTCTGTGACCTTCTACAGAGCCATACAGCAATACCAGGAGAATTGTGGCATTAAAAAGATGAACCCTCGTTTCCATGGGAAACTACACGAATAACCGTATCACAAAAATAGGACAGGATAAGTACATAGAAAAGGTACATAGTGTTATGTGATGGCCGAGGAAGGAAGGATCATTTCTGACTGGGGCCATCGGGGAAGTTCTTATGAGGGACATGATAATAGAAGGGTAATGATTCTTTAGGCAGAGACATTGAGAAAGGGCGTGATTCCAGGCATGGAAAACATGTTAAGCAAAAGCGTAGAGATAGAAAACCATGGGACATGTATGAGGGAAGATGAGCAGCCCAGTTTGGCTGGAAAGTGGAATATATTGTGAGAGGAACACATCCCAATCTAAATCCTTGCCAATGTTCAGAGCTTAATTCAATTCCATTCAACTAACCATGTCATTGTTGGTTCGTGACCCCATGCAGAGTACTGCTGTTGCTCTTCAGTCGTTTCAGTCAGTCCGACTCTCCATGACCCCACTTGGGTTTCCTTGGCAAAGATACTGGAGCGGTTTGCCATTTCCCTCTCCAGCACATAGAACAGGTCCAAGCTCACATTCCTTCTCCTCCAGGAAGCCACGCGTGACTACTTGAAGGCTACGGTGACCTTTAGCTCCTCCGATGTCCTGTGTCTGGATCACACGCTACTGGCCTTGCCCTCTAGTATTTATCTTCTCCTGCCTGGCCCCTCCCAGCACAGCTTCGCACAGGGCTAGGCTAACAGACTTTTCAATAAGCTGTTGGAGGCTGATGGATTTCTTGTGACCAACTAATCATGAAAGTCACACAATAAAACCTCACTAATGACTCTCATTTCCCTAATGCTTTCAGGTTTACAAAACACTTTCCCTCACCAGGGAAGGGAAGAAACATTTTTAGGGGCTGCTCTGTGCCAGGCACTGTGCTAAGCCCTTTTTACACTGATCATCTCATTTGATCCTCACAACAAGCTGGGAGGTAGGTGCTATTATTATTCTACCCATTTTACAGTTAAGAAAACTGAGGCAGACAGAGGTCAAGTGACTTGCCCAGTCAAGGTCACACAACTTATAAATGTCTGAGGCTGGATTTGAACTCAGGTCTTCCTAATCCCAGATTCAGTGCTCTATCCACTGAGCCATGTAATTGCCTCACTAGGAGCCTATCAGCATCTAGTACTATACAAGTACTTGTATCATTACTTTACAGATGAGGAAACTGAGGTTTAGAAAGGTGAAGAGACAGTGCAGTGTGGTAGAAAGATCTTAGGATCTGAAATAAGACACAGGTTCGAATCTTGACTGTTATTAAACTGGGTGATTCTAGGCTGACTTGCCCAAAGTCACCTATAGTAAACGTGGGGGCCCTGGGCAAGTCACTTAACATCTGCCTGCCTCAGTTTCCTCAGCTGTAAAATTGGGATAGTCGTAAAGTGCTTAGCACAGTAACTTGCATTTAGTAGCATTTAATAAATGCTTGTTTCCCTTCCCCCAAGATTTGAACTGCCTCTCAACCACCCCAATCCCTGTCCTGCATGTACAAGAGTTAGAGTTAGGAGAGACCTTAGACCTCCCTCCCCTTATATTACAATCAAGGAAACAGGCACAGATAGGCAAACACACAGCTAGAATGGGATAGAGGCTGTAACTACAGTTCAGATCTTTCTGCTTCCACAGTCAGTTCTCTTTCCAGGGTCCCATACAATCATGTCACAATTCCTGTCTCATTTCCCTACAGCCCCACCCCTATCTTCCTTCCTCTCCTTTAAAGCAAGGAGACAGACCAGATTCAGTCCTCCTTTTTCTAGGCTATACTCAACCTTGATTGGACAATACCCAGCCCCTTCCTCCAGTTACCCTACACCGCTTGCTGGTCTGAGTTCGACACCCTTCCTTCCCCATAGCTCACCTAAGATTGAAGCTAAGATTTTTCCAAAGAGTCTTCTTAACATTTTTTTCCAATCAAAATTTATTCCACAAACATTTATTATTGATCTACTCTTTATAAGGCACCATGTGAACTAGACACACACCAAAGAGGAAAAAAACACTTGAAAAATACAGACTCCAGCCTCAAGAAATTTCCTGGCTGGTTGGAGGGGAGGACTATGGCGTATATTCCTGGGGATCAACAAGAAAGGCTTCTCATAGGAATTGATATTTAAGCTGAAACTTGAAAGAAGCTAAGGATTATGAGAAGTGGAGCTGAGGACGTGTCTCCTAAACTGTCCAGACCTAGGAGACACCCTGTTCCAAGGCATGGAGACAGGAGATGTAATGCAGAGTTTGAGAAACATGAAATAGATGATTTTGGATGGAGTGTGGAGTACATGAAGGGGAACCAGACACCATCGCCACATAATTAGGGTCATAGCTCTAGGACTGAGAACTGAGAAAGAAGGCCTAAGCAATCAGTCACCCCATTTTACAGAGGGCTAAACTGAGCCCCAGAAAGAGAAGTGAGTTTTCTAATTTCACATACTGAGTGGGTATCAGAGGCCACAGTCCCAGACTGTTATATATTAAGAAGGAAAAATGTGCATGCAACAAGGCAGTCTCATTTCTTGAGCAGTGTGGGAGGGAAGGTGAGAGAATAAACATGTTTGAAGTGCCAGGCACTGTGTTAAGCATTTCACAAATATTCTCTCATTTTATCCTCACAGTAGCCCTGTGGGGTGGGTGCTGTTTTTAACCCCCATTGTTGAGGAAATGGAGGCAGACAGAAGTTAAGTGACTTGTTCAGGATTACACAGCTAGTGTCCAGTGCTGAATTCGCACTCAGCTCTTCCCAATTCCAGGAACAGTGCTCTAGCCATGGTACCCTCTAGCTTTCTAGGATTATCAATTTGGCAGCTATGTGAAAGATGAATTGGAGAGGAGAGAGGTTGGATGTGGGCAGATCAATTAAGGAAAAGGAGAATGGCCCTCGGTTCCAGGAGCAGAAGTTATGATTCATTCATTGCATTAGAGTATGGTTTCTCCCTGATAATGGGATTTCTGTGAAACTGGATGCTTTATATTTAGAGGCTACTGCAGGAGTCCAAAGGAGAAGTAATGAGGTCCTGGACTAGGCTGGTGACCACGTGAGTCAAGAGAAGTGGACAGATGTAAGAGATATTTGTGCAAATAGACTGACTGAGCCTTGGCGGCCAATTGAACATGGGGGTAGTAAGGGCAGTGTTGAAGACAATTCCTAAGTTTCAAATCTAGGTGAAGGCAAAGGTGATGGTGTCCCAGACAGAAATAGGGGAATTAGGAGGAGGAAGGGGAGATTTAGGAGGAAACGTAATAGTTCTGTTTTGGGCTGTTGAGTTTGTGATGACTATGGGGCAACTATGTGGAGATGTCCACATCTAACCTCTCTCGCCTCCAAACCATCTTCTACATAACTGACGAATTGATAGTCCTAAAGCACACTGCTGAGAAATGAGATGGCAGCTGTAGGCAAACCTTCATTACCTTCACTTTTCTCCTTACTATAACCCTGTCTAGGGCTGTGGTCTCTGATACACCTGATAGGTATATGACCCTAAGTAATTTATTTCTCTGGGACTCAGAGAGAGGGACTGAAGAGATCTATAAATTTAGAAGGTGCCTACCTGGAATTTGAACTTATAGATGCTAGCTAGATACCCAAAAGAAAGAGTACAGACATAGGAGAGTGTCAAAGAAAAATCAGTGGGTTATGGCTGAACATAGGGGCTGGGACCGGATGGTCATAATAATGGACAGGTTGGACAGGTAGGAAGAGAACCAGGAGAGAGTAGATGGTGCTAAGGATTGGGGATACAAATTCAAGAACCCACATTCAACTTCAAGTCTGTGGAAAGACCTAGCAGGGTTCAGCTTCAGGGAAGAAGGTAGGGCCATCTTAGAATGCACTCACAGATCTGATGGCAGTGCCTGGAGAGTCTAGAGGGTGTAGGGACAAGACAGGCAGTCAGACCTGGTGTAGCCACATTTTCCTGAGAAGATTCTAGTTGGGGACACTCTGCTCATCCCTAAGCTCTTGCTTATTCCTACATGGTATCGGCAGTATGACTATTCTCCCAATGTGTGACTGAGGTAGAATGAAGACAAAGGTCAAGGGTATGGAGGTTTTTGAAATGGGGTGCCAGAGCATTTGAGGGGACATCAACATGGAGGTTAAAGTAGGATTTGACTACTTTCACATATTACTTATCATATCATACAATTGTATATTCCCACCAGAACCAAGGGGAGGAACGTTTCTTCACACTTCTTCTCCCTTTCCCCTTTCTTGAAATTATCCCAATTACTGCATCCATCTCTACATGCCTCCCCACCCACCCCAACCTCTATCTGTCATTTAGTCCTGACTCTGGTATTGAGGGGAGGGGGGCATATGGTGTTTTGCCTTGGTTTTCTGGTCATGGCTCACATTGCCCTATGTATTGTTTTTCCATGAAAGGCATTGAAAGATAACAACATGGTGTAGATAGGGGACTAGGTTTGGAGTCAGGAATCCCTACAATGAAGTCCTACCCCAGACACTTACTAGTTAAGTGATCTTTGCAAGTCATATAACCTCTTTGTGCCTCAGTTTCCCCATCTGTAAAATGAGGAGGTTGTACTCAATGGTCTCTAATATCTCTTCCAGCTCTGACTCTATATTCCTATGACATAATCCAGTAGAACATGACTTCCTTGAGGGCAGGGGCTGCCTGGCTGATGTTGGGCAAGACCCTTCCTTTCTTTGGTCATTAATTAGTTCCTTCATCTATGAAAAAGGACTGGGGGCTTTGGAATCTATGAAGTTCCTATCAGCTATAAATCTTTGAAATTATGATCCTATGGAAAATTTGGGACTTCTCTGGTGTGGAATTTTCTCCACCAGGGCAGGTCAAAGCCCATTTGTAAGCAGATCACAAAACACCTATTACTTCCCTACACCAATGTAACCTTAGTTCCAGTCCCTATTCTTCTCCTTAGAGGGCTTACCTGGGGTTCAGTAAGTGACTGGCCATGATCACATAGCAAGGAAATGGACTTTCAACCCAGGCCCTCCTGCATCTGACAACAGAACTCACCACCCTGGACACACAGCAGGCACTTAATAAATGTCTAATTAAATTGTGTGTTGAACCAGACTGAAAGCTTCTGACAGACAAGAACTTGGCTTAATTTTTATTCTCAATTCCCAAGGGACTCGTGCTCCTGTGAGCTCACCAGTGACTTGCAGACAAATTGAGAAAAGCCTTAGAAGTTGAAAAAGCATGATCCATATCTTCCCCTGGCCCCCAGGTGCCCCTATGCACAGGGACTCCGAGCAGCCTGGAGTGATGGAACCTGAGAGCTAGAAGGGCCTATTTAGGTCGGGGGGTTCTTGACTGGGATCCCTGGGCTCCCAGGGTAGATTTCAAAGGATCTATAAAGTTGGATAGGAAAAATAGCATCTTTCTTTACCTGTGACTGAAATTTAGCATTTCATTTACTCACTTAAAAATATTATTCTGAGAAGGGGTCCATAGGCTTCATCAGATGCCAAAGGGGTCTATGACAAAAAGAGGATTAAGAACTCTCTAGCCTTCCCATTTCACAGAGAAAGAAACCATGGCTCAAATCCAGCCTCAGACACTTGCCACATTTACTAGCCATGTGACTTTGGGCAAGTCACTTAACTCCAACTGCCCTCCAAAAAAAGTCAAAAAAGAAAAAGAGATGGGCGTACTTAGAAAGAAACTATGGCCCAGAAATTGGAAAGGCCTTTAGGGTTGCTTGGAGAGGTCACACAGCTAATGAGTAGAATTGGCAGGGCTCACACTTAGATCTTCTGCCTTTGAGCCCACTAGGAAGGGGCAGAACTGGGGCAAACCCAGGGTATGGAATCTCCAGCCCAGGAAAGGGTTTCATAGGCCATCTACTCCACCCCCCGCCCCAACTTTACAGAAGAGGAAACTGATCCCCAGAAAAGTGAAATGATTTGCCCAGAGTCACAGAGGTACTAAATGGCTGGGGCAGGATTCAAATTCAGGTCCTGCCACTGCAAGCTCAGCTCCCTTTTCATCTCACTAATCTTGTCTCAATTATCTGTGTAACTGTCTCATTTTCTTTGTTCATTTGTAAACTCTTTAAAAACCAGGACCCTGTGGGTTTTCATCTTTGAATCCCCAGACCTAGCACAACGCCTGGAGCATGGTAGATGCTCAGTAAATTCTAATTGAATTGAATCCTGGCTGGGGACTCTTAATTGGACACCATAACTCCCAGGTCCTGACTGCTTGGCCACCTCTGCTCCCTGTCCCCCTCCTTGGCTCCCCCTCCCCCATCCACACACTGGGCAGAACCAGGCTGCAGTATATTTAGCCTTGGGAGAGCGCCCAGCCACCTCTGACAACATCCCAAAGGCAAAGAGTTATTTTTAGAGAAGTAACTACAGCTGCTAACAAATATACGTCCTTGTGTGACTGGCCCTGGAGCCCATGGGGGGTAGGGGAGATGGGAACTGGCTCCCTGGAGGCAGGGGAGGGGGAAGAGCCAGGTATCTTTGGGCTTTGAGGAGAGGTGGCCGGGCATTGACTGGAGTTGGAGGCATCAGATTCAGCCCTTCAAACTTGTGTATCCCGGGACAAGTTCCTTAACAAAACCCTCTCCTGTAAAATGGCTGGGTTGGACTCTTAAGCACCTACTATGTTCTAGGGCTAGGCACTGTGTTAAATGCTGGGGACACAAGGAAAGATATAAACCTGGCTGGCCTCTGAATCTAGGAACCCTAAAACTTTCCACCTTTATGGGTCTATGTTTTCACCTGCTAAATCAGGAAATTGGATTTGTTGGTTTCTGCTCTAGTTCTCAAACCACCTTGGGCAAGGTGCTCAACTTCCCTGTGCCTCAGTAAATGAGGGCCTTTTGGTGGTGATTCTGGTCTTCTCACTGACATTGGGCAGTCCCAGTGGGCTGAGACTGTTTCTTCTTCTCCCTTCCAGCCACAACATTCCTCAGAGTAAGGCTAGGCACCCAGTGAGGCTCAGTAAAGTCCTTATTCACTGTTATAGAGATTTCCTAAGGCTATGAGAGGGAGAAGATGTTCAAGGGGTACCAATCAGCATGAGAAGGCAATCAGGGTGTGAGGGAGCAGGAGATGGGACAAAGTAGGGTAAGAGGGAACGTGGAGGGAGGCTGTGGAGGGCTTTGAGGAGTACCTGAGCTCGGAGGGGAGCAGGACCTTGGCTCTAGGCAGAACCCAGGGACCAAGCAGACACTTTTTCTACTGTGGTGGAATGTATGTAAATTACATGCAAATCACATGCAAATGTACAGTCAATACACTTGGAGATGGTTTGGGAGCTTTTCCCAGGCTGCTCTTTAACTGTCTTCTTGTGGCTCCACCGGCAGATCTTCCACATGACCTATGATCTGGCCAGCGCCGTGGTCCGGATTGTGAACCTCATTGGGATGATGCTTCTGCTTTGTCACTGGGACGGCTGCCTCCAGTTCCTGGTGCCCATGCTGCAGGACTTTCCTGGGGACTGCTGGGTGTCCCTCAATCGCATGGTGGTAAGTGCAGGGCCTTCACCGGTAGGAGAATGTGCTGGGGGCCTCTTCCTGGGGTTGTGACCTGGCTCACAGAATCACTGGATCACAAAGGTTTTTTAAGAGTTGGAAGAAACCTCAGGAGCCATCTAGTCCCATCTATACCTGAAAAAAATCTAGTATTTATCCAAAAATGTATGGTTTGCAAAGTGCTTTACATACATTATCCCACTGGATCCTCACAACTTTGTTAGGTGCCATTGTCCTTCCAATTTTTCAGATGAAGAAACTAAGACTGGTTTCTTCCTAAGAAGGTAAGTCCTTGCTTGCCTAGAGTCACAGAGCTGGGGAATGCTGAGGTAATAATTCAAACTCGTGTTTTCCTGACTCCGAGTCTTGGTATTCTATCCACCATCACACTCAACTGCCTAATGGGGAGGGGAAAATAACCCATTCTAATCAATGAATCATTCAGTGGATCAATAAACATTTATTCCATTACCCTGTCCCCAGTAACGGCCATCTGGCTTGGCCTTTGTCTGCAGACATTCAATGAGAACTGAGTGACTCCTAGCCTGCCCCCTTTTAACTTGAGGACATCTCTAATTGTTAGGCAGCTTTACCCAATATCAAGCTGCAATTGGCCTTTTAGGTACTTCCTTGTAGGGCCAAACAGATTAAATCTAGTCCTTCTTCCATATTCCTTAAAATACTTAGCCCAACTCCCCTTCTAGCCTAATTTTTTTCTAAATAAAAGCCCTCAGTTTCTTCACCTGCTCCTTATAGGACCTGAACTGAAGACCTTTCAACACCCCGATGGTCTTCCTTTGCACATTGTTGGGCTTATCAATCATTGTGCTTCCTGAGCTTTGGCACTGGCCCTGCCTCCTCCTGCCTAGTTCAGTGCGATTGTGGCACCCCGTCTCTTCAATGCTGAATTCACTATGCCCTCCAAGTCCAAAGCAGAACCCTAGGATTCTAAAGCAAGAAAAGCAGCCTTAAAGGTCGGCCAGCCCAATCCCCTTATTTAACAGAGGAAGAAACTGAAGCAGGGCAAGAATGAGAACCTGGTCACCCAGTAAGGCTATGGCAGCACAATCTCCTCATTCAGAATCCAGAGTTCTTAGTATTACATGCTCTTCTAGGACTTCAGTTCTTCCTTTCTCTGGATCTCCCCACCGGGGAGTCTAGGATCCTAATCTGGCCCCATACAGGGCCACATCTTCATTTGGTTTTCATATTGGCAGAAAAGTTCCAGACCAGACATCCCCTGGGTTCACAGCCCCACTCCCAAGATACAGGGGCCTGACATTCCAGACTGATAATAATACACTGGCAGAGCAGAGCCATAACTAGAAATTATGACACCTCAGGCAGCTGTAGGGCATAGAATAGTAGAATGTGAGTATAATGATGGAGGGCATGGCTTATTCTCTGCCCTCCCAGGAGACAAACCCAAAAGGCCCAGTGGAGGAAAGAACCCTTAGGGGGTGTCTGCTTGGGAGGGGTCCCATCGAGAAGCAGGACTTGGGACCCTGAGGCTGAGTGCAAGGATGTCAGTTGCCATAGTGAGGAAGCATCCTATCCCCAGATCTGACAAAGCCATGTTCATTCCTTGCTTGTTCTGACCCTATTGGAAAGATTTCATATTTTTCACAATGCTTTCATATTCAACATTTTATTTGATTCTCACAGAACCCCTTAGGGCAGGGAATTTTCACCTGGGCTCCTATCAACTTGTTTTTGAAAATATTTTTTGGTAACTTTCAAAACAACCTGTTTCCTTTGTTATCCTTTGTGTTTTATTTTCAGCATTTAAAGACGTTACTTCAAGAAGGGAAGGGGTCTGTAGATTCCAGAGGGACCTTGTCATAGAGGGAGCTGAAATACTTATTATCCCCATTTTACAGGGGAGATAACTGAGGCTTTAGAAAGGTTACATTAGTTTCTCTAAGATTTAGAGTCAGTTTTGGTGGAACCTGGACTAGAACCTGGGAGAGTTTCTGGTCCAGTGTTCTGAGCTTGGTCACTCAGCTTCCTAGTACAGATAAACACCACTTTGACAAAACCACTTAATATAAATTCTACTGGAGGAAAAAAAAAGACAAATTGTGAGTATTTCCCAGACCTACAGCCTTCCTTCAGGGTTCCTGGGGGCTGGAGATCTGACCTACATCCTCTACCCTCCTGAGCCTAGAGGGCTTCAGATCATGACTCCTAAGTGTGAATAAAATGGGGAAAACATGAATGCGCCCCCCACTCCCAACCTTGCTTCACCATAGGGAAAATTAAATTCCACTCTCTAAATTCCACTTTCCAGAGTCTCTTATTTGGTCTAAAGGCAAATCCCCTGTTCCAAGGGGGAGGAGAAAAACCTTTGAAAGACGGTGAAAAAGACCGGGAGGCATATTCAGCATCAAACAGTCTCCTTACAAAACAGCCTTTTGATGAGCTAAGTGTAAATGAATCAGAAACATATGAATTGAATTTCCCTTGAATCCCCTCAAGGCTCTGGCAATTAAGAAAGGAAGCAGCTGGCCCTGGGAGACCAGGAGCTAGCTCTGCCTGATTGGGACTGGGAGCATCCCACCCTGGCAGCCTTACACCACCTGTCTGTCTGATGGCATAGCCCCAAGGCTGGGCCTGGTCAGCTCTGGCTGCCAAGAGATCTGGCTCCTTCCTTTAGGTCAAACTGAGACCCACTTAAATGGCCCTGAGAAAGTGGTTTCTTACCACCCTCTCCTGGCCTCAGTTTCCCCATGTATCAAATGGATGCACATCTTGCCCCTCCCTCCTTCAATCAAGTAGAAAGCCCAATAATAAGAACCTGGATGTGCAGCTGGAAGGAACTTCAGAGGCCATCTCCCTTCATTTTACAAGTCAGGAACGTGAGATCCAGGAAGGATAAGGAACTTGGCTAGGGTCACATATGTAGTAAACATTAGAGGCAGGATTTGAATCCAGGATCTCTGACTCCAGAGCTATTTTCCCTAAACCAAGCTGCCTTCAATCAAACATGGAGATGGTTTATGTCCATGAGAGGCAGTGCATCCCCGTCAGCCTGTGGCATTATCATACTAAGAATGTCACTGCTCCATCCTGATTATACAAAGAGATAGGGTTCATATATTTATCCCCAGAGACATGACCTTTCAGTAGCTGGTTATGGGGTTGGAGTTATCTGTACCCCTTCACTGTGTTCTCTCTATGACCAAGATACTTCATTCATTCAAATTCAGTAAACATTTATTAAGCACCTACTGTGTGATGTGGACTGTGCTGGACATCTTAGATGCAAAGACATAAAAAGAGGGGCTTCTGTCCTCAAAGCTTGCATTCTAATGGTGAGGGGCCCAAAGATAAGAAAAGCTTCCTGTATCCTCAGACACCCAGGCTCTTTGGACCACCAGAGGACTCTTTGCTGTTCCATTGAGCCAGAGCTTCAGTCACTGATATATGGCCAAAAGAAGCCCCCCATGGTGGATTGAAACCAGGCAGGAAATATTGCAAATGCTCTGGAGTTGGGGGAAAGACTCCTCCATCACACATGCCTGGAAACAAACCCAATCCAAACTTTGATTTGCTTACTGGCACTGCCAACTGAGCCCTGAGGAGGGTAGGGGGCCAGGAGGCTACTCTTGGATACCAACAGAGCCACTTCTCTCTATAGCATGACTGGCCCACCTTATTTTCCATTCCTACATCTCTCTGATGCTATCCTGAATGCCACTTTTCTTAAGGAATTCTTCATTAAGTAATACCCTGGAGTCTGACCTCACCATGTACCTCTGAATTACATACAACTTTAATTCTTCAGAGACTGTTGTCTTTCATGATTTGTAGCCATGGAACATCACTGGAAGACCACTGATGTTAAAAAGATGACCCTTTCTCCAAGAAGAAACTTGGGATTGTGGAAAATACCATATAATGTCAGTTGACTCTCCTTCTTCTCTGACTCATCACCATAGGGCCAGATGCTTGGTGACGAATTCTTTGGCCATGGTAACCCTTGAATCAAATTCTAATTGAATGTCAACTAGATATTCGCCTATATGGAAATCTATAAATCTGAAGGGTGGGACAGGACCTGGAGGTGAAATGCCTAGTAAAAAGCATTTTGGTGAGGGTCACAGGAGAAATAAACAGATGCCATGTCATGGTGAGGGCACCTGCATACCTCCAGACGAATGGAGGAATTGGATAAAGAGTTCCTAACAGATCACAGAGCTGATAAGGCAAAATAAAATTGTGTGTGCAGTGAGGGGACCAGGGGGCTGGGGGAAGGGAGCAGTGCCTTGACTTTTTCCATAACTGTAAAGCAGATACAGCTGATACATTCCTGACTTGCTTTGCTGATAATTTCATCCTTCAGAAGGTGGAGAAAGCAAAGCAGGGAATTGCTGTTCTTGAAGCGATTGTGACCAGTGAGGACAAATGGCTTGGTAAAACAGATGTGACAGGAACCTTGGGAGGCTGTGGCCATGGGATGGATGTTAGAGTGAGCCTGTGACTGATAGCAGAGGGAGCACCCTGCGTACCCTAGACTTTAAGAGAGTGGATTTCACAGGTCAGAGCTAAGAGAGGTCAGATCCCGATGACCTGAGGCTATAAAAGGTCAGTTGGTCAGTCTGCCATGACTGGTGGAATGTCAGCACCCAGGATCCTTTGCCTCTTCCGTGACTTTGCTCAGGTGCCATCTCCTCCTGGAGGCCTCCCTACATCCCCCTAGTGATTAATGGTCTCTGCATCCTGACATTACTCTGCCTTTCTGTTCTCTGTTTACACGTTGTATCCAGTAGAATGTAAGCTACGTGAGGAGGGGGACTGTTTTACATTGGGTTTTTTTTTTTGTGTGGCTGCATTCCCAATGCCTAGCCAAGTGACTCACCCATAGTAGGCACTCAGTAAATGGTCATTGATTTGCATTGAACTAAATTGGCTCTAGAGGAAAGGGAGTTTTCCAAGAATGTCATTCCCATTATACAGTCACACAACTGATTCTAATAAGGAGGAAAAAGGGAAGACCCACACAGCTGTGCAGGAAGCTTATCCAGAAACTCATATATTTAAAGGATAATCCCAGAAATGGAAGAGAGGCAGACAGATGGAGGATGGATACAGAAAAAAGTCAAAGTCCTACGAGAAAACTGCCAGGGTAAAACCCATTATGAGAATATGCTTATCATAAATGCTAAAGATAACGAAAGTCATTTTTTGAAAAATTGAGGGCAAGAGAGCACCTCCTTGCTGACAACAGAGAAAAAGTAGAATGGTGAAGTCTTATGTTGTTTCTCTTTTCTCTATCAAGGAGAATAACTTTCTGCCTAGTAAAGATGGGAGGAGACTGAAGGTTTTCAGGGAATTGAAATATGAGATAAGGAAGGGGAAGAGAAGAAACAGCACCTGGTCCTTAGCCCTGGACAAAGTTAGTCCAAACTTTGAATACCAAAATATCTGTAAATGTTAGTGCTGAATTAGTGAGAGTTGAGGAATTGTGGGAAGTAGGAGAGGGGCTGAAGACTGGAAAAAGGCAAATATTGTTCTAGTTTTTCTTGTTCAGTCATTTCGGTGTCTGACTTTCTGTGACCCCATTTTGGCATTTTTCTTGACAAAAATTCCGAGTGATTTGCTATTTCCAGATGAGGAAACTGAGGCAAACAGGGTGAAGTGACTTGCCCAGGGTATCACAGCTATTGAGTGTCTGGGGCTAGACTTGAATTCAGGAAGATGAGTCTGCCTGATTCCAAGCCCAGTGCTCTATGCACTGCACCACCTCACTGCCTGGTAGTGGTGGTAGATATTTCAAAGTATTCTTAACTTTAATTCCAGAAAAGTGCTAAAGATTGAGCAAGAGCAAATCACATTATTGCCTTTGGAAGACAATATGTATCCACTCAGGGACTGCCATAGAGTATACCTGTACCTTAGTAAGACTTTTGTTAGATTTATCATGATATTCCTGGGCACAAGATGGGAAGGTATGAACTGAATGCAGATCAGAACTGGTTAAATGACCAGACCCAAAGACTGTTGACTGAAGCATTATTGTCCACTTGGAGGAAAGTCTCTAGCACAGTGCCTCAAGGCTCTGTATTCCATCCCCAGTTCTGTCCAATATTTTAATAAATGATTTAGGTGAGAGAATTCTTAGTAAATGTGTAGAAGACAGGAATCTAGGAGGAATAGCTGGACCATTCCATGATAGAATTTGTATCTAAAAAGATCTTGACATGCTAGGAGAGTGAATGGGCTAAAGATAATGATATGAAATTTAATAGGGGTATACAGGATGGGGGAAATGTGTTGAGAAAGGAGTTCATGTGAGAAAGACCTAGGGGTTGTAGTGGACCACAGGTTTATTGGAGTCAATCATGGGATATGACCGCTAGAAGAAGAAGTATGACCTTAGACTGCATTAGCGCAGGAAGGCACAGGGTCAAGTATGTGAGAGGTGGCAACCCTGCCAGATAATGTATGGAGCATTGTGTTCAGTTCAAGAAACCAAGTGTTAGAGGGAATATTGAAACAATGTCCAGAAAGGCGTAGTAACTGGGATAGTGGAGGGACTGGAGATCATGTCCTGTAGGGATGGGCTGAAGGGAAGTGAATGTTTAGTCCAAAGGAGACAAATCTGGGAGACAAGTTGCATAATCATTGCCTTTTAAGTATTTGAAGAACTGTTATGGAAACTGTCTTATGTCCTTGCTTAGCTTCAGAGAACAAGCAAGTTCCTCAGGAAGTGCCTAGAAGAAAGAGAACATGCATTTATTAAGTACCTACTGTGTGCCAGGCACCATGCTAAGCATTTACAGACTTATAGCAGTTAGGTGTCAGAGTGGGTGAAATGCTGGACCTGGACCCAGGAATATCTGAGTTCAAATCCTACCTAGATACTTACTAGCTGTGTGACCCTGGGCAAATCCCTTAACCTCCACCTGACTCAGCTTCTTTATCTGCTAGGCATCATGCTAAGCACTTTGCCAATATCTTGTTTGGTCTTCACAACAACTCTGAGAGGTAGGTGCTATTTTTATCCTCATCTTGAAGCTGAGGAAACTAAGGCAGACAGAAGTTAAGTGACTTGCCCAGGATCATAACTACTAAGTATCTGAGGCTGGATTTGAATTCAGGTCTTCCTAACTCAAGGCCGGTTCCTGTACTCCCTACTCATCTCCACCTCACAGAGCCCTCTCTTCTTCAAGACACAACTCACGTACCACATTCTATGGGAAGCCTTTAATGATTCCTCGTCTCCTTCCCACACAGCTGCTCGTCATCTCCCTCCCTAAATACCTTAATCTCTCATCTATTCCCTTTACATTTATTCTGTATACTTATGTCTTTGCTGTGTTCCCCCCACCCATTTTCCAGGCTCCTAGATTGTGAGCTTACAAGTAAGGATTGTTTCCTTCTCTGTCTGACACACAGTAGGTGCTTATTAAATGTGTGTTGATGGATTAATTGATTGAAATCAGAGAGAGGCAGATTCTGGCTCAAGTAAAAATCTCTTCACAACTGGAACTGTCCATAAAAGCAGCAGGATGTCCTAAGGAGCTGTTAAGTGAGGAGTTCAGGCAGAGGCTCGAATGCCAGTTTTCAGGGAAGCTACAGGGGGATGGACCAGGTGATCTTGAGGTCCCTCCTTCCCAGCTCTAACAATCTGTGGTTGCTGTGGCTCTGATCTAACAATGAGACTCAATGGATTTCATTTAGTAGAAGGGTGTTTAAGAGGTCGATGTCCTGGCATATAATCTAATTGATATTGATTACTTATAGATATTGATATAACCCCGTTAAATTTGCAAGGGGACTTTTTTTTTTGGAGGGCAATTGGGGTTAAGTGACTTGCCCAAAGTCACACGGCTAGTAAGTGTGTCAAGTGTCTGAGGCAGGATTTGAACTCAGGTCCTCCAGACTCCAGGGCCGGTGCTCTATTTACTGTGCCACTTAGCCACCCCAGTAAGGGGGACTTTTGATGTAATGATTCCCAGGCTATCATTTAAGCCCCCCACCAGTCCACTTGATTTTGCAAAAGAGGAAACTGAGGCTGAGATATTGTTTCCAGATAGTAAGTTTAGTGAGAGATACCTAGACTGGGAGGTAGGTTCTGAGTAGAGAGAGTGATTAGGCAAACCCCAAGTCCCCAAGGGAGGAGAGAAGGTCAAAAGCCTTCATTTGGAATCTAACCAGTGAGCTGGGTTGGATGCTGTCTTTACAGAGAGAATGGCCCAGATGTCAGCCTTGCGCCTGCCAGGTCTTCTTGTCTGAGATGGAAGCTCTGCTGGGAAATAGACAATTTGGGGGAATCAAAGTGCAAAAAGAAGTCATGGGATTGTCCCCATTTTATGTTTCTAACTCAGACAGAGCTTTGCCTCTTACCAAGCGTATGACCTCACTTTAATAGCCTGGGCTGCATTGGCTGGGACAGAACAGAAAGTGCTTGTTGCCATTATTACACAGCAAACCACATGGTCCTTGAGACATTTAACCCTTTCCCTCCCCCCCAACCCCATCCCTTCTCCTGACCCTTTGAAAGATAACTAGCTCCTTTGGCATTTGAGAATTTGAGATTTTTAAAAAAAAGTTTTTGTTGATTTTTAAAAATATAATTGTCAATTCTTCCCCTTTTCATTGCCCCTCCCCTCTCCTGCCCATCCCCTCTCCGCTTAACAGAACCCTCCTGATCTGTCTATCGTGGAGTAAACAAATCAGCCTGCTGGCCACATCTGACAGGGTGTTCCTGACTCACAAGGGAAAATATTCAATCCAGCTGGGTTTAGTCTCAGCCAAGAGATTTTCCTGGGGAACACAGGCACAGAGTGGCCATAATTAACACAGTACTGTTATCCCTTCCCCATCATGACGTTCCCCATTGTGGTTTCAATATATTGAAATTGCATAAGAAATTAAATGGGAATTTTGAGGGAGTTTTGTGAAAGCCACAGACAACATGTGAAAGCCAGCAGAAGATGCAGAGTTTAGAAACTCAGAAGTACATAAAATAAATGTATAGTATTGTATAACATCAATATATTTTATCTTTTAATTCTATAATCATTCAGACTTCTTCTCTGGTACAAAGGGAGGGCCAGACGATTTTAAGCAGGTATTGCAGATCCAGGGATGCTGCCCCCCTAGCCGCCATGAGGTGGAAGGGATAACTATGAGTGACAGCTTTGAAGATGGGCAGGCAAATATAGATTGTAGCCTTGATCAGAGAATGGCCAAAATACGTAATGGGAGGGTCAGCAGTATTCAGAAGCAATGCACCCGTGGCCCACCAGCGCTCCACAGAGAGGAGAGAGGAGAGAGGCATGAGCTCCTTCCGTTCTGTGGAACCACCAGCGTTCCACAGGGAGGAGAGAGGAGAGAGGCATGAGCTCCTTCCGTTCTGTGGAAATCTCCGTCGCTCACCACAAAGCAAAGTTCTAAAACCCGTCATGGCTGTTTTTCTTTACATTCTAGTGGTTAACGTGTGAACTGCCCTTCCTTCCCTCTGCATCAATTCATACGAATCTTCCCTGGGAGGATTTCCATGCTCTTTCCTTTGGTTTGGGCTCTGTTATTTCAACCCTAAACCAGTTGCCTTGTTCTGTAGGAGCGGAAGATAATATCTGTCTGTCTGTCTGTCTGTCTCCAGAATGACTCGTGGGGAAAGCAGTACTCCTACGCCTTGTTCAAGGCCATGAGCCACATGCTCTGTATAGGTTATGGGAAGCAGGCACCAATGGGCATGTCAGATGTCTGGCTCACCATGCTTAGCATGATTGTGGGTGCCACCTGCTACGCCATGTTCATCGGCCATGCTACAGCCCTCATCCAGTCACTGGACTCCTCACGGCGCCAATACCAGGAGAAGGTAAGTCTGAGAGGGGCTCCTGGGCTCAGCAAGGGCTCTCTGGGATGGCCCTTGGGTGGCTGACAAGACAATGATGTTAACCGCTCACCTCCCAGTAATGTTTCACAATCTACAAAGTGGTTTTCTCACCACCACCTTGTGAGATGATGGGGATTAGCCCTGTTTTTTCAGATGGGGAAGGAACCCAAGAGTCAGAGAGGTGAAGGCTAGTAAACAGGGACTGGGGCTTTAACCTGGGTGTCCTGAATCCAAGACTAGTGTTCCTAATGATGACCATGTGATCTGTCATGCCCTACTGCTTTTTGGCTTAAGTGGTGTTGACTTACTTCTAATACCAGCAGGATTCCTTGGTACATGGTACCCCAGGCATTCTGGGGAAAATCTGGGGTAACCTGTCAATTGACCTTTTCCTGGGATGGGAGAGGAGTCAGTTCCTCAATAAGTGTTTACTGAACCTCAATGCCCCAGGTGCTATGAGAAAGTTACCTTAAGGGAGCTCATGGTCTAATTGGGAGACTGACGTGCACACACAGCAAAGAGTGGGCAGTGCAGGGCAGTTGAAGACAAGATTATACTATAGGGTCTCAGAGGAAGAGAGGAGTGAGCTGTGCCTGGAAGGATGGGCAGGGTGTGAGTAAGGGGAGGGGAGGGGAGAAGGCATGAAAGACTTATGGAATAGCCGATGTAAAGAGGAACAGTTCTCACTGTGGAAAGGAGACAAAGGTAACAGATCCCATAGATGAAAAGGACATGGTGGAGATCCACATCAGCTGAGTCTGAGATGATGCTGGAAAGGGGGAACTAGGTTGTGGGGGACTGAGAATTCCAAGCCAAGAAGTTTTGGCTTTGTTCTGAAGGCAGAAGGAGATTAGGAGAGTGGATTACGGAAGTGCTCTGGCACGGGTTAACCTGACATCATGTGGATTGGAGGGGTAAAGGGAGCCTGAAGGCAGGGGACCCAGGATTAGACAGATTGAGCCCTGATTCTCATCCCTAAACTGACCCAGCCCCAACTCTGACCACAAGTTGAAGATAGGGGAAGTGACGCTATTTTAGGATGGTGGCATGCTGGGAATGGGTGTAGAAAGGGGAATGGATCCAAGATATGTTCTGAAGAAAAAACCAGGACCTAATGGCTGATTGAATGTAGAGATGACGGAAAGGGAGAGGGAAGGGTCAAGGGGAACTTGTGAGCCCCAGTGACTCTAAGGGGCTGAGCCTCGTACAATCTAAAGTCGTGGTCTACTGGATTGGGTAGCCTCAGGTATACATTTAGATCCCCATGACATCCCATATGGCATACATGTAACTTCAACTAAGTACTTAATGTGCAACCAAGACGTAGTCCTTGACTTCATAGAGCTTATAGTCTAACAGGGAGATGTGACAGAGATTCCTGGAGCTATAATACACGGTAATATATGTATGATAAGAAGGAAAAGCAAAGGTAGAGAGGTAAGAGTTCTCATGTGTGGAAAGGACATAGTAGAGCTCCACATGGGCTGAGTCTGAGATGATGCTGGAAAGGGGGAACTGGGTTGACACGTGCAGAGTAAAGTCTGAAGGGGCCAAGACCAATAGCAGGTTGGGAGTGAGGCTGGTGGTGGGGAGAGCATGGGGGGACTCAGGGAAGGCTTCCTGTACAAAGCAGCATTGGGACTGGGCTTTGAAGGATGGATTGGAATCCAAAAGGTCGCAGTGGAGGGTGGGCATTTCAGGTATATGAGCAAAGATGTGCATAATTTAACTGATTTGACACTATGTGGAGAAAAACAGATCAGAGATTGGTGATTTAGGAGCCCAGCATTGACTAAATGCCTACTATGTGCCGAGTCCTATGCTAAGCACTGGTGAAACAAAGGAGCTGCCCTCAAGGAGCTTACAGTCTTATGGGGGTGGACAGCAGGCACACAGCTCTGAATAACCAGACAGATACACAATAGATGGAAATGGTGGCAGAGGGAAGGCCCCGTCATGGGAAGGACTGACCAGGAAAGGCCACCTGAATAGAATCTATTTGAACTGAGCCTTGAAGGAAGCTAAGAAAGCTAGGAGGGTGTAATGATGAAGAGCATTTCAGGTGTGGGGAACAATGGAAACACAAAGAGTAGGGAAACTGAGGGTCTTGTGGGAGGGAGAGAAAGGAGATGGGTGTGGCTAGATTGGGGAGCTCATAGAGGGGGGTAAAGATATTGGAAATACTGGAGGAGATCTGATTGTGAAGGGCTTTGAATGCCAGGCATAGGACTTTATAACTGGTCCTGGAGGTAATTAGGGGGTCAGAATTTAGAGATGGAAGGACAAGCCTCTCATGTCACAGATGAGGAAACACCCCCAGAGTGGTTGTGACATATCTAAATTCACATAGGTTTTAAGTTGCTGAGCCAGGATTCAAACTCAGGTCCTTTGCCTTCAAATCCCATGCTCCTTTGACAATACCACACTGACTCCAAGGCTGGAAAACTGGTTAGAGCCAAGTTATAGAGACCCTTGAACATATAGGGCCATATGCATCCATGTCAAAGCCCTTCATACATAGATATAGATGTAGTTTGTGATGGGTACATATCCTTTCTCTCTCCAGGATACCCAGTGCTAGCGATGCCGATCTCACAATAGAGGGATTGGGGCCAGTGGAAAGTTGTAGCCTCAGTAACAGCTCATCCAGCAGAGAAGCCTGTCCAATGAGCTCCAGCCCTCACTCCCAGCCACGCCTGCCTCTCCAGAGGCCCAGGTGACTTTGTCTGCCCTGGTGATGGCTGCATTAATATTCATGGAAAATTATTACTCAACTCCCTCACCTTCCCCTCGCCCAACCTTGACCTGCCCCAGCTGAGGAATGAATGGGAGCTGAAGCTTCTGTTGTTATAGAAAGGGCCTTGATAGAGGGGGCACTTACTCAGCCCCACTGTGTGCATACCTCCATACTTCCAGGAGGTGGATAAAATTCGGAGGAGGGAGAGACTGTGGATGAGGGTGGTCAGGGAAGGTTTCTTGAAAGAGTAGAACTTGATCAGGTCCAGTAGACCTTCAGTGGGCTGAGGATGGGGTCATCCCATAGGCCCTTGAGACCTTGGCTTTCAGGGAGCAGAAGGCCTCTGATTCTTTTCCTCCTGGTGCTTGGCACATAGTAGGCTCCATAGGAGGGCGAGATGAGGAAGAAGAGCATTTCAGACATGTTTCCTTCTCTTTTCTTTTTTCATACCCTCCTGCCTGACCTGACCTGTACCTGTCACAATGCTAAACCTACTGGCTATCTCAATACAACTTAGCCTAGGACCTACTCCCCAGCACCAACCCTCTCACTGACCATTTTTTCCCCAAGCCATCTTGGGTTGAACCCCCTGGGCAACTACTTGTGCAGTTCTGGGATCCCAGGGCACTACATATTGGCAGCTCCTTTGCCCCAATCTGACCACAAGGACTGGGAAATGACCAGAGAAGCACCAACAAGCCTAGGCTCTCTGCCCCCTCACACTCCTTTTCTTCTTAGTTCAGATCCAACTTCATCACTGCTTTGCCTATCTGTGAAATGGGTATATGTATTGCCTGACAGTATACAGGCCTTTAGGATTATGGAAGAGGGCAGGGAGAGGGCCCTAACTAAGCTTCAGTAAAGTGTCTTTTAAAAGAAACAACTTATTAACCCACCAGTCTCCCAACTGATGCAACACATTGACAATCACAGGCAACAGGTCAGTCTGTGACTGGTATTAGGGATCACTCTGTGGCCAGGATTAGAGGTTGCTATTTGGTCAGAATTGGAGTTGGTCTGTGAAAGAATCAAGGGTCAGTCAGGCTATGGGCAAAGTTATGACTCAGGATGGGATTAGGTCTAAAGATCCTTCTGTGACTGGGTTAGAGAACCATCAGAGAGGGTTGAGATCAAGGTTTGGTCTATGATCACTGTTAGGGGGAGGAATGTGCTGGAGTCGGCTCCCAGAGCTGATTGTTAAATTTTCAGTGATAGAGTTTAGACCTTAGAAATCAGCAAATACTGCCAATCAGGGCTTGGGTCATTGTTTCATTGATAGTCTAGACTTTAGAAAGAGATGAAGACAACGTTAATAACACTTATGGGTATGTTGTGTGTGCATTCCCTCCCCCCCCCCCCCACATCTGATTGTTAAACATTTACCAGCATACCCTAGTTAGGGGTCAGTCTAGGATGAGAACTAGAGGTAGAGCTGTCTGGGTAATTTAGGGTTAGTATGTGACTGGGCTGAAGACTGCTTTGCTGCTAGAGTTGGAGGCTAGGATCAGGGGTCTGCCCAGGGTTGGCCAACAGCATTACAGTTTTTCTCTGTATGACATCATTTACCCCAAATGTGGCTCGTACCCATGACCTTGGCCTTCTTAGCTCTAAGAACACATGGCAATAGGAATCTAGAGAGTGCAAACAGTCTGGTGCCAGCTGTCTGTGAGGGAGGGTGTTTATACCCACACATGTGGGGACATATCTTCCCCCATATGCCTCACTTGCTTTCTTCACACACAGACAGACACACAGCCCTCAAACACACACACACACACACACACACACACACACACACACACATCTATATAGCGTTCATGTTCACATGTTCACATGCATACATGTACTATGTTCTCACAGACAAACCCAGAGGAGAAAAGCCAGTTTTGAGACAGAGGACGCTAATTCTTTCTTCTTCTGTCCAGCATGGACCAACTCCCCATCTAATGGACATGGAAGGCTGGATGGGACAAGGCCCCTGTCACATGGCCAGGGGATTTTTATCTCAGTAATTAGAGCCTTGTAACACTCATGGCTGGCCTTCTCGGTAAAGCATTACGGTGTGGTGGGAGGAGGGCAGGACTGGGCACCCACCATTAGGTGACCTTGGATAACTCACCTCTCTTGTCTTGGCCTCATTTTCAGCTATAAAACAAATGGGTTGGAGTAGATGAGCTCCAAAGTCCCTTCCAACTCTGAATTTATGGCCTATGTTCCTGCCAGTAACAAAAATGCTCGTTGCTATTATGATGATCACAATTAATTCTACCGTGCAAGAAGTAATGAGGGTATTACATCAGGATAGACTTCTAGGACGAAATGCAAATTCATCTGCTTTGTCCTTAGAGCCCTTCACAGTTTGGCTCCAAGTGACCATCCCAGACACATTCCTTGCCACCGCCATGTTTAGTTCTCACTTCACAGCACATTCCTCTTTGGTGTAACTGGCTCCTGTGTCTGCTTCAGAACTCCTGGACTCAGATCCAATGCCACCTCCTTCAGGGAACCAGTCTAGAATCCCTGATGCTCCCTCTCCTGCCCAACCCCCACTCCCTGAAAATCACTCTGCTTTTGCCTCATTTTTCATTATTTTTCATTTTTCATTATTTTTAAAATTTTCATTATTTTATTTTATTATTTCATATTTCATATATTATATATTTCATCATTTTATTTTCATTATTTCCCTCCTAGTTCTTAAGCTCCCTGAAGGCAAGGACTGTTTCGGTTTCCAGTCAGTGCCAGACCCATTAGCTTACTCAATGTTTGTCAAATGGATGAATGAATTACTTAATTAAGCAACCTTGTAATTAACAGACCCTGATTGTACATTCATGACCTGGTCTGATGTTGAGATCAGAGTCTACTGGGAGCAATGGCCCTGTGAGCATCTACAGGGCTTTGCCTTGGGAGCATGTGTGAAGAGACAGGGCCCTCAGTTGGAAGGAGACCAAAGAGAACCACTCCCCAGTGGGGTTTCCATTTTTTCCATGCCCACTTAATGTTTTACTTAGCCTAGGCTTCCCTGCTCTTGGATGGAATATGATGGCCCTCGACCATTGAAACCCTTTCATTCCCAAATCCCGGGGGGCTCTGATTCTCTTGATTGGATTAGGAACCTAGGGCCCAGACTCAGAAGCGACCTCAGGGATCCTGGAGACTGGCCCTCTTGATTTACAAATAAAGAAAACAAAGTTCAAACAAAGGATGTGACTTGCTCAAAGTCATACATATAGAAAGACCTTGTTGGGATTTGAACTCAGGTCTCAGGGTGAGGACTCAGGAGGGGACTCCATACCCACACTCCATACTCCTGCCACAGCACTACTGCCCTGTCCCATTAACATCCTCCTTGTCTAAACAAGAACACCCCCTACTCTCTCTTCTGTGGCCTCTGAGGAAGAAGGGGGGTTTTCAGAAGGCATATATTGACCCTGGATGGAATAAGGATGAAATTGAGGCTCATTGTTGAGAACATTGAAAGAGCTTTGACTTTCTGAATTTGGAGGAAGTCAGTCTGAGCTCTTACCCTGGCTTTGCTACTTACTGCTGTGAGACCTTGGACAGGTCACTCACTGGGCCTCAGTTTCCTCATCTGTAAAATGATGGGGCTGGACTAGATGTGCTTTGAGGTAAAAGCCCGTGCCTATTAAATCCCAGAGTTGGACTCTGAGATACGATGGATCCAGCCATAGAGTCCAGTTATGATGTCCAGGGCCTCATGTCAGGGTCTGAGCTGCCTCTGGTGACCTCTAGATGGAGAAGGGCCTGCCCACGTCCTCTCCCTGGCCTCATCTCCCACCCTCCCCCTGCCTCCTCTTCCTGTGGGCAACCTTCCTGAGGCCAGTGCTTTTCTGAGCTGTCTGTCCTGCAGATGGGCCAGCCTCTCCCTGCCTGGATGAGGCGCAGCTCCAGGCTCTACCACCAGGCAGAGGCTCAGTGAGCACCTGCTGGCTTCACAACATGGGGCACCAGGTTATAGTGAGGGAGCCCGTCATTGCTCCATGTCAGGGAGGAAGAAGGGACCCAAGGCCACCTGGCCCACCCATCTCTGAACAAGAATCCCCTCCAAAATATCTTTGGCAAATGGTCATCCAGGATTCACTTGGAAACCCCAACTGACGGGGAGCTCACTACCTGATGAGGCAACCCATGTACTTGTGAGTTGGATCATAGAATCTGGAGTGGGAGGGGGCTTTGAGGCCATCTGAGTTAACCCGCTTATTCTACAGATGAGGAAACTGAGGCTCAGAGAGCCCATAGGGGATTATAGTCTATATGATGTAAAATTATGGATTTAGAGCTGGAAGGGAATCTGAGGGGTCATCTACTCTGGCCTCTGCATTTTACAGATGAGGGAAACTGAGGCCTAGGCAGGGCTGAAGAGGCCTCCCTGCCCCTTCTTTCCCTTAGCCTACCTTGTGACCTCTGCCCCTCCTCTCTCCTGCCCAGTACAAGCAAGTGGAGCAGTACATGTCCTTCCACAAGCTCCCACCTGACACACGGCAGCGCATCCATGACTACTACGAGCACCGCTACCAGGGCAAGATGTTTGATGAGGAGAGCATCCTGGGCGAGCTGAGTGAACCACTACGGGAGGTGAGTGGGAGCCCCACTCACCTACACAGGCAGGGGTGGGGGGAGGGCAAGAAGCCTTCATGTCATCAGTCTCCGCTTTCATGCTGGACTGTAATGATTTCCTTCCCCTCTTCCTCTTTCCCCTCCCCTTTTATCTTCATCCACCTCATCTTTCTGGTGTTACCCGACACACTCTGTACTTCTTCCTTGATTTCCCGGTCCCACTCTTCTCCATTCTGGCCTTTCTCTCCTCACCTTTGCCCTGGCTGACTGAATAGGAGATTATCAACTTTAACTGCCGGAAGCTGGTGGCCTCGATGCCCCTGTTTGCCAATGCAGACCCCAATTTTGTGACGTCAATGCTGACAAAACTGCGCTTCGAGGTTTTCCAGCCGGGTGACTACATCATTCGAGAAGGCACCATTGGCAAAAAGATGTACTTCATTCAGCATGGTGTGGTCAGTGTCCTCACCAAGGGTAACAAAGAGACCAAACTGGCAGATGGCTCCTACTTTGGAGGTAAGATGAGGCTTTGCCTCCCCCACCCCAATGTAGGGCCTGCCAAGGACTGAGCTTGAGCAGCAACCCCCTTATACTCTTCTCTGGACCACCAGAAGGCGCTCTATGGAGCTGAAGGCTGATAACCCTTGGGAGTCAGGGTGGAGAGGGGAGAAACAGGCAGCTGGGATCTCAGCTGCAGCCCAGGATGGGGAGAGTCAGAGTGACAAAGGTCACATTAAGGCAAGGCCAGAGAGCAGAAATGGAAGGGGGGACAGTGCTGATCATCTGGGTCAGACAGGATTAATATCAACACTTCCTATTTTAAAAATAATTTAACTAAATTATATTTTTTCAATCAATAAATATTAATTTTCTCTCCCTTCCACCTCTTCATTACCCACTGAATAACATAACTCTCGTAATAAATATGTCAAGCCAAAAAAAATTCCTGTATTGGCCATGGCTGAAAATGCATGTCACACCCTGCACCTTGAGCTCAGTGTCCCCTCTCTGCCAGGAGAAGGGCAGCCTGGGTCCTCTGGAGTCTTAGGTGGCCATCACGTTGTTCTTGAGTCTTTCCAAGTTGTTTGTCTTTACAACATTGTTGCCATTACGTAAATTGTTCTTCTGGTCCTACTCACTTCACCCTTCATCAGTTCCTGAAAGTCTTCCCAGGTTTCTCCGAAACCATCTTCCTTATAATTTTTTACAACACCATAATATTCCATCAAATTCATATAATTTGTATAATTCATTCAACCAGTCCCCAGTTGATGGGTACCCCTTAGATTCTAGTTCTTTGCCAGTTCCAAAAGAGCAAATATAAATATTTTTGTACATATGGGTCCTTTTCCTCTTTCTTTGATCCCTTTGGGATATATACATAGTGGTGGTATTGCTGAGTCAAAGGGGATGAACCATTTAGTAACTTTCCAGGCATAGTTACAAATTGCCTTCCGGGAAAACTGCACCAATCCACAACTCCACCAACCATACCCAGATGTGCCTGTTTTCCCCCAGTCCCTCCAACAATTGTCATTTGGTTGGTCATTGCATTGGTCAAAGTTCTTAAAAACCAGAACTTCAACCAAGGCTTCATTTTAAGGTTGTCTCAAATTGTAACTGCTGAAGGATACACCCCCTTGAGCCCAAGATCTTTGCCTCAATTCTCCTTATCTAGGGCCATATCTCATGTCTCCATCATTTTCTTGTCTTGTCTTCACCCCGTAGAGATATGCCTGCTGACCCGAGGGCGGCGCACAGCCAGTGTCCGGGCTGACACCTACTGCCGCTTGTATTCACTGTCTGTGGACAACTTCAATGAGGTTCTGGAGGAGTATCCCATGATGCGTCGGGCATTTGAGACTGTTGCCTTGGACCGATTGGATCGCATTGGTGAGTGGTGGGGGCAGCGGAGCCCTGTTGTGGATGGGGACGGTAGAGTCAACTGTCCTGGTTTTATAGAGGCAAGAACTAAGGCTCAGACAGAGTTAAGGACTTGCTCCAGGTCACATGCTAGAAGGGCATCCAGAGCCTGGTTTGCCAATTCCCAACATAGAGCATTTGTCCATGATTCTTCTTTGCCTCTTCTGAATCTCAGCTCTCTCCCCCTCTGCTCCCCAATCACCCAGCTTCCTTTGCGTATGCCCATGTACACCCATGGGGTCTCACCCAATTGAGTGAAAACTCCCAAGGGCAGGCTTGTAACTTTTGCCTTTGTACACACTTAATCTATGTTTGTTGATTGGTTGATGGTGATTGTCCATCCTTCCCTCCTTCTGCTCCCTCCAGGTAAGAAAAACTCCATCCTTCTGCACAAAGTCCAACACGACCTCAACTCAGGAGTCTTTAATTACCAGGAGAATGAGATCATCCAACAGATTGTGCAACATGACCGAGAAATGGCACACTGTGCACACCACGTCCAGTCCGTGGCAGCCTCCACGCCCACTCCGGTCATCTGGACCCCTCTGATCCAGGCTCCCCTGCAGGCAGCTGCTGCTACCACCTCTGTGGCCATTGCTCTCACCCACCACCCCCGCCTCCCTGCCGCCATCTTCCGACCCCCGACTGGTGCCAGCTCTGGGCTGGGCTCACTGGGTCCCGGACAGACTCCAAGGCACCTGAAACGTCTCCACTCCCTGATCCCATCTGCACTGGGCTCCCCTGCTAGCACTCCGTCCCAGCTGGATACACCCTCCTCATCCTCTTTCCACATCCAGCAACTGGCTGGTTTCTCAGCCCCGGCGGGGCTGGGCCCCTTCTCTTCAGCTAGCTCTCCACCTGCTGGTCCTGGACCACCGCCTCCAGGAGCCTGTGGCTCCCCACTTGAGACCGCCTCAGCAGCGCCCACCACTCCAGCCACCACTGGCTTTGGCCACTTCCAAAAGGCTTCCGGCGGCTCCCTCTCCTCCTCTGATTCCCCATTGCTCACCCCACTCCCCAGTCGCACCCGGTCCCCTCCAGGTACCCACGTGCAGCCGTTAGCTGGGGCTGCGGGAGGCCTGGGGCTCCTAGAACATTTCTTGCCACCTCCAGCCTCTTCAGGCTCCCCATCCTCTAGCCCAGGTCAACTGGTTCAACCCCCTGGAGCCTCTTCCCCAGCCTCTGTCCCACCAAGTGCATTAGGGACGTCACCAATGCAGCCAGAGAGGCTGCCCTTTGCCATGGGGGCATCCGGGGGGGTGTCTTCTATGTCCTTCACACCCAGAGGCCTCAGCCCTCCCAGTCAGAGCCCAGGCCCAGGGAGAACTTTTCAATGTGCCCCACCCCGGGCATCAGGTTCCCATGGCTCCCTGCTTCTGCCCCCTGCCTCCAGTCCCCCACCACAGATCCCCCAGCGCCGGGTCACCCCACCTCTTGCACCAGGCCGCCTCACACAGGACCTCAAGCTCATCTCAGCCTCTCAACCAGCCCTCCCTCAGGATGGGGCTCAGACGCTGCCGCGGGGCTCCCCTCACTCCTCAGGGGAGTCCGTGGCTGCCTTCCCACCTCTCCGGGGTGGGAGCGGGGGTTTTGGACCCCCCGGGAGGCCCTTTGGCACAGGCCCGGCCCAGAGGGTCACCTTGCCTCGGCAGACGTCCTCAGGTTCTTTGCCCCCACCCCCACCGTTGTTTGGGGCTGAAGCTGCCTCTACTGGGGGGCCCTCCCTGACTGCTGCCCCCCGGGGCCGAGAACCCACAGGGCTGGTGGGTGCCCCAGAGCCCCCCGTCCGCTCCAAACTGCCTTCTAACCTCTGAACTGGGGCTCTCCCTCAGCCCCTGTCCTTTTATTTTCCCCTTCTTTCTTTCTTCAGGTTTAACTGTGATTAGCAAAATAATAACAGTAATAATCTTAACCAACCCCCCTACACACACACGCACACTCACACTCACACATGCACACGCACATGCACACGTGCACACACACACGCACACATACTCACACATGCACACACACATGCACACGCACGTGCACACACATGCACACATACTCACGCACACATACATGCACTCGTGCACACACATGCACACATACACACACGCACACATGCACACACATGCACACGCACACATGCACACGTGCACATGCACACGTGCACATGCACACACACGCACACACAAATGCACAGTGCACACGTGCACACACGCACACACACACACTCACAAAACAGCCCAGGACAGGAAAGCACCAGACATTCCTAGAGCTGTAGATTTGGGGGTCATTTGCTTTTATAGATTCTTTTACCACTTGAGGAAAGGGAGGAGGGAGGGGCTGAGAGCCCCAGAGGGAGTGCCGAGGGATGGGGGGAGGTCAGACATCTGAGGAGCCAGATGCCGCCAGGGGTGGGAGTGGCCAAGGGAAAGGGTTTCCTTGAGAAAGCGCACTCCTTCCTTCCTTGTTTTAGATTAGTGGGCATCCGTGGCCCCTGATCAGAAGGACCTGAGCTCCAGAGGCTGAAGAGTGTCCCATTCCCTGCCCAACCTTAACTCCAGACTCAGCTCCCTCCCTCTTCCCATGGGGAAGGGTCTGATGGAGTTGGGGAGGGGGAGTTCCAATTGGAGCTAGGGTCAGAGTTGGCCGGCCTAGCAATTTTCTACCATGAACCTAATGAGCTATAGATATGTATATGTATGTATGTATGTATGAAGTGTACATGTATAGCCACATAGCGCCCTGTATAGCCATGTAGATACCGACAAAAACAGACACTTGCTGTAGTTTTAACCCAACAGTGCCTGGCAGCCCAGGCCATAGTGTACATAGGGCCTCTTGGCCCCCATGCCCAGCTTTGTACAGCCCTTCCTTCCCTAGAGCTGATGGCCCCAGGGCAGCATCCCTTCTCAGCCTCAGGGCAGGGACTTCTCCAGCTGGGATAGAGTAGAGTTACCTCCACCTACACCTCAGCAGGGTCCCCCTACCTAACCCTAACCCCTTCTCACCCTCACATCATATAAAAAAAGTCCACTTTCTGGGGAGTCAGAAAATCTGGGTCTCAATCTCAGCTCTGCCAGTGACTCCCTGGGTGGGGGGACGGGGTAAGTTCTTTCCCCTTTCTGAGGCTCAGTTTCCTTATCTCTCAAATAAGGGGGTTGAACTAGATGGTCCCTAAGGGTCTCCCCAGCTCCAATATTCTAGGATTCTTCTCTCAAGGCCCTCTGTGCCCCAGTTTTATAGTGGGGGGTTGTTATTCCCTGGGGACAGGGCTCCCAGATGGATGGACTTCAGCGTCTAGCCTTGCTCCCCAGCAGCCCCTTGACTGCCTCAATGAGGCAGAAACCTCCCAGCTAAAAGCACAGTCCCTCTCTGAGAAAGGAGAAATGGATAAAGAGCTGGAGGGTCTAAGTGGGCCACTCCACACTCAGGCCCTTTAAGGGTCAGGGTCCCAGGGTGTCTCCTGCCCCATGTCAGTCACCATCCTAAGTCCCAGGGAGTTGTATCATAGGGTTGGGCTGTCCATATCTCAGGAGCATGTGTCTGGGGCTGGTGGTGGTGGGGTGGTGTCCTGCTGTCACTTGGCTGGTGGCCAAGGATGGACTGATAGTGATACAGTCTCCCCTGGCTATATGGCTCCCCTCCAACAGCTTCCTTTCAATTCTGCACATCACCTATTTGCCTAGCCTTGGGCTAGGTACTATGGGGAAGACACTCCCTGTCCTCAGGAAACTCAGTCAAGTATGAGTAATGATACACAGAAAACTCAATACCAGAATAAGGTAGTAGGTGACAAAGGCCAAATGAAGGGTGGCAGCAGTAAGTATATTGGGAGGGGTGGGGGGTGGGAGGGACAGGGGAGAAGAGGTCATTGTAGACTAGGATGGTGAGCAAAGGCTTTCAAGGGAGAAGTGGGGAGGGGGCTTCAGCTGGCCTAGGAAGAGTGAGGCTAGGAGGGGTATACCGGATATGGTAGAATGGTGTGAGCCAAGGCAATGGTGCGATTAGGGAACCATGAGAAAACCAAATGGACCTAAGGTGGTGAGTTTTGGAGAACCCCTTGAGGAAAGAATGGAGATGGGGGATCGGATTTTGGAGAGGTTCGAATGCCACCCTGAGGAATCTGTACTTTAACCTAAACCTTGGGTCCTAGAATGTTAGAATGAGAAGGAAATCTGGAAAGAATTCTGTCCAATCCCCCTCTTTTTACAGATGAGGAGATAACTTGCCCAAATTCATTTGCAGAACTAGCCAGTGGCTGAATTCAGGTCAGGTCTAAAATTCAGGTCTGTTGACTCACTCTGTCCCAAAGAAAGTGGGGAGCAATCGTAGATTCTGGAGTAGGGGACATGATGGAAATACTGTAGACCTTTCCCTGGTTTGGAGTGGGAAGAACTGGGGTGAGGGGAGAGGGGGGAGGCTACTCTGGTAATGCTGCCTCCCATCCTGTGTCCTCCCAAGAAAGAGAAATGACTTCTCAAGACTTTTCCTGGAGTGCTGGTGATTTGGGCACTCCTTCCACCTCACCCTGCCTCCCATTCCTGTGGAATCAGGTCAGGTGACCCTGACCCTTGTCCTTGGTGCAGCAGTGGGGGGACTGTAGGTGCTTAATAAATGGTTTTTTTTGATTGATTGCTTGATTGTGGGGGAAACTAACAAGAGTGCTAGGTAGGACATTTGCTGCTCTCTCTGGATTCCATGCTAAGGTGAGTTTGTGAGGCAGCGTTTAGTAAAGAGATGGCTTCTGAGACCCCTTTCCCCCCTAGATCTTAGTTCCTCATTCAGCCTCACCTTGTAAGAGTTTCAGACAGACTGAGAGGGATTCTTGGTAAGGGGATTTGAACCTTTTAGTCAAGGCTATGAAGGAAAGAATGAGAGCCCCGAACTGGGGTGATGGGCTGGGAGATGCGAGAGACTGAGTTACTCCCAGGGAGCACTGGAATGACCTGGGGGAAATACAGAGTTCTAGACCCAAGAGGTCAGGCTGTCCCCGAAGAAAGCCAGTCATCTAAATCAAAATCTGCTATAGTAGCTTGGCTTCTTATCAGAAGTTAGAAAGAGGGGGTTTGGAGAAGGGGCTGGCAAACTAGGCTTTCCCCCCACGGCAAAGCGTTCATTTAAAATGTGGGCATCCCCAGGGTTCTGAGGGCCCTGGCAGGAGATCTAGACGAAGGGGGAGGGAGAGTGAACAAGGAAGAAGAAACAGCGCAGGACAACGGGCTGGAAGGGGCCCCCAGGTTCTCTCTTAAGGCGTTTAGCCCTGTCCCCAACGATAACCCACTTGAGCTGGGGGCATTGGTGGGGGAGGGATTCTCCATTCGCTCAGCTGGCCTGGTGGGTGGGGAAGGAGAGGCCAGCTGGTCTTTTTAGAATTTTTTTATTTTTAGGAGATCAGTCATACAGTGGCTCAGCCCAGCCTAAGACAGTCTGATTCAGAACGATTTGTCTTTGGCAATGCCTTCCCATCTGGGCCCTACTCTGGGATTCCAGGGCCCAGGGCCATGCTCCTGCTGTGCCAGAAGGAAAGGATCTGATTGGCTAGTTTGCTGTGTTGTCAAGTGACCTTTCCAAGCTGAAAAAAAAAAAGGTTTTTGTGGGGGATGCGATCCCTGCCCTCCTGTCAGTGAAGGGCCCGCCGGTGGCTGAGGGATTAGCTATCTCCTGCTTGGCCCCAGAGGGCAAAGCCAGGGGAGCTGCGCCTGGGCCGAAGTGGCACCAAGGAGATGGCAGGCCAAAAGAGAATGGGGCTAGGCTTAGCATGGCCCGCGTCCACGGCACAGTTCGCCTTGTGGCACCGAGAGTTTCTAATTAGCGGAAGGCTTCGAGGCAAGTGGACAAACAGGGTGGGGAGCGTGGTGCGAGGTTGGCCGGAATCACACATGAATTCCCTCCCAGCTCAGATTCGGTGGTCCTGGGTGTGAGGCAGCCCTCCCACTCCCACCCACAACTCCCATGTGGGTGGGGACGGGGTGACTGTGAGCAGCCCCATAGATAGGCTCTTAGAACGGACACCAGGAATCAAAGGCTCCAATGGTGGGTTTTCAGGCGCAGAATCTGTCGGCTTGGGGAGGTGGGGTTTTTCTGGGGTGGGATGGGAGGGAGAGAGGGTGCATTCCCCGTGCTCTCAAAATCATGCCGCTAAGAAAGGCTTCCGCGTCCTCTGTCTACGAGCAGGGCGGGTGCCCCTAATGGGGAGGGCGGGAGAAAGCCGCCGGAGAGGCCAGTGTGGACGAGCTCCCGTCCGTGCGTGGGTCTCCTAAGTGAACCTCCAGTAAAGCGCGGTGAGGCTCCTCCCTCCTCTGCTGGGACTGTGGGTGTAGGGGTGCTCGGGGTGAGCCTCGGGCCACCTCTGGCCCCTGGCACTCCACAGGGAGCAATCGTGGCTCCCGCTCACGGAGGACTTGCGGTGGAAAAGCTCGGCTGGGGGCGGGGTGCTGTGGAGCCCCTGGATGCCCCATCTTCATCGCCTTCCCCAGCCACCCACACCCCGGGCGCCGTCCCTTCCCCCCGCAGAGCTGGCCATTTTGGAATCTTCCACTTTTAAAAACAGAAAAAACGGTGAATGCACCGGATTGTATATTTTATTTAAATAAAACAAAAACTTTCAGCAGCCGCCTCTCACCTGGGGGTCCTTTCTTGGCAGCGAGTGGGTGGGTTGAGGGTGAGTCGATGCAGACTGTAGAACGGGGCAGGGGAGAGTCATGAGGCCCCAGGCTGCAGAGGGCTCTAAATGCCAAGCAGGAGGTTGGCTTCGGTCCTAGAGAGTAGGGACCCTGAGCTCAAAGAGCAGGGACTCACCTGCTTATCCTGGTACGACAGAGTGTGACTGGCCGCTGGATAGGGCCTAGTGATCTAGCCACCGACAAGGGCTCTCCTAGCGTAGCCAATGGTCCCGTAATTGCTAAACCAAAAGACCCTTTCCCAGTCAGCCTCCTCTCAGACTTTCCTGCAGTTTTTCAGCTGTGGACTGCCCCGTCTTCCAGGACACTCCCTGATTCTCTTCCCAGTCTTACCATCCCTTCTCAGTCTGCTTTGCTGGTTCATCCTTTTCCAACCACCTAAGTGTGTTCTCCAAGGCTGAACCCCATTCTCTTCTCCCTTGGTCATTCTTGGGGTTGATATGAGTTCAACTGTTACCTTTCCGCAGATACTTCCCAAATCTTTATATGCAGCTCTAATCTTCCCCCAGCTCTAGCTCCACATTCCCAGGGATCTTTAGGACACCTCCACCTGGCTGACCTGTCAGAACCCCCACCTCAACATCTCCAGAACGGAACTCATTATCTCTGCCCACCCAGACACAGGCCCTCTAGGTTCATGTCTGAGCTATTGCAATGGCTTTCTGGTTCATATGGTCTCTCCCTATTCCAAATCATTCATCACTCAGATGTCAACTTAATCTTCCTCAAGTGTAGGTCTAACATGTTATCTACTTATTCAAAAGAATTCCATTGGCTCTTCCAGAATCAAATGTTAAATCCTCTGTTTGGGTTTTCAAAGCCCTCCATAACCTGGCCCCCTCATCAGTTTTCCAGTCTTCCTATGCCTTATGCTCCCCACTCCTTACAAATACTCTGCAGTCCATTGACCCTGGCCTCCTTGCTGCATGTCACACATGGCCATAGGACCATCCATCTTCTGACTACAAGAGCAATTTCCTTCGCTCATCCCCATGCCCAGAACTCTCCCCCTCCTCATCCATGCTTCCTGGCCCTCTGACTTCTGATCTCAGCTAAGCCCCACTTTCTGCAGATTATCTTTCCTAGACATCCTTAATCATATTTGTGTTCCTCTGAGTTTACTTCCAATTCATTCAGTCTTAAAGTACATGGTTATTTGTACCTTGTCTTCAGAGTTAGATTGTAAGGTACTGGAGAGGAGAACCACCCCCCTTCTTTGAAGCCTTAATGAAGTGACTGGCATATAGTAGGAACTTAATTTATACTTGTTTACTCCATCCTGTACCTGTTCCTTCTTTTATCCTCCATATTTCTGCTCATGGCACCACTATCCTCCAATCACCCACATTGGAAACCTCATAGTCCTATTTGAGAGACTCTCTTGTCTCCCTCACACCCCACATCTTGTACACTGGGCATGTCTTAGGCATCTGTCCTTCCATTCACATAGACACCATAGTTGAGCTTACCAGCACCTCTTAGCTGTGCTATGGAATGACTTCCAAAATGGTACCATCTTTGGTTGAGGTTACCAGTCCCTCTTAGGTGTGCTATGGTAACAACTTCCAAAATGGCGCCATCCTTGGCTGTGCTATGGTAATGACTTCCATTTATGCCTATACTTTCTAGTATTTTTAATAGGAATGGATGTTGTATTTTGTCAAAAGCCTTTTCTGCATCTATTGAAATAATCATATGGTTTCTGCTAGTTTTATTATTGATATGATCAATAATACTGATGGTTTTCCTAATATTGAATATGGTAATGACTTCCAAAATGGCACCATCCTTGGTTGAGGTTACCAGCACCTCTTAGCAATACTGTGGTAATTAAGTCATTACCCTAGTACAGCTAAGTCTCTCCCTTACTGCCCCCAATAACCTTTCTCATCCACACATCTGACTGAATCATCCCTTCTTCCAAAACAGAAATGGCTCTGAGCAATCTCTAGAATGAACTCTTTAACCTGGCACTTCAGGTGCACCACAAATTGCCTCCAAGCTACTTTGCCTGCCTTATTTCAGTCTGCCCTAGGTAGACTCACCATTAGCTGTACCTGACATGGCTTCTCACACTACCAGGCATTTGGAAACACGTCCTTTTCCCATGAGGAGATATATTCCATATCTCCATCTCTCAGAATAATACGTTGGCATTTATATGGCTTTCTAAAGCTTTCAATGTACTTCTTATTGAAGCCTCATAACAACCCTGCAAGGCATTGTTTCTCCCCATTTTACTAATGACAGAGACCCAGGGAGATTAAGTGAGTTGTCTCTGGTCATATAGCCGGTAATACAGGTGAGTTCTGAGCCCAATTCTTCCTCTATGTTAATAATAACAGCAGTAACAATAACAATCACAAGTGGCATTTATGTAGCATTTACTATGTGCCAGGCACAGTGCTGAGCACTTTATAATTATACGCAAATAACCCTGGGAGGTAGGTGCTTTTATTATCCCTACTTAACAGATAAGAAAATTGAGACAAATGGGTTAAGTGACTTGCCCAGAGTCACACAGCTAGTGTGAGACCAAATTTGAACTCAGATCTTCCTGACTCCACTAAGCCATATGAGACTCATGTGCCATCTTCTCTGTGTAATTTTCCCTTATTCTGCCCATCCCCCACTGAAAAAATGTTCTTTTGCCCAAATTTTCTAAAGCATTTAGTCTTTTACCCTCCAAACAACTTTATTAAAATTTATTATATATTTTAACATTCATTTATTTTTAAATTTTGCATTCCAAATTCTCTCCCTGCCACCCACCCTCTTCCCCACCTACTGAGAAGAAAGCAATGTGATCTCAATTATACGTGTGAAATCATGCAAAACATATTTTCATAGTAGCCATATTTTAAAAAAACAAGAAAAAAGTGAGAAAATTATACTCTGATTTGCACTCAGAGTTCTTCAGTTCTCTCTCTGGAGATGGATAGCATTTTTTTTATCATGAGTCCTTTGGAATTATCTTGAATCATTGTATTGATTAGACTAACTATATCTTTCACAATTGATCATCGTTACAACATTGCTGTTATACACAATGATCTCCCAGTTTTTCTCATTTCATTTTGCCTCAGTTCATAAATCTTTCCAGGTTTTTCTTGTAGCACAATAGTCTCCCATCACAATCATATGCTACACCTTGTTCAGCTATTCCTCAATTGATAAGCATCCCTTTGATGTCCAGTTCTTTGACAACACGAAAGAGATGCTACAAATATTTTTGTACATGGGGGTCTTTTTCCTTTTCTTTAATTTCTTTGGGATACAGACCTAGAAGTCATGTTGCTGGATGAAAAGACATGCACAGTTTTATAGCCCTTTGGGGATAGTTTCAAATTTTTCTCCAGAATGGTTGGATCAGTTCACAACTCCACCAACAGTACATTAGTGTCCAAATTTTCCCCCATCCCCTCCAGCACTTGTTATTTCTTACCGGTATGAGGTGGTACCTCAGAGCTGTTTTAATTTGTATTTCTCTAATCATGGTGATTTAGATCATTTTTGCATATGACTATAGAGAGGTTTGATTTCTTCTTCTGAAAACTGCCTGTTCATATCCTTTGACCATTTATCAATTGGGGAATGGCTCTTATTTTTATAAATTTACTCAATTCCATACTCAGCATAGAATAGAATTGAGAAATGGGATCTTTATCAGAGAAACTGAGCATTTAGCCTTGAGCCCTCCTTTGTCCCCATCATTCTTTGCTTCATGTTATGTTTATTTATGTATGTGTTATGTCTATCCATCCTGGAAAATAGAAGCTTCTTAAAGGTAGAGATTTTTTTTTATCTTTATACTTTCTAAAGCAATGTCTTGTGGCTATATGTGTATACCCACACGTACATATGTATGTAGTTATATATTATTTATCCATCACTTAAACTTAATAAATACTTATTGAATGTTCAATAAATGAATGAATGTATGCTCCCATAGTTAAGCTCAACTGGGCAGACCAAGATTCCAGCTCTCCATCTCTGGCCAGTTTCTGTCTCTCCCATTAGACTATGAACACCTTGAGAATTTTTACCTTTTTTTGTATCTCCAGTGGCAGACAGAGTACCTGGCACATAAAGTAGGGGTTTAAGAAATTCTAGCTGACCACTTAGTAATTGACTGTCTCTTACATGGGGCACAGCAGACATGTGTTTCCTGCCCTCAAACAAACAAAGCTCAGTCAGGAGCCATTCCTGATTTCCATTCCTCTGTCTACAAAAAGGATGACCCAGAAAGGTTGTTATTCCTCAGGGTCAGTCACAGAGAAGTGAAATTTGACTTGAGACTGGGACATTTGCCCCTGTGCCTGACTTTTGGCAACTTTTTTGAACCGGGGTGGGGGGGGACTATAAAAGAGACAGAGACAAAAGCAGAGACATAGATAGAGACAGACAGATATGCAGAGAGATCAGAGTCAGTGGTTTCTGTCATCTGGTGCCCTAATGGGGTAGTAAAAGTCTTGGAATGGGATTACTGAGTTCTTCTCTTGGATCTGCCTTCTTATGAGCTCTGTTGGGCTGCTCAACACATTTCCTTTCCTCCCTGGGCCTCAGTTCCTCCTCTTCAACATGAAGAGACTGAATTAGGTAATCAACCATCTTGCCAACCAAAGTCCTCCATCACTCTTTGTAGAGTTATGAGTATACAGTGGTGTGGGAAGATAACTGATCTCTCTGGGAAATGGCTATATTATTGCCTCAGGTCTTAAACAGACATGATTCTAATGAAGAAGAAAAGGGGAATTCCCTTAAATGTTGATGCACAAGAAACTTAGATTAAAAAAAAAGACTTATTGAGGACAAACATGAAAGCCAGGGAAAGTAACTAAGAATGAATACAATGAATACAAGAATAGCACAGTCCTATGGGGTTCTTGGGAACAGTAAAGGTCAGAATAAGCTGAGGTCACTGAGGATGCAAGGAACAACCAAAAGGGTTTTTACTGAGAGTAAAGTCAAAATAAAAATGAGTCCTGCAGCATGGGAACACTAGGACACTAATAGCCAACAATAGAGAAAATAGGAACCTTCACTGTTTCTTTTGCTTATGTTTTCTTCATAAAAGAGAATAAGCTGTGGATTGGGAAGATGAAGCAGTCATGCCTCTGCCTTTGCCCCTGAGTTATTCAGCCATTTTATCAATAACTTAAATGAAGGCCTAGCTGGTATGTCTTGTCATATTTGCTGATGCCACAAAGCTGGGGTGGGGGAGGGTGTGGCTGCCACATTGGATGACAAGAGGCAAATAGATCTTGGCAGGTTAAACTATGGGCCAAATTGGGTGAGATGAAATTTAGTAGATGTAAATGTGAAGTTAATACATTTGGGTTCAAAAAATTAGCTGTATAAGTACAACACATGACTAGCCATCATTTCACATGGAAAAACAAAGTTTTTACTGAATCACTAGCTCAATAGAAATTGGCAATACACCACGACTACCTACAAAGGCCTAAGTTTAAGCTGAATTGAGAAGCAGCATCCAGAGAGGGGACATGACAGACTCATCCGTTTTGGTCAGCTCACATCTGAAATACTGGCTTCTGTTCTAGTGCCACGTTGTAAGGGTGATGATGTCCAGAGAAGGCTTAACACAGTGGAGAAAAGATTGCTGTGTCCAACCAATCAGTAAGTATTTACTAAGTACCGAGGACAGCTAAGTGGTGCAGTTTGAGTATAGGGCCTAAAGTCAAGAAGACCTGAGTTCAAATCCAGCCTCAGACACTTACTAGCTGTGTGACCCTGGCCAAGTCATTTAACCTCTTCCCCCCACCAAAAAAGGAAGGAAATAGCAAAGTACTCCAGTGTCTTTGCCGAGAAAACCCCGATGGGGTCACAAAGTATCAGCTACAACTGAAATGAATGAACAACAACAACAAAGTAACAACACTGTGCTAAGCCCTGAGTTATTATGATTATTATTATATTTAATTGCCCCATTATTAAGGGAGCAGTTAGGTGGCAGCTAGAGTTGACAGGGGAATCTGAGTTCAAATTCAGCCTCAGACACTAACTAGCTGTGTGACCGTGGGCAAGTCATGTAATCCCTGTTTGCCTCAGTTTCCTTATCTGTAAAATGGAGATAATAACTTGTGTGAATCAAATGAGATAATTTTTGTAAAGCACTTAGCACAGTGTCTGGCACATGGTAGGTCCTCTATGTTAATTATGACTACAATGATAATTAAGATAACAGCTTTTATATAATGCTTTAAAATTTGCTAAGTTTTATATTTATAAATATCATCTCGCATGTAAATACACATGTACATATTTACACAGCTATGCACATGTCTGTAGATGTGAGCACATGCTAAGCACAGATGGGGGAGATATTGCCTCTTTGAAGCAAGCACCAGCTGGTCTTCTAGGTGCCAGAGAAAGATAGAGCAGAGCATGGTGGCCAGCAATTCCCTACCGAGGGGTATTTGAAGCAGCCATTTGTCAGTCCTGCTGTAATCATAATCCTGGCCATAGGCTTCCCAGGTTAAGTATCCAGGACGTGTTGAAGACCCTCTCAGCGCTCAACTGTGATCTACTTCTGGTGATTTAGATGATTCAGGTGAGGCAACCAGGAGAACTCTAAATGCCATGCCTCAGGATTAGGAAGTCTGGGCATGCAATCAACAACCTGTGGGGACACACAGTTGGTGTCTTTATAGTCATGACCAGTTGAAGACAAACACTGCAGCGGGGAGAAGCAAATACAGGAGATGAAACAGCACAAGGCTTAAAGTACCTCCAAGCTCTTGGCCAGGAATGGAGGGCACCTAACTAACAAATCCCCAAATGTCTCAGTGCATCTGAAATCCCCTCCATGTGAGTGTGCCCTTTAGTGATACAGGACACAATTTGTCCGTGCCTAACCTCTGGGGGCAATTCTTGTCTATGAACTAAGTTAGTTTAAGGAAGGAGTTCTTAACCTGACTGCTGTGAACTGGGTTTTGTTTTTTTTTTAATGAATATATTTTTAATAGCCATGATTGTTGTTCAGTTGTTTCAGTCATGTCTGACTCTTTGTGACCCCATTTGGGGTTTTCTTGGCAAAGATCCTGGAGTGGTTTGCCATTTCCTTTTCTAACTCATTTCACAGATGAGGAAACTGAGGCAAACAGGGTTAAGTGACTTGCTCAGAGTCAAATAGTAAGTGTAGGAGGCAGGACTTGAACTCAGGTCTTCCAGACTCCAGACCTGGCACTCTATCTGCTTCACCACCTAGTTTCATTTATAGTCCCATGTGTTTTATTTTATGCCTTTAAAAACATTTTGCAAAGGCACCTATAGTTTTCATCAGACTGCCAAAGGGATTCATGATTCCATCAAAGTTAGGAACCTCTGGCTGAGTAAGGGCTGATAACACTATATTTACTTGCAGGTAGACTGACAAATCTAATCAGAAGGCTTTTAAGGTGGAAAGGAACAGAGAGGGAGAAAACTGCCTGCATGTATATCTATAAATAACACTGAAGTAAGGTGATATGGTGGATAGAGTTAGAACTGGGAATCAGAAAGACCTGAGTTCAAATCTAGCCCCAGACACTTAACTAGCTATGTGACCCTGGGCAAATGACTTAATCTCCATCTACTTCAATTTTCTCATCTGTAAAATGGGGATTATAATAGCACCTACCCCTTCCCCCCATGGTGGTGATGATCAAATGAGATAATATCTGTAAAGAACTTCCCAAACCTTAATGCACCACAAATGCTGAGGATGGTGTATCCACCCGGCTTAATACTGTAAGGTACAGTGTTGGACTGATGGCAGTTCAGGGCAACAAAATCCCGTAGAGGAGGCAGCCACCGTGGACTCCTTGGCCTTACATCTTGCTGCAAAAATGCACAAGGTATGGGAACTAATCAAGGAGAATTCCAAGTCCTGGCACAAGGAAGCAAACGACCTCAGAGGTATAGCTGAGGTCACTGTGATGGGATTCAGGGCTAGAACGTAGCACTGGACAGGTATCACTTCTTTTTTTTAATTTTTAAAATTGATTTGTTTGTTTACTTCAGTTTACAAGATTCAGTTCCATAATCCCTTGAGTTTCAAATTTTCACCTCTCTCTCCCCCTATGGTGGCATGCAATCAAGTATAGGATCTGCAAATACTTTCACATTGGACATTAGTCTGATTGTAAAGAAGGGTTGTAACCAATGGAATGAACAATGGGAAAGAGGAAACAAAACCAAACATGGAAAAGAAAGAGAGCATGTAGTTTGCTTCAGTCTGCATTTAAACTCTGTTCTTTCTAGATCTTTCTCTGAATGTAGACATCTTCCATCCTGAGTCTTTTAGAGTTGTCTTATAACCTTGTGTTGCTGAGAAGAGTCCAGTTTATCAAAAGTGGTTGTCACACATGTTGTGTCTGTCATTGTGTGCAAATTTCTCCTGGTTCTGCTCTTCTCACTTAGCATCAGTTTGTATAAGCCTCTCCAGGTAAATATGAAGTCCATCTGCTCCTCATTTCTTATAGCACAATAGTATTCCATTACATTCATATACCACAACTTGTTTAGCCATTCCCCAACTGATGGGCATCCCCTTAATTTCCAGTTTTTTGCCACCACAAAGAGAGCTGCAATAAATATTTTTGTACATATGGGTCTTCCTCCCA
>CM053582.1:541812882-541875703 GCA_028627135.1 Pseudochirops cupreus
TGATGATGGTGATGGTGATAGTGATGATGATGATGATGGTGATGGCGATGGTGATGGTGGTGGTGATGATGATGATGATGGTGATGGTGATGATGGTGATGATGATGGTGGTGGTGATGATGATGATGGTGATAGTGATGATGATAATGATGATGGTGATGATGGTGGTGATGATGATGATGGTGATAGGGATGATGATGATGATGATGGTGATGGTGATGATGATGATGATGGTGATGATGATGATGGTGATGGTGATGATGATGGTGATAGTGATGATGATTATGATGATGATGATGGTGATGGTGATGATGATAATGATGATGGTGATGATGGTGGTGATGATGATGATGGTGATGGTGATTATAATGATAATGGTGATAGTGATGATGATAATGATGATGGTGATGGTGGTGATGATGATGATGATGGCTAGCCTTTATATTGCACACTTTTATAAAGTGCTTTACATTATCACATCATTATTTGATGTGATCTTCATAATAGCCCTGGAAGGTAGGTACTTTTATTATCCCCACTTTATAGATGAGGAAAATGAAGCATACAAAAATTAAGTGACATGCTCAGAGTCAAACAGCTGTTGAAGTGTCTGAGGCAGGGTTTGAACTCAGATCTCTTTTGACTCCAAGCCAAGTGCTTATCTCCATGGTGCCCAGCTGCCTAATTTCAGGATGAGCTGCTGGGTAAGGTGGTCTTTTGCTCTGGTCAGTCTCCATCGTATTTGCTGGGGGACAGTGGCAGGTAAGAGGGGGTGGGATTAAAGGGGAAAGTAGAGTGTAAATTAGTGAGGATGGCACAGCAGAGAGTTGAGACTGTGATTTCTTCGAGAAAACCCTTCTGCCTTATTCACATCCATATGTGCACTTCCCTTCCTTCCAAGCAAGGCCCCCAATCTAGCCAGCCTTACATATTGCTTTAAGCTTTGAAAAGTGCTTTACAAACATTATTTCATTTTATTCTCACAACAGCTTCGGGATAAGGGATATTATTATTCCCATGTTACAGATGAGGACACCGAAGTAAACAGTCATTGTGACTTGCCCAGAGTTACACAGCTTGTGAATGTCTGAGGCAAGATTCAAACTCGTGTCTTCCTGACTCCAAGTCCAGCACTCTAGAAGTAATTTAGTCTAATCCTTTCATTTTACAGATGAGGAAACTGAGACCCAGAGAGGTTAGTTGACTTGCCCAAGGTTACACAGGTTAAGTAGAGAGGGGACTTGAACCCAACTCCTCTAACTCAAAGTGCAGGACTCCTTCTCTCTTGTACCATGCTACTGCTGCTGTGATTCAGGAGTCTTCTCCATGAGGATGTCTCATCTCTGATTGAGCACCTCTAGTGACTGGAATCTCCCTCCCTCTTTCCTCCCAAGGTTGCCTGTTCTGTTATCATTGAATCCTCCTAACTCAGCAAAACATTTCAGTATTTACTAACCATAATATTTGAATATGTGCAAGGCACTAAGCTGGGCACTGAGATATAACGGAGCTACAACCCAGCCCTTACAGTCTGCTGGGGGAAGGGAGGAATATGAATGGATATGTGCAAATCACTGTGATGCAAAGGAGGGGGAGATAAATGAAGAGGAGAGACCCCACTGTCTTGGTTGTGCTTAGGCCCCCTCTTGGGGGAGTCTTGGCTTCTGACAGATTGCCTCTGCAACTTCTGAGCCCTCTTTTGCTAATATCAATCCTGGCATCCTTGGGGATGGAGGGACCTTCTGGGGTTCATTCCTGTCATCACTCTGCCTCTGGCTTATCCCCAATCTGCCTTCATCCTTCCATCTCTGAGCATCATGGCAACAGCTGCTGTTATAGGAAGTTATCCTAGTGATCTGGCCTGAGCTGCTCCTGCTTCAAGAGTATAAATCAGAATAAATCACCACCAAGGGCAGCCCTGATTCTACCTGGTTTTTTTTTCTCTGAATGCAACGGGAAAGCAGCTGTTTTCAGAGATTCTCTGAGGGCATGTGGGAGCCTGGGCTTCTGCTTGGGGATGGGGGAAACTCCCTTATATCCTTTGACTCATGCCGAATCCCACCCTGTGGTGCTCAGACCCCAGGGAACTGGTGTTCCCGGGCATCCTTGGTGGATCATCCCTCCATTTCTCCCAGCTGAGATTCAGTCACAGGTTTAATGTGGGGACAAAAAGAGAAAAGGAGGCCTCAGAGAAGGATGAAAACAATATTCCCAGGGAAAAAAAAACCATGATCTCTGAAAGGGGAAAGCCCTCCCTCCCCTCCTCCCTACCTCTAGCGACCTCTCTAGCTCCCCAGCCGTTCCCCATCACTGAGCAGTCAGTGGATGCCGTAACCATGGAAACCAGGCCCAGGAGTCCTGTTGCTATGCTGCCTGCCACACAGACGCGTCCCCATGACAACTGCCCCTGGTGGCCTGGGTCAAGCCAATGCCTGCTTCTTGGAAGACACACTTTTATGCTGCTCCTGTGGCCCAGAGGAGGGAGAGCCTTGCAGCTTAGAAAGGAGAGCGAACGCTGGAGATGAGCCTTGGTGTATGAAGGTGGGGGTACGGGGAAAGCTGTGGTGTGGGGATGCCATGGGGATCCCACGCCTCCCCCTTCCCCAAGCTTAGACTGAGAACAACTCTGGAACCCTCCTTTCGAGGTAGCCCCTCAGGCACTCTCTTTGGGTCCGGCCTGCCCTTAGAAAGTGCTGGCTACTGCCAGGGAGGGGCAGGCAGAAGAGAAGGTGGAATAGAGAGACTCTGGCCCAAAGCTCAGCGACTGGTCCCGGAGAAGTCAGCCAAAGACCATTGTCTCCCGCCTGAGGACAGTAGCCTTTGAGGGGGACAGGCTGGTCACTGGCCTGGTGTCTGGGGCCTTCCATTCTGCAGAATCACAGAACTTTAGTGATGGAGTCTAGTCCCCCCTCCTCATCTTAAACTGAGGTTCAGAGCAGGCAAGCCACTTAGCCAAGGTCACACAGAGAAATAAGTGCCAAAGCCTAGAGCTGGCCCCAGGCCTTCTGACTCTTAAGTCCAGTGCTCTTAAATAGTGTCTACCATGAGTCATAACCCCATTAATAACTAGAAAAATACGGCCATGAGTCAATGGACAGTTGCGATCTAGAAGAATGGTAGATGGAAGAACACTGCAGAGTGTTGGGAGGGTCAGGGGCAAGGATGGGTTAGGATCAGGCCTTGGGCCTCTGACCTTGCTTAGCTTTGCTAGGTATACCTTGGAAGCCACCTGAGGGACTGTCTTCTGCCTCAGTGGTTTTCTTTGCTTTTAGTCCTCCCTAACCATGAATCCTGTCCCCAGTTATTCCATCCTCTGCATCCCTGCATATACTCAGCTTCTAAGAACCAATGTCCCTGACTCCCAATCATTTTCCTCCCTTTTCCTACCACTGGCCCTACAACAAGATGTTCCAGTCTGGCATCTGTCCCCTCTCTCCCTTCCATTCTCTGCATCTAACTGACTCCAGACAATAAGGGCATATTTTCCAGGGCTTATTCACAGGAAGAAGAGAAGTCAATAATCATTTATTAAGCATTTACCATGTGCCAAGCCCTGGGCTAAGAGCTGGGGATACAAATTCAAGCAAAAAGAGACGGACCCTGTCTTCAAGGGCATCCCAGTGGGGGAGACAGGACACACGAAAGGGAAGTGGAAAGTAGAGGGGGAGGCAGCCATGGCATCAGGGCAAAGTCCAGAGAATGAGGGAAGAACTCACCATGAGGAGAGGGGAGGGGCCACCAAAGCACAGTTGTTAAATTCAGAGAATGTTGAAGTACAGGAACATCCAGGTAGGCTCCTTAAGAGCATCCATTTAGAACTGGAAAGGCCCTGGGAGATGCCCATTTTACAGAAGAGGAAACTGAAGTCCAGGGAAATGAATCCATTTACTTAAAGTTACAGAGTCTCTGGGTGAAATGCAAGTCTCTCCCCACTCCAGAGAGTACCTGGCATAGTCAAGAGCCCAGATGCTCTGATTCTAAGTCCAGGATACCTTCCAATGCACCACATGCTTATGTATATAAACAAAAATTCTACTGCCTCAGATGGGATAAAACCTAATTTTTTTAAACCCAATCTTCTGGCTAAGGGCCTAGCTTACCTCTCATGATGCTCTAGGCCTGGGACTCCGGCTATCTCACCTACTGCCCCACATCCTGTCCTATAGTGTTGTCTAAGTCAGATCCAGCCAGTGTACCTTGGAATTCACTCCTGCCTGTCCTTAGCTCATTCAGAGTTACTGGATTTTGACCCTTTCCTTCCTCCTACTGTCCATCGAAGAAATGCTAAAAAACTATAAACAAGACTCCCACTACTCCAAGAGGATTTATGATTTTACTGTTATTCTCTCTAATCACACTACCTTACATTCTATTTTTTCCAGTCTTTTAAAATTGTTTTGGGGCAGCTAGGTGGTGCAGTGAATAAAGCACTGGCCCTGGAGTCAGGAGGACCTCAGTTTAAATCCTGCCTCAGACACTTAAGACTTACTAGCTGTGGGACCTTGGGCAAGTCACTTAACACCAATTGCCCTACCTTCCCCCCTCCAAAAAGACAAAAAAATTTTTTTAATTGTTTTAATATTTCTTGTCTCGGGGTTCTTCTAATTTGGTCCATTCTAATTTTCAGGAAGTTTGTTGTTTGTGCGTGGTTTTGTATCTCTTGTGCCAAGCTATTTCCCTTTCCAATTCTTTCTTCCACAGTTCTCATTTCTTTCTCTATTTTTTCCTTCAATACTCTCATTTCATTAACAAAAACATTTTTAGCTCTTTAAAGAAAAATTCTCACTTCATTTTTTCCCCTAGGAATTCTAGTTGAGTCTGTACCCAAGTCATATTTTTCTTTGGGACTTTGCTTATAGATGTTTTGGAGTCTTGAATATCTCTGCCACCCTAATAATTTTTATGATGGGATTCTCTTTTTGTTTTCTCATTCTTCCGGTCTATTTCCTGACTTCAGACTTCATGTTAAGGATGGTCTCTTTGCATTTCTGGAGGGAAGATCTGGGATGGTCCTATTACTGCTTTTTTTGGGTGGGGGGGAGTATTATGTTATTCCAGGATCTTATTGATATCTCAGGCTGGGATCTGTAAGTTTTCATTGTTCCCATAGTGTTCTGATTCAGGGCAAAGTCTGATTGCTAACCCTTTGTCTGAGCTCTGCAAATGCCTGACGTGGGTGTGAGTCTGACCCACAATTGACCACTTTCAGTGAGCCTCGGAAGCTCTGCTGGTTCACAGAAATAGAATTGCAGGCTCCCCCTTGGTCTAGTATTGCTGCCCTGGTGATTCCTCTGCAGGCTTCAGACTAGGTTCCATCCTGGAAGTGACCCTCTTCTGGTATTGAGGTCAGAACCACACAATTGCTCTGTGCTTTGGACCTTGCTCCTGGCTTGGCACAATAGTGCCTGCAACACTGCTCCTTACCCCACCATAATACCTTGCATGCAGACCCCTGTTCAGTCCACCCTAGATCTATGACCTAGAACTGAGTAATGGGAGATAAAGCTGCCAGATGGCACCCATTCCCATTACAGTGCCCAGGTGTGGGTCTGGGACATCCTGTTGCCCTGGTGCACAGCCTCTCCTTGGCCACTGGAGGGTTCCAATCAACACTGTGCTCCTGCCCAGACCCCTTCTCCAATGACCACAAATCTCTCTATCTTTCTATGACAACCTGGGCTAGAAAAGTGACTCACTGTAACTTTTTTGTGGATTTCCCCATAAGGTTTCAATCTAGATCTGTTTGGAATTTATTCTTGAGTCGAAGAGGGAAGCTCATTGGATTGCTTCTTGTGGCTCCCCCATCTTGGCTCCACCTCCAGATTAGTCTACCAACTGATCTCCTTGCCTCAAGTCTCTCCCTGCTCCAGTCCAGTCCAGCAAAGCTGCTGAAGTGGTTTTCCTTAAGTGGAGCTCTGACCCCATCTCTCATCTATCCAATTCCAGTGACTTCTATTGCCTCTGGAACAGACATAGAAACTACTCTTCACAATTGGTCCCAATTGGTCTTTCTAGCCTTTATCCCACCCACCCCCACACTCTGTGATCCATCCCAACTGGCCCCTGTATTCTTCATACAGCACTCATCTCGGTCTCTGTGCCTTTGCACTGGTCAGCCCCTTTGCCTCCCTTCAATGCCCATTTCCTCATCACCTCTGCCTCTGAGAATTCTCCTCTTCGCTCAAGACACAGCCCAAGCTCCTGCTTCCACACAGAATAGTCCCTATCTCCCCAAATGCTAGTGCGCGTCCTCTCTACTTGCCTTGTATTTATTTGCATTTATTCTCTATCTACCTGTGTATAGGCACTCCTTGTAGGTGGACTCCTTGGGAAAAGAGATTGTGCATTTGTTGACCCAGCTCCAAGCATAGTGCCTGAAACAGAGCAGCTGCTTGTTGTATGATTGATACAGATTGCAGCCTATCCCTTCCTGCCCATTCTGTGGGCCCCTCCTGGGCCCCTGTACACATTTTCTGCAGAGGGTCTCCCTGAGAGGAAAGGGCCCTTCCAGGGACATGCTGGAGGAACACACAAGCCTGGCCCTCAGCCGGCCCTCGATCTTGTGGCAGTCTCTATCATTTTTTGGTCTTGTTTCTCTGATGGCATCCTTCAGGCTCCTATTTCTGGACAGTTTCTCATTTCTAAAGTGTCAAATCCTGCTCACATTCACCATTTACTTCTCCATTGCTCTTTGGACCATCCTCAACTTCAGTCTTTAGGAAACAGTGTTACATGGACTCTCACTTCTACCGTGTCAACAAGATGGGCTTTTGTTTGGAGGGAGAGACCTGGGGTGACTGAGAGACTTATACAACTTCCCAGAGTTGGTACATCCCACTCTCCTATCACCTCAGCTCCCAGGATATTTCACCTTAGAGGGGTATCTGGGTGGCTCAGTAGATAGAACACTGGGCCTGGAGTCACAGAGATCTGAGTTCAAATCTAGCCCTCTACATTTACTAGCTAGTTTGACCACAGGCAAGTCACTTAACCCTGTTTGCCTCAGTTTCCTCATCTGTAAAATGATCTGGAGAAGGAAATGGCAGTCTCTTTGCCAAGAATATCCCCAATGGGGTCAAGAAGAGTAAGCCACACCTGACATTTCACTTTTGCACCCCAAGTTACCTCCAAGTTCACAAAAGCTGAACTCCCTCATTACAGTATGCTATTTCAAAGTGGGAACTATATAAGGATGCAAGCACCAGCATCCCTGGGAGACTGAAGCTTTGGGAGGTAGATTAGATATCCCCATGTTCAGAGATTTAAAAAGTAAAATTGACTCAAGAGGCATGAGAGGTTCAGGAGAACGAGATTCTTGGTACTTGTTTATGAATTAAGATTTTAAAGGGACACGGATATCTAAAAAGGGCAAAAGGGATGGAAGTGGGAGAGGGCTTGGGAAAAGGGAGAGCTGGAAAAGACCGCCCCTGAGTTGGGTCTTGTAGGAAAAGAAGAATGTTAACAAAGAAATGGGGGTATGGAGCCATTCCAAGCATGGGTGTGTGTGTGTGTGTATGTATGTGTGTTGTAAACAAAGACGTGGAGATGGAAGGGTCAGGGCAAGGGTAGGGTGAGAAAGGTTCAGTATCACTAAGACAGAAAATGTGAAGGGGGAGCAATAGAGTCCAAGCCTATAAAAGGAGGCTTGTCAACAGATGATGCAAGGTCTTGGATACAAGAATCAGTTTATGCGTCAGGCAATGGGGAGTTACAGAAGGTTTCTGGGTGGAGGAGTAACCCAATTAGAGCAATGCATTTAGAAGATTATTTTGGCAGCTGTGTGAAGAATAGATTGGGGGAGGATAGACTGGAGGCAGGAATCTTTAGGGATGATGATAGCCGGTATGATCTCATTCTTTCATGGTTAACACTCTCACCCTGTCACACCCACCCCATTCCAGGGTTTCTGAACCCCAGGTTATCACTGTCCAAAAATTGTTCTCTCCCCCGCCCATGACTGCTAAGCCACCCTCCCCACCATCATCCCACTCTACAACAGCCCACCCCTTCTTCCACTGTGCTCCTTGGAACGCCTGCTCCACAGGTAATTGGAATGTCTGCTCCCTCTCAATTCTTCCATTTTCTGGTGCTCAGAGAGATCTGGCTCCCTCCTGATAATAGTAGTTATAAATAGCTAACGTTCATACCGTGCTTTAAGCACCACAAACTGTGTTACAAATATTAGCTCATTTTGTCCTCAAAATGACCCTGGGAAGTAGGCTATTATAATTATCATTTTCATTTTGCAGATGAGGAAATGGAGGCAGACAGAGGTTAAGTGACTTACCCAGGGTCACACAACTAGGAAGTGTTTGAGGTCACATTTGAACTCAGGTCTTCCTGACTCCAGGGCTGGCCCTCTATCCACTGAGTCACTTAGCTGCCTCCATGGTACCATCTAGCTGCTTACAAAGACAAAAACAAAAACCAGCTCCTGCCCTCAAGGAGCTAACCTTCCACCGGAATGTGGAATGCATGTTTCCTTTGTATGTTGGATAGGCATAGTATGGCTGTGTGGGACTTGAATCCGTCCTGAAAACTTCCCTGGCTAATGACACTTCAGACTTGGCACTTGGCTACCTCTGCCTATGATTTGCCAGCAATGAATTGCTTATTGGGGCCAATCTGCTTTCCAGTGGCTGGCTCCCAATAATCTCCCTTACGACACGTTTGCCTCAATGGCCCTATGCTTCCTGCACCAATCTGAAGGCATGTCAAAGCCTCCTCAGTGGCTGTCCTCACATCACTGTAAGTCATAGCTGAAGGTGAAAGGGCTCATGGAGGACTTGGTGGGCTGGAAGCTGCAGCTTGGAGTTAGGCATGTCTCCAAAGCAGATTCTTGTGGTGGGGGCAGGCTGGGCTCCATATTCCATGGAATATTGGGGTCAGCTGCTAGCCTGGGGTGGGGGCACCTCTGGAGTGGCAGCTGTACTCCTGTGGGGCTTTGGCCACTAACTTTGCTCCCTCCCCTTGGCATTGTTTTCTTACTTGCCCTTTTCAGGTCAGTCCTTGGGGTGTGAGTTAAAAATAAGCTCATTACCATCATAGGCTGGAAACTCCTAAAGAGAAGATCTCTGGGCATAAGCCCAGCTTGGACTCAAGGAACTCAGCTTGTCAGATGTCTAGTCCCTGAGCACTTCTTGGTGGTGGCTCTAGCCCAAAGGGCAGCCCTTGCCCTTTTGCCCATTCTTTGGACTGATGGAGGCTCATTCATTGGAGAGTGACCCAATGGTGACTGTGCCACACTAGTGATGATGTCCCCAGATGCCTGGGGACCAACTCCTTAACTCTGAGGAGAGTGAGGCTGATAATTAATAGTAAATAAATAGTAATTAATAGTATCACTGTTAGCAGCTAGGTGATGCAGTAGATAAAGTGCCTACCCTGGAGTCAGGGTTCAAATCTGGCCTCAGACATTTACTAGCTGTGTGACCTTGGGCAGGTCACTTAACCCTGTTTGCCTCAGTTTCCTCATCTGTAAAATAAGCTGGAGAAGGAAATGGCAAACCACTCCAGTATCTTTGCCAAGAAAACCCCAAAATGGGTCATGGAGAGTCAGACATGACTGAAACAACTCCACATCACAATTATGAATTAAACTAATATCTAATTTTATTTCCTACTATTCATATGGTTCTTCCACCCTAGCCAGGATATTCTCCTTACTGCTCTCTGTTCATCAGGCACATTCCCACCACTATACTTCTGCTCCTGCTGTTCTTCCCCCTAAAACAACCTTCCCTTTCTCCCCAGCTCCTGTCCACTCTTTAAGGTCCAGCTCTGATATGACATTTATAGCCAGAACTCCAGATTGCAGAACTTTGTTATAGCTGATCAATTAATACCAATTTAAAAAATTCTATATTAAGCACTCACTATGTGCCAGGTACAATGTTAAGCTCTGTAGATAGATATAAAACCATAAGTGACACTGTTTCACATGCCTACGTCTTTGTTCCTCACCACTCCTGCCCCCTGCTCTCATCAGACTGTGAGCCCCTCAAAGCCAGAGGCAGCAGAGTGGAGTATGGGCTTGGACACATTGGTTCTAGACAAAGAATTGTTGACTGACAGTAGCATGTTAGGCAAGAGGTAGACTGTAAGTTCCCTGAAGGGAGGGACTTTGATTTTTGTCTCTATCTCACAGTACTTTTCATAGTGCCTGGCACAGAGTAGGCATTTAATAAATGCTTGCTGGATTGATAGAGGTGGTGGAGTGTGGTAGGAAAAACACCATCCATGGACACACAACAGTTGGCAAGTGTGATAACAACAGAGTTCTGGATTTGGGGGCATTCACATATTAGATCTGCTCAACCCATGATGATCTTGTTCAGATTTCTGTACCTGAAAAACGACGAAGTTACAACAGGTAACTTCAATGTGTTTTCTAGCTCTTATGGTTATGATCCTAAGTCATTTAACCTGAGTCTTGTGCAAAATGGGAATCCCAATAGTCCCATCACTTCCCTTATAGGGCTGTTGCAAGACACCTACATACACTGTAAAAGGCTATTGGCATAAATGATTATAATGTCCTCTTAGTTGTCTCCAGACACATGAAGAATCAGGCTGTTCATCTTGTAATTGAAGTTCAAATTATTTCCCCTCCAAATGCACTATCTTATACTTTTCAATCACAGAGTACATCTGTCCTTATCTCAGCCTCACAAGATAGATCTTCTTCTACTTTTTCCTTATTGGCATTTGATTGCTCAGAGGAACTGAACATCTTTGGGATTTCACTTTTTCTCCTACTACATAAGTACATAAGAATGGCCACATTGGGTTGAACTTAGTGGTTCAGGCAACTCAGACTCCTCTGGGTATCAGTGGCTTTCTAGGATGTGTTGTGGTCGGGCCTGGCTGTATTCCTGACATCCCTTTGAAAGCTTAGCCAAGGATGTTTTTGTTAGAGGATATTCATGATTTTTGTCATTCATTAATTTGATGAAAACTTTTTTGAACAATATTCTCTTATCCTTTACCACCAACAACCCTTTTTGCAGTCTCCTTGGATCTGGAGACAGAAGAACTCTTTGATTCTTGACCTTTCTAGTCCCTGGGTCTTTTTCCTCATCTAGAACATGATTTCCAGGGTCACATCTAGGTCTAAATTCTCTAGGATAATGAATTTACCAAGGTTGTTGTCCATATGAATTTTCTTAGGCACACTTTTCAAAGTAAGATCTTTCCTACTCTCAACCTCCATCTTAATATTTTGGGATTTGGTAAATAACTTCATTTGCCTTATCCAGTGGCTTCCCATTGCTTCCAGGAGCAAATACGAAATCCTAAGTTTGGCATTCAAAACCCTTCATAACCTAGCCCCCTTCTACTTTTTCGGTCTCCTCACCCCTTACTCCCCGGTGACAGAAGCCTCCTAGCTGTTCCACCAACAAGCCACTCCATCTCAGCCCTGGGTATTCTCTCTGGCTGTTTGCCATGTCTGCAAGGCTCTCCCTCTTCTGCTCTAACTACTGACCTCAATGGTTTCCTTTAAGTCTCCACTAAAAGCCCACCTTTTCTAGAAGACTTTCCCTAACCCCTCAATTCCAGTACCTTCTTTCAATGATTTCTTATTTATCTTGTATCCATTTGTTTCCATGTTGTATCCCCCATTAGATTGTGAGCACCTTGAGGGCAGACTCATTTTTGCCTCTTTGCATATCCCTAGTGTTTGGAATGGAGTAGGCACTTAATAAAAATTTTTGAATTGAAATCCAATATATTACAAATTTCAATCAAGTTCTTTCAGAGCATTTGCTTTCCTGGGCCAAAGAATTTCAATCTTTTCAGTTCTTCTGCAGTTATCAGTCTTCTTCCATTTCCTTGTGAACTGTCTTGTTTTCTAAGTGTCCTCTAAAGGTTCCCATAAACCTTGAAATTTCAGCAGTTAGCACTGACCACAAGATTCTAGGAGCAGATATATCACAATTTTCTCTATAGGTAAGAAAACTCTTTTGGGAGGTTATTTCCAAAACCCTTCTCTCCAAGGGAATTTATAAAAAATGATTTTTTAAAAAAAGGTCTGTGTTTCTCTATGAGATTCTTTAACTTTAGTTTCTTAAGCTTTCCCATTAAAAAAATTCCTCTAATCTCATGCTGATGATTTTTAAAAAATAGTCTTTGGTGTGGCTCTTTGGAAGGAAGTTTAAGCAGATTGCTATCTAAATAGATTGCTCTTCCTGTCAATATGGTGATTTCTGTGCTGGAAGAAAGGGTAGATCACAGTGAGGCATGATTTCCCTTTGTTTAGATTTATTTCATTGAACCCTATAATGAACATAGTATTACTTTACATGCAAATATCTTCAAGGACTAAATTAATTGTACAGGTAGAAATACTCAGACCCCCTGGACCACACTGGCTCTGTATTTCTACTGTGATAATAGTTTGGGGAAGCACCACCTTGGTAGTGAGCTTGGGAGAGCCCTTGCAGAGGTCCTTGCAGCCTGGTCTTTCAGTCACATCAGTTCTGCTTCATGCATGTGTTTACAGGGTATTTCAACTCCTGTTTTCACTGGTGTGGGTACTTAGTCAATGGGGACCCTCTGAATTTAGTTAGGTAGGTCCTTGGTTAACAAACAGTTCATCATCTTTCCAGCATGATAGGACCTACTCAGTGGTTAAGGCCTGTTGGTATAGCCTTTGAGATGCCAAGTTTTCTTCTGTTGAAGAGAAATGATAGGTGCCTTCAAGTATTTAAAAGACTATAACATGGAAGAGAAATTAGATTTATTTTTCTTGAAGTTGTGAAACACATTTAGGCTTGGAGAAAGGAAGAACTTCCTCATGTTGAGTTCTCCCAAAGTGGAGTTGGCAGACTTAATAAGTCATTTTCTTCTCAGCAGAGATTTTCAGGTACAGGCTGGGTCTGCCACTTGCCAGGTATACACTAAAGGAGATTCTTGTTCAGATAAGGCATGGTGTACTATACTAGATGGCTGCTGAGGTCATAATTCTGAGATTCAGAGATACCATGCTGAAGCATAAGAAGTAGGACTTCACTGTCAAACAGAAATCCTTCACAGTTCAGGCTCCAAATGGAAATGGAATTCTGTATTGATCATGACAACCTCTTAATTCTAGTATCTTTAAAAAAAATACAAAGGGATGTCTGATGTGGTTTCATTTTCCATTGAAAACAACAATGACAAACAGTGGCAGTAATAATGTAGGCTCCTGGTCAGACTCGGGGAAAGCCTCCCAATGTTTACAGGATTCTCCTGTGGCAGACTGAAGAGGACACAGGAGCAGCACTATGCCCATCTCCATCCTGCTCCAGCCTGTAGGATGCCTACAATAACCATGCTGATGCCCCAGCCTCTGCAAGGCTGTAATAAAAACACCAATACCTGTGTGTGTGTGTGTGTGTGTGTGTGTGTGTGTGTGTTTGATTAAATTTGTCCTCTGCTACTAGTTGGGGGTTTCTTTCTCAGAATAGTAGTGGTCCTAGCCAGAGCATGTTTACATGGACTTCCATCCCTGGTCAACTTCCTCATTTTGGCTGCTAGACTTTAAGTTGCCCTCCAGGGTTCACATTATGATGCTCATTTGGATTGTGTCCAGACTTATGCCACTCTGACCCTCCCAACACATGTTTTAACTTGTTGTTGGGAAAACTTCCCTCATTCACACCCATCTCACAATTTCCTTCCAGGGGAAAGCTAGCTCTGGTGCTCTGGAAAGCACTTGGACATTCTTGGGAAATGGACATCTGGAGAACCAATCTGGAGAGGGTCAATCTTTGACTATTAGAAACCAAAGGAAATGATAGGAGTATTGACCTAGGAAGGAACCCCAAAATTACCCAATTCTACCTCTTCATTTGACAGATGAGTAAACTGGGTTCCCAGAGGGATTGTGACTTGCCCAGGTCACATAAGTCATCTATGTCATACAGCCAAGATTGGAACCTGGGTCCTCTGATTCCAACTCTTTCCACTACACCATTTCACAAAACCCAGGGAAATGTCACCAGCCAGTCTAGGCTAGGGTTAAATTCAAAAGGGATAATAGGCTAGCTCTGGATTCAGGGGCCCCTTGTTTCCAGAAGCAAAGATAATCAGAATGGCAAGAAATGAAGTCAAGATGGCAGAGGTAAGCTCTCTGGGTGTGGCTGCTCAAAGCAGGGCTTAGGAGGGACCAGCTAAACACCCCAGGGCCAGGTGCACAGAGTGAAGTCTCTGATGAGATCTAAAAATACCTCTCTCTCTCTCTCTCTCTCTCTCTCTCTCTCTCTCTCTCTCTCTCTCTCTCTCTCTCAGCCTCTGCCAGCTGCTGATGCAAGGTCGAGGCTGCCCTCTTGTGGCTTTAGTTGGCCGGACAAATGGTGATAGTCAAGCTAGAAAGGTCTTTATGCACTCACTTAACTTTTCTCCTTTGTCAGGAGTCAGTTTCTTCCCTGCTCAGTCCCCATACCTGGGCAGGATCAGCTCCATCTTTACACCTTTGGCAGATAGCTCCCATCTTTTCTAACCCAGGATTCTCGGACAGAAAAGCCTGTCCGCTCTCCTCTAACAAACGGCCAGATATATCTGGTTTGGGGCTCTTGATGAAGCCAGCATCAGACATCTGCCACTCAGATGACTCTCTCCTGGAGTGGCCAAAGAAAAGAACAGCCTTGGCCTCTGGAAAAATATCCCCACTGAAAAACAGCTTAAATACAAAGTGCTGTTTCTTTCTGGTGGTTCACTTTTCTTGCATAAAGGGAGATTGAGAGCGTTCACCATTTGCTCTAGCAAGAGGTGACTTCGGCTGCTCCCTTTCTAAAGCTTGGGGGAAGGACAGCTGGCAAAATTACTCAAGGAAATTTTCTTTCTAACCATCGAACCTACAATGACTTGGAAACTTCAGCAGGGTGGGGGAGTGCGGCTTGCTGGAGAACGCTGGGGTTTGGGGTCACAGGATGGACCTGGCGTTGGCTCTGGCTTTGCCACTGACAAACCTGTGTGACCTCAGGTATGTCACACTCTTTCTGGTCTGTCTCCTCATCTGTAAAATAAGCAGGTTTGGAACTTGATGACCTGAGGGGTCTCTTTCAGCTTTGGCTATGATGAAAATTACAGGTAAATCCTGAAGCAAGAGCAGTTACAAATAGGTTATCTACTAACAGTGACACACCAGTTTTTTGTCTTTAAGAAGAATGAGAGAAATTTTAAAAAGAACAAACTTTCTGACCAGACTAGAATTTGATTGGGTAAAAAAAGTGTATTGGATTTCCAATACTAAATAATAAACATGAAATTGTTTTTTTAAAAAGCCATAGAGTATACAGCAAGTACAACAGAAAAGCAAAAAAAAAAAAAGGAAGAAAGTGCACAGAAAGGAAGAATTCTACATAGTCCTTCAGCTTCTCCTACATCAGATTAATAAATCAACATACAGGTTCGTTCCAAACCGTTCTGAAGAAAGCTGCCATCCCACAGCTTAACTATCACCCTAGAAGATACACAATATTTCAGGTCCAAAATCACAGGATAATGTAAGAAAATGTATTAGAGGGTGAAAAAAATGTAATACAGTGTGTACTAACCAGAATAAAATGCTTCCATTTTCTTGTATAACCTTTAAAAAAAACCTCAACTTTGAACAGTTGTTTAAAAAATAAGCCATCACTGAAAAATACCCCCCAATCCGACCTTCCCAGTATCACGGCAATATCAACAGTCCCAAGGGGCATACAACAGTGCAGCAATATTCCCAGGGAGCCACAAGCTTGGAATATGGGGTGTATATTTCTTTGGGCAAAAGGTAAGACATTTTTGCAAGGTAAACACCCTGCCCTCCCCTGCCCTTCCTAGAGTGAAGAGGGCTACCTGTTATTTCCAAGGTACCTTCTAGCTTACTGATATTCCTGAATGTTGGCAATGGACTGTGGGGCCAGCTGGTCCAGAGGCGGGAGTTCCAATGCTGTACTTTTCATTGGCTCAGCATAATAAAGAGTTTGTCACTTAGAAAAGTGCACAAAAAATCCAGAAAATGAGAAAAAACAATCTTTTTACAAGGAAGTTTAAAACCCAAGCTAGCCTGTAGCCAGGTGTGGCAGTGCTCTGGGGTCCCACTGGGTAGTAGGTGGATCTGGGGGTGGGATGCTCACTGGCCGCCTCCATTGCTGGCCCTTCTCTTTAGGCCCTGGCGTTAGTTACAGGACAGAAATCTCCTCACCCACCGCCCTAATTCCTATTTGGTTAAACAAGCCTCAGCTGCTGAGGCCCACAGGTGAGGGTGAGGGTGAGGCACGGGGGAAAGGGGAGGAGATGATGAAGAGAGGGCAGTGCTGCTTGTGGGCCAAGCTGCTAGGGCTCCCTCCTTTTCCTCTCCTCTCCACCCCTTCGCTCCAGATACTCAGTGAGACTTCACTCAGTATTTGCTTTCCAAATACATTCTTCACAGAAAACTTCCACCAACTTGTTTTCCTAGGAACAAAAGATTGCCATACAGCTGACAAGGATGTTTAGGGGAAGGCTTCACTTTGTAGCCCAACTCTTCTCCAGCTGGGAATCCTGGCAAAATGCTGGGTCAATGGGAACTTGGGAGAAGGACTCGCCCAGGCCGGACTGCTTGCTGCTGCTCCCCTGCTCCCCAGCCCAAACAGTATTAGTGTGCAGATTGAAGCTCCACTGTCTGTGTAAGATCTGGCTTCTTAAGCGACCCTCTAGTTGTCACTGGCAGCCTGGAATGAGAGGAAGAGGCCCTATGCTCCAGGTTCTTCTTGCCCTGACTGAAAATCAGCATCGCTGCCCGGGCTGGACGGGGCCTCAGAGGTCATCTGCTCTAACCCTCCCATTTAGAGATGAAGGACATTTCTAGAAATCTGCTGTCAGATTCTGCAGGTATGTAAAGCTTTGCTAGAACACCGGAAACACTACCAGTGCATCATCTTACTCCTGCTCACTTCCCCAGCTTGGAAATGCGGCCCCCTTGGTCTTCAACTAATTTCTGATGAGGAGTTCTTGGCTGAAAGAAGAGTCTCCAAGCACGTGTGACCACCATGGCAAAGCTGCCTGAATCCAAAGGCTGGCCACACATGAAGAGCATCTCTTAACCAAATTCAAACGAAACTGACTGCAAATGAATAACAATAGAGGCTGTGATGTGACAAGGAAGGACACTAAAAATGCTTCCAAATTCTGTAGGATCCTGGAAGAGAGGACAAAAACCGACACAATCATGGGACCTCCCATGGGCCCTTCCATTCCTTCCACTTCTTCTTCCCACCCACCCTAATCCCACCCTCCCCCAATACTGAAACTGCACAAAAAGTGACAAACAAATCTTTCAATATTACATTTCATTCAAATAGATCTGTAATCTCACAGTGATGAGAGGAGAAAGTCAGGCCTTTAATAATTATAATAAAAAAATAATAATAATAAAAAAGCTTACAGATAGCAATGCAACCTCCCCCCCGAGTGACGGACTGACTGTTGGCAGAAGACAGATCAGTCAGAATAAAAACGAACTCAGAACCTGGAACAAGCCGCGCTGTCAACGGCTTTCCATACACAATAGTGACAAGCGGTCATATGCCAGGCCAGGCTGTGGAAAACAACACTCTGATTTTTCTTTCTTTTTTGGATTATGTAAAAGGCTTTCCCTTTAAAAAAAAAGATAAAATAAAATAAGAGACAAATAAAATTGTACACAAGCACCAACGTCCGGCACTCAATAAAGGTGGCGCGGCCGCAGCACTGAGATGAAACCTGGCAGCACCTCAGCACAGACGCCGCCCATGGCCTCTCCCCAGGACGCTCCGTGGCGGCGCGAGGCGCCCCCTCCATGCGGCGTCAGAGGCAGAGGGCCGCGAGCTGCCCTCACCGTGACTTCATCCACGACGACGGCGCGGGTGGTCGGTCACCTTGTGAAACGGCACCGGCCGGCTTTGGCCTCGACCCCCACGCTCGCCTGCGCTGTCCTCTCGCTCTGTACAATTCCTTGTTTTCCAAGGCCAAGTCCCAAGACTTAGGGGATGGGGTCTGGAGTCGCGTCTCACTGAAGACGGTCATGCCGTTGTGATGGCGTTAAGATCCTTCATCAGGCCTTCCAGGTGGGCCATCTCTTTGGTCAGCTCATCCGGTTCATAGCTCTGTGGAAAAGGTCATTGAGTTAGTGTACCACGGGTCAATCAATCAGGAGGCCAGTATAAAGTCCCAACAACGTGCCAGGTGCTGGGGACACAGATTAATGGACCTATTAAGCACCTACTTTCACCAGGTACTACCTGTGTATCGGGGAATAACAACACAAACAATGGTCTCTGCCCTCAGAGAGCATGCATTTCATTGGGAGAAATCACGTGTCCAGATAAGCAAATTATGCAAAATAAATACAAAGCCCCGTCCAGGGGCAAAGGAGGGGAACAGCCAGGGTAGAGGACCCCTTATAGAGGTGAAGACCCTAAAGGAATCGAGGGACCCCGTGAGACAGAGGGGTGGAGGGAGCAGATGTATATTCAAAGGTCTACAAATGGGGGCGTATGGGAGAGCAACAAGAAGGCCAGTTTTAACAGCCCATGGAGTACTATGCAGTAAGTCTGGAAAGATGGTCTGGAGGCAGCCTGTGAAGGTCTTTAAAGGCCAACAATGGAGCTGCATTTTGTTTTAGAGACAAGAGGAATCAGGGGAGCTACTTGAACAGGAAGCAACAGAGTCAGACGCGTGCTTCAGGAAGGAGGATGGCAGTCGTTAGGCAGCTGGTGCAACAGGCCCAGTGAGAGGTGATGACGGCCAAGACTTGGGTTTAGGTTAAAACCCAGATGGATGGAAAGTAGGGATGGAGAAAAAAAATCTATCACCAAGGTGGACACACAAGGACTTACCAAGGGACTGGATGTGAGGGACAGAAGACAGAAGCCACCCAAGCCTCCTCCCCAGGGCAAGACCGGCTGCTCTGACGTGTGGATTCTCCCTCTCTGACGCCCCCCCCCCCCCATTAATTTTTATTGATGGTGTCCACGTGTACTGGCTACTTTGTAAAGAAGATTCAGGAAGATGTTACGACCCTGAAGACAGGCAACAAAAACCAATTCCTCACTGAAGAGTCCTGTGGATCAGAATCACACCAGCTAAGCGACTCCTACACTGGCCTGGGAAGGCAAAACCCCTTTTCCTCAACAAACCCACTGGGTTTGCACACCCTCGGGGTACCTGGACACCAGCTCTAGGGTCTTTGGGGTATGCAGAGTGATGGTGGGAGGAGAGCAGACAGCCCACCCTGGCTAGTGTGGTCACATTTTTCTTTCCTTTTCTCTGATTCATATAATTGTTTTGATAACCATAAACTGTCCACAAAGTTTCTGCACCACTATGGGCAAAATAAGAGAAACTTTTAGGTTAAACAATCAAAATTATTTTCTGGCCCCCTTAACTAATGAAAACGAACTGAATCAAATGAGCTTAGGCATTCTGCCCAAGGGGGCTAAAAGAAAACCCAAATCCTCCCACTGCTCTGATGCCCCCTTGGCAGAAGCAAGACAGAGAAACCAGCTGAGTGACAGTGAAATCCCTCATAGAATTCTGGAGCTGCACTCACTCCTTTGTAAGTATGGACAGAGTAGGCCTAGGGTCATAATCAAGGGTCAATATTTCTGTTGGGAATGATGTTGAGACAGTGACATTCCAACCCAATAATTGATGTACATAGATTTATGCTGAATGGAAATTTGTTTGTTTGTTTTTTTTTGGTCTGGTCAGTTCTATCAATCGACAAGAACGAAAGCTTCTTAAATATTTCTGTCTCTGAATGCTGCACCCCCATAGCTGATCCCCACCTGGGGTGAGGCCTGCAGGAGAGTAATGGGAAATGCAGGAGGCCAAAAGATGTTTGTTAGTGCTCTGAACAGTGGTGGAGACCTGATCCTGCAGGACTGTGTCTCCTCACCACTGGTGAGACCCTGGCCGAGTCACCAAACCCGTCTCTGCCCTAGCTCCCTCCCTCCCCTTCAGCTGGACATTCACAATCCTCTAAGGTAGGAGTAACTAAAAGCCAAGTGGCACCGCTGGGCGGGTGCACAGATGAATAAGACCTGCCTCCCTGAGCCAGTGCCTCAGCCCCTCCTCTAGGGCTGGCCAGGAAGGGGTGTCCACCCCTGCGGTCTCTCTCCTGAGCTTCAGCCTCACACCATCTCCTGCAGCACAGCCAGTTGTTGAGTGATGCCAGTCGTGACCGACTCCTTATGACCCCACCTGGGGTTTTCTTGGCAGAGACGCTGCAGGGGTTGGCCACTTCCTTCTCCAGCTCATCTTATAGATAAGGAAACTGAGGCAAACAGGGTAAAATGACTTGCCCTGGGTCACCCAGCTACTAAGTCTATCAGGCTGGATCTGAGGCTTCCTTCCTTCAAGCCCAGTGCTCTGCCCCTGTAGCGTGGCCTGCAGGCATCTCATAATGAACATTTCCAAAACTGAACTCATTAGGTTTCCCCTGAAGCTTACTCATTTCTGCCAAAGGCCCCATCATTCTTGGAGGCCGCCAGGTGTGTGCAGGCTCCTTACCCTCCCTGACCTGTTGTATGTACACTGTACCTGGATGATGGGGATGGTCACGCTTCTGGTCTACCTGCCTCCAGTCTCCCCTCCCATTCATCCTTCCCATGTCAGCATTTCCAGGAGCTGATCACGGCCCTCCACTTAAAACTCCAGCCACTGCCTTGTTTTCTCTCAGATCAAACACAAACTCTTGCTGGGCATGTCAGGTCCTGTCCTCTCTGGAGCAGTCCCGCCCTCTCTGGACCCTGTCTCTCCTGTCTCTGGGTTGTGGCTAGAAGGCATTCCTACCTCACTTTGGCCTCAGTCGGAGGCCTTCCCTGTTCTTCGGGTCTCAGGGCTCCCCCTCCTCAAAAGGACCTCGTATTTTTTGTGAACATATTCATACACATTCATACTCTCTCCCCCACAGAACATCAGTGCTTTGGAGAGAGGGACAGTCTCATTTCTGTCTCCCTGAGCAGAGCCTGGCACATAGCAGGGGCTTCAAGAAATGCTTGCTGGCTGGCTGAAGAAGTGAGCAGCATTTCCTTGGCATGCTGTGGGTTTTCAACAACATCAGCAGTTGCAGCCCCAAAGCTCAAAGGTTGGAAGCCACTCTGGAGCTATTTGCTTTTACCAGAAAGTCCTGACGGCACACACTTTGGTGTCCTGTGCTTCCACACTATTGTCTTAAGGAATGCTGAGCTGAGAGCAGCTGAGATTCCAACAGTCAAAGGCAGGAACCTCAAAACAGAACACAAGACCCAGCACTTAAGGTCCTCCTGTTCCCTGCGTATTCTGTGAAGTACAAACTCAGGCACAGCCACATTCCTCCCAGTTCACAAAGGGGTGCGAAGCCAGACTCAAGAATGAAGGAGGATGACAAGATGACCACGTGAAGACCAGAAGGAGAGGAGCAGACAGAAAGGACGGGATGGGGAGTGTCCAAAGGTCAACTGCTGGAATGCTGTGACACTTTGGTCCAAGCTCAGCCAGGACAACCCAGAGCCGTGAGCTGCTCGCATGCTTTGTATGCAGGCAGTGCTCTTGGGAGGCTCGGTCAGTACTGATGGAGGCCACGACACTGAGTATGAAGACCACTTACACTCTCTGAGTCGTCCAGCATCCTTGTGGTCTCCTGCACGTCAGGGGCACTGGGAACGATCACTGGCATGGGAGGCCGGCTTCTCCCCAATGTCCCGATCGACGCCGTCTTCACCGAGTGAAGGTGATGGTTAGGAGCTGAGAAGGAAAGTGTGCACTGTCAAGAATGGGCTTAGCCATGGCCCCCCAAATGACTGCAGGCCACCAGTCATGCACTTAGCAGGGGGGCAGGTAGTTCCCATCACTCAGAAGGGAGCTCTCTGAGGCACAGACACCAGGAGTGACAGGGATTCTGAGGCCAGAAGGGGTCAGAGAATAATACTGATGGAGCCCTACAGACCTCCTACGAGGAGGGTGTGGGTGTGTGTGTAGGGGGTGTAGCCTGAAGTGCCATGTGCTGGGAGAGGGGAGAAGGGAAATGAGGCCTCCTTTACACGGTCAGCCTGAACTGGCTCTGAGCTCTGACATTCTGCCCTCTCCACTCACCTTGCTGGGACAGTAATGGTGTGCTCGGTAAGGTGGGGTCATAGGTGGGGGGACCTGGGGGCGGCACTGCTGGCACAGCAAAGCTCTTCAGTGGGTGAGAGGGCCGGACATGGGCTGTGGGAAGGCTGGGGCCAGAGCCTTCTTCCTGGGTGCTGGCCAAATAGGAGGAGCTGGCGGCCCCCTCTGGGTCTGGATGGTCAGCGCAGCACGTCTGAGATGAGGAAGCTGGCAAGGTATCGGTGCTGGGGGTGTTCCGAACTGATTCTATGCCAAAGAAAGGAGAAATGTTAGCGGTTCTTGAGTCCAGGAGGGTGTTAAAGCTTAGGTTTTAGACCCCTTCTAAGGCAGGGGTCAGTCAGACCTTTCAGGCTGACACTTCTTCCAAGGGAACTGATTTTCAACAATGGTGACATTAAGGATGAACTGCTCTAAAAAAATCCTAGCATCATGAAGACGCGTCCCTACTGCTTTTTCTATTTAGCCAATATTTTATAAGTTCAAATCAATAAACACTCCTTAAGTATCTCTGTGCCCTAGAAGGCACCAGGAAAGACACTGAGCACACTGGAGTGAGAGAAGATCGAACATGGCCCCTGAAGGCGCCTGTGCTCATTCTAGGAGGGGCACATGAAGCCAGTCCATAAATAACTAAGATACACATCATAGCAGAATGAGTGCACGAGAAAAGTCCAGATGGGGTGGAATGAAACATTTATGAAAGGAAAGATCACTCAGGGCTGGGAGATCAGGAAGGTTTTGTGGAAGAAGAGACGGGGAAGGGGGGACCCCGGACGGGGTGAGTGTACAAAAGCAAGGAGGTGAGAAAGGCAGGACCAAGGGAGGGATCTGGTCGTAGATGGTGTGACAGGCCAGAAAGGCAGGCTGGAACCAGGCTGTGGAGTCCAGAATGAGAGACTCTCAGCAGGTTATGGGGAGCCATGGTCAAGAAGTGACCCCATCAGATCTGGGCCGTCAGGATGCTGCTACAGTCATACCAGGAAGAGACAGGAGAACCTGAAATAGGGCAGCAGCAGGGGGAGGGCAAAGGAGAAGGCAGATCCAAGAGGTGGATGTATCATGTGTATGGAAATAGGACAGCATCACCAGTGGGGAGGAGGAAGCTGGAAAGAGGGCAAGGTGGGTGGTGCTTTGGACATGCTGAGTATGAGATGAAGATGAGGCACCCAGGTCATGATGTCCAGCAGGCAGCGGCAATGAGGGATTCTGGCTCAGGGAGAGAGAGGAGCTTCAGGTAGATGCAGGAACCATTTGCATTAGGATCCTGTCAAGGAGGTCACTTCTCTGACATGTACCTGACTAGACAAGTGTAGTTCAAAGGTGATCACTAACACCACGGAGGGGATAAGGTCAAGGAATGAGAAAGAAAGTGTAGGGAGGCCGAGGACAGAGTCTTGGTGAATGTCTCTGCTTTAGAGACCATGGGAATGCAAAACTGGAAAAGAAAACAGAAGTTTCCCTGAAGTACTCTGAAATGAGCAAATGAGGAAAAAGAGGTAGGAAAGCCTACCCAAAGAAGGTTCCTGATAATTCATATCCCTCATATGTAAAAGTTAATGATTCTTAATTCTCCCCAATTATTTTATACCCTGCCTTAGACGATAATTTGTGTGTTTTATTCTATCCACTTTTACTCACCAAGCACTTGTGAGGTGCCTACAGGGTCCCCAGCCCTCACTGAGGAGTTGGGAGGGATCAGAGGGAGAAATCATGGCCATAGTCACTGACCTTTAAGAGATCTGGACAAGACCACCATGCTACTAGGCCAGAGTCCCTGATGGAGCCACAAAGCTGGTAAGGCCCTGTGAGGCTGCTGAGGTCGGTCTGTACTTGGATAAGAATCCAGAATCTCCCTCCTTTGGCTTGAAGATAGCTAGTACGGGGGAACTCAGAGCCTTCGGAGTCAGACCATCAAACTTCGGGGCAGCTCAGACTGTCAGAAAGCTTTTCTTGAGATCTATTCTACTCTCATTGCTCCTCCATCTGCCCTTTGCTCTCCCTAATCTAATCCTTCTTCCATATGACAAGCCCTGAAGCACACCTGAAGATAGCAGCCACATGCCCTGAGCCTTCTGGTCTGCAGGGGGACTCTGGGGCACAGTGACTCCCAGGGCCATCTCTGAATCTCTGAATGCCCCTTCTGTCATGTCTCCTCAAGGCCCACTCAGCACTCGGGCTGTAGCCTGCCCTCACTGTCCCTGTTGCTCCTTCTGTGCTTTCAACCCTTGGTGCCCTTTAAACCTCAAGCGTCTTCTTAATGTTTAAGTTAAAATGAACCAAATAAAGGCCTTTGATTAAACATCACGGGCTGGTCTGACTCTGTGCTACTGAATGCACTGGCCTATCCTAGGGACTTGGATGGTGGGACAGATAACATGTTCATAAAATCTTGGGATTACACACAGAAAGCTGGCAAGGACAGTCAGATATTTGGACAGACAAGAAAATTCAGTGGGGATCAATATATAGTCTTAGGGTCATAGACTGAGAGCTGGGAGGTGCCTTAGAAGGCCAACTCTATCTTTTGTTTTGTCTGAGGAGATGGAGGCCTAGGGTCACACAGAGAGTAAGAGGCAGAGCCAGAATTTTCACTAAGGTCTCAATAGTCCTTTTCCTCTGTTTCCTTAGCTTAGACCTCTATTAAGGTCTTTTTCCTAGACAACATATTCCCATTTTATCTCCGTCACAAAATTTCAGGGCGAGGCTTAAACTGAGTATTCTAGCCGAGTTTTATCAAATGAGATAATGTGCTTGTAAACCTTAAAGTGGTACATAAGTACTAGCTACCATTATTGTTGTAAAAGAACAGATAAAAGTCATTCAGAACGTCAATCTAATAGTTAGGGAGAGGTGGGGAAAGGGACGGGGCTTGGTGCCAGGTTTTCTTTACTAGTTCAAGAGGTGACAGGAGGCCCCGGCTCATTGAAGGACACTTTGCTCGTTTCCTGGGGTCCAGCCCTGCTGGGGGCAGCAGCACTCATCTCGCTAACGTGGGAAGGTGGAGCACACATATCAAACACCCGAGTACAGCTCAAGTGGGATTAAAATGCAATTGGGAAAAGTTTAACAAAATAAATAAAAACACAATAAATCATGGATAACATTAATGTGGTTTTCTAAGTCAACACGTGGTCCATGGTTTGCTGGCCCCTGTTTCTCTCTGAGCTGGACTCTACTTGTATGAAAGGCATGGATACAGCCCATCAGACTCTTATGGATGTGGTGCCCCCATCTACTAGAAAACTGCACCCGCTTCCCTTCATGCTGTATTTCAGTGGAGCCACACTGGCACTAATTATAGACAGTCCTCTACTCACAGAAGCAAAGGCACTAACAGCTACACACATTAAACAAATGCCATGCACCCGCCTCCAAGGCAGAGGCAACCCCAAACCAGCTCAGAGTTACACCTCAGAACCCAGGGGCATACAGAGAGAGATGGGGAAGCTGGGGTAAGGCAGCACTAAGTGGAAAAGAACCAGTGGCCTAGGGAGACGGACAATTCCGGAACTAACGGCATGGGTATGATCGCTGGGTGGCACAGTAGGTGCAGCACTGGGCGTGCCATCAGGAAGACTGGAGTGCAGATCAGGCCTCAGACCCTTCTTAGCTGGTTGAGTAGCTTATGTTTGCCTCAGTTTCCTCAACTGTAAAAAGTGAGGTCACAATAGTGCCTATTTCCAAGGCTGTAATAAGAATAGAATGAGATGTCTGCAGAGAATTCATCATGTTCCCTGGCCCAGAGGAGGCACTTAAAAAGTGCCTGTTCCCTTCCCCTAAGAAAGCTAACAAGACACTAGGATAATACAATCATATGTGGAGGCATTGTTTCAGATCTTGAAAAGCACACAGATAACATGCTGGAGAGTTCAGAGATGGACAAGGCGAGGGTGAAGGGCCTCAGATTCACCCCATTTAATGAAGTGAGGATACGCTCAGGTTAGAGCAGAAAAGACTCACTGCAGTGAGAGGCCTGTTGAAGTTGCTGGTCAGCAGGGCTCAGGCCTTGTCCTGCTTAGCCTCAGGGCAAAGTGTGGAGCCAGGGGAGGAAAAGGCCAGGAAGCAAGTTTAGGCGTGACATCAGAATAGTCACCTAAGACCGAATGGGGACTCCTGGGAGATGGCAGGCTCCTCTTCCTCCTCTTCTCTCCCCAGGGTGTTATGGGAATCTGAAGATCTTCCCTACCCCTAGGCCCTTCAATAGGCTTCAATGACTCTGAGAACTTTCCCTGATTTGAAAGTATACTCTGCCCCCTAATAGGCTGAATGTGGTCACGCGGAGCCTATGGCAGGAGGCTTGCTCTTCAGGAATGCCCACACCTTATTACTTTGTGATTGCGCAGTGGGTCAAGAGGGCTGTGACAGTCTCCCATCTAAGAGAAGGCTATATATACCCTGATGTGAGGTTTTGCTTTGGGGCTCACTTTGAGAAGGGTTGTATGATTTGGCCAGATGAGACTCTGGGAAGCTGTTGAGCCCCCTGGCTTTGAAAATCCAGATGTTGGTGCCTCCCTCTCTGGTAACCGAATAGGCATGGATATAATGGTCAGACACCTGGAAGCTCGTCTGCTGATCTGTTTCTTTGTTCTGCTTGTAACTTGTGTTTGCATTCTCTGAAGTTCAAGGTGCTGACTTTTTCCCCTGAACTAGGTAAATGATATACATTTGATTGATTAAAGTAAGACTGTTAACCCATTTTGAGTTGCTTTCATTTAGAAAAGCAGATCTAAGAACATGTGCTAGCAGCTGCCCTGCGTATGCTAGGGTGCTTGCTGATACACCCGGATGCCCTCCAACAAAGCCAGGCTGAATGCCTGCTGGGTCAGCTGCAGAACAGGCTTCTGTCCAGGTATGGGCTGGACCAGACAGCCTTAGAGGCCCCCTCCTCCTAGAAGACCTTATGATGCTGATGTTTAAGCTTAAAAAAAGGCTAGAAATCCTTTGAAAAACTGACTGCAAAGTAATACTCAGTAAATCCCCTCTTATATAAGCTTGGCACATCAGGGACAGATGACTGTACTGATGGATGCACAAGCATGAGTTCTAGAAAGAAGAATGTGATTGTGAAAAGTATGTCGGGTGGATTTTTGTCCATCAAAGCCTACTTCTTGCCCGCTTTCTCTTGTTTTCTCACTGATCTCCATCTGCTCCTACCCCAACATTTACTCTCTTTTGCCTCTGAAAGCTACTGTGTCTGCTATTTAACTATATTAGAGAGCTGCCACTTTAAAAGCTACTGAAGCAAATTCTTTTCTCAAGTAAAGAGTCCTTTGAAAGCAAACTATTCTAATTTTTCTGTTTGGTAAATGGATTCTCATGTACTCAGTTCTCTTCCTGTTTTCTAGTATCCTTACATTCTTGTGATTGATACTAAGCGGGTTTCAGATGAAGAGATGCCATGACACACAGACATATGGATAAAGGAGGCCCAGTTACTAAGGAAGATACTCCTGGAGCACTGGGACCTTTCACCCACTGTCTGCTTTCTTCAGGACTATTCTCTGTTAAATACTCTGCATGTTATCTTCTATATAAATACTTGTGTTCATGTTGTCTCCTCATTAGACCGTGTGCTCTGTAGATGAAGGCTGTTTCTGCTTTGTCTGTGTATCCCTAGAGTTCAGTGCGGTGCCTGGTATGCAGAAGCACTTAGTAAATGCATGCCAGCTGACTTCCAAGCTGTGCGAGGCTTTCTAACTCCTTCAGGCTGCACGGCTCCAGTTTCAAGTCAGCCCAGACAGGAGCCTTATCCCTCCACACAAAGGTGAGGTGTAGACATGAAAGGTGCAGAGGGGAGTGTCCTCACTGCCACTGCCTAACACTGCCTGCCTGCCTGCCTACCCTCCCCCCCCCCATGATAAGTCTGGCATTCTCGGTGTTCTCACAGATGGCAAAACAACTTCAAGAACTGAACTCCAAAGAAGACACAGTTTACTGTTACTTAATCCCACTGACCCAACATTACAATTGTCTAAAAGGAAAAATAACTCCAATCTGTAAATATCAGGTCACTATTAAGTATGTTCTTTCCTTCCAGGTTTTCATGGATTTAAAGAAGTAAACAATGGAGGAAATTACTGAATGCAGATGCAAGCTTATGACCTTACAAAAGTGAGGTTACTGATTAAAATCACATACCTTACAATGAACACCCAAAACAGGGGAGAAGGACTGGAGGTGAATTTTAGAAACAAAAAGAATCAGTTTAGGAAAATGCTGTTTTCACTCTTAGCATGTACTCCGCTCAGCTACAACCGAAGGGTGAAGAAAGCTCCCAAATCTGAGACTAAACTGTGACTTCTGAAATTCTCGAGCATTTATTTCCCCCAATTCTTTGCAGATGGATTCTTGCTGGGCCTCGACACTTGTCTCTCACCTGTAGAATTAGCCCTGTCTGAATGGGACAAGGATGTGCCAATGGGCCATGGGCTGCCCTGAAGGTAGAGATGGCTGCGGGTCGGAGAAGCGAGGCTGCTGGAGTGGAAATGATGGTGAGGGTTATCGAGGGAATGGATGGGATGGGCACTAATCACGGCTGTGGATGAACACAAGACAGAAAAATGCTTAACATACCTGCACAGACACACATACATCACAACAACATTACAACCAGCCCCTTCCCTCCCACATGCAATGCAACAATTTAAGGTCCTATGAAAAGGGATGGTCATTTAATGTTTTGCATTTATTTTTATGTCAACATATTCCCTTTGTTGAAAGCTACTTGCAGTACAAATGCTAATTTAGCTGTTTCTAACGTGCGGCAAAGTCTATGAAAATAGAAGTCCTTCCTTCATGGAATCCTTAAACCACTCTGCTGTCTTCTGGCTGCAGAGCAGCCCACTTGCTAAGTATCCACTGAACGTATGAATGGATGGTGTCCGTTTGTAACATATATGAGATGGTGTAATGCGGTACCTGAAATGTAACCTGGGGGCTCCTTCTATCGCCAACAACTAAACAAGCAATCCTTGGTAGCAGCAATTCACAGGAAGAAATGAGAATCTCTAGGTTTAATTTAATGACATTACTGTTTTGAGGTTTGACTGGAATCTTTCCTCATTTGCCTTATGGGAGCTTGTGATGAATTAGCTACTTTGGATAAAGAATCGAAATTTCTAGTTTAGAGGAATTTCACACACTTTTGAGAAAGTGAATATAATTCTTTTTTTTTTGCTTTTTTTTTTGTTGGAGGGCAATTGGGGTTAAGTGATTTGCCCAAAGTCACACAGCTAGTAAGTGTGTCAAGTGTCTAAGGTCGGATTTGAACTCAGGTCCTCCTGACTCCAGAGCTGGTGCTCTATTCACTGTGCCACCTAGCTGTCCCGAATATAATTCTTAATAAAGGATTGTTCTATATATGAACCAGGCTCTGTAAAAGGGAGCCAAATATTCAAGAGACAGAATAGTCACTATGAAATTTTAAAATTCACTTTCTCAATATGGGCAGCTAAACAACAACCATATGAAGGGAATGACCAAGAACAAAATGACCAACTTGGTCAGTAAACACATTTTTTCTTTCTTTTCACAGAATTTAAACTACAAATATAAAGCATCCTTTTTTTTTCTTTGTATAAGGACTCTGTGATCACTGTGATTAAGCTTAATTACCTTTCTCAGACTTAAGAAAATGACTTGTCCTCAGGGCAGCACTTAGGGAGTTGTTGGGTCTCCATTTCTAATACTTATTCAGGTAAAAACAAGTTACAATGGCCATCATGGGCAACTTTAAAGAGGAATTGTAGCATATATAGCCTGAGGGTAAGTGAGTGGAGGGGGCAACCCATAACCCTGCTTTGAGGCGTCTGGTCCATTAGGCCTTAGGTTTAGATGGCCATCCTTAGCTCCTCCCTGCCCTGCCCCCAAATCCTCACCTAAGAGTCTAGCTGCCTGCCACAGGGCAGGGGTCCCTACATTCCCAATGCTGGATTTGCTCCAGTCTATCTAAAAGAAGCAGCACAGATTAGTGGAGCTGGCTCCAGCCCTGCCTCTGCCATGGTCCTTGCTGGGTGACCCTGGACAGATTTCAGGGTCCTGGGTAACTCCTTAAGAGTGGGTGCTGATCTGCACTGTTGGAAGCAATCACCCAGGGAGTTCCTTGCACTGATGAAATCACAGGTTTTGGGAAAAATTAAAAAGGCAATCTAAGAGGAAGACTCAGACTGCATCCTGCAGCTCAGTCAGGACCCTGTGCTTTTCCTTTAAATTAAATACACATTTCAGGGATCAGGATGTATACCAAAGAATGAAAGCCTCTAAAAGTCATACGGACAGAGCAGCAGAGGTGCCAGAAGGCAGTGCCACTCCCTGAAAATCTCTTCTTTGCGAGCTGGGCCCAAGGACACATGAATTTGTCATCAGCAGCAAAGAAATGCTGCTTCCCTTCCAAAGCATTAGCAAGAGGAAGACACAGGGATAATCCTATGGACTTCTCACTGGAAGGCTTAGGTGCAAAGTCTTATGGTTATTAAGACACCTCACACAAGGCAAAGCTCATTTTTGATAACTCTCTTCTCTCAAGGGGCATTTCTGTGATCTTAGCCCCTGTCTAACCGCCATGTTACACCACGTTCCATGTAACAGCTGCTTTATTCTGGAGGAGCCAGGGCAACTGAATTCTTTAGTACTGAGCAGTACTCAGACTCCTGAGGTCAGCCTTTGAGAGGACCCCACTTCACTAGTGGCCAGGAAGAACAAGTGCTTCCTGGTTTAAGAAGAAGCGTGGCACTACAGGATTCTCAAAACCCAACGACAACAGAAACAATAATTAGATTATTGCCGTAAGGGTTATTGAATCAACAGAGATGACTCATATCTACTCTTTCCCTCTACCCAACAGTAAAGTCATAAGAATTAAATCAGTAGACTTTATACTTAAGCATGTTATATCTCTCCCCAAATAATGAAAGAATAAAGTTGACCACCTGTTGCCAACATAAATAAATTAGGAACAAATCTGGAAATAAGGATGATCACTGCTTTTATTTTTAATTTTTTTTGCTTTTTGGAGTGGGGGAGGAAGGGCAGTTGGGTTGCAGTGACTTGCCCAAGGTCACATGGCTAGTAAGTGTGTCAAGTGTCTGAGGCGGGATTTGAACCCAGGAACCTCCTGACTCCAGGGCCAGTGTTCTATTCACTGCGCCCCCTAGCCGACCTCCACTGCTTTATTTTTTAAAGGAAAAACTAGGGGTGTGTGTGTGTGTGTTTATAAATAATGAATTACCATTTGAATCAAAACCAAAAGAAACAGAAATTTCTTGATAAATTACTTCTGAAGATGTAATGAATGACCTGAAAAAAGGGACATGTCAATGGTTGTGGGGTACCAGTGAAAGGCAAATCCTTGTACTTTCTTTCTCTGGCTAGATGTTAGACTGCCAAAGACAATTTACTTCTCTTCACTTCTACATAAAACATTTTCGCAGGTTCTAGCAGATGGCTTCTCTTGAAGGGAAACTAATAGCTAATTCGTAGACTCTCATTCATGCTAACAAGTTTTTAGGGTCTAGCATCAGACACATTTATATGTAGATGGGAGGAACTTTTTACTGAGCTTATGAAGGACCAGGGTGAGAATGACTTTCTTATTACTGGGAGAAGAATAATTCATGATTATTCAATTAAAATGGTTTCCCCATGCCTTTGGAATGGGTACTCCATGCCACAGTAAAAAAGTTATTTTTTCTCAAAATTAAGAACTTTACTGCCTCTAAAATAATAAAATATTCTAATCAGTTATTGAACAGATATTAGGAAGGCTAAACACTTTTTAAAAAAAACCTAAACAAACAAAACAACCTTTGCTTTCATGTATGTTGATCCACTTTCTATATTTCTCCACCATGTGCTTCTTGACTGGCCAGTCAGGTCTGCTTTTGATGTGGACAGCCTATTCTTCTGAGGCTGTGGCTCCCTCCCTACATAAGAAAGGATGACTACGCTGGTGCTTTTTTAAACCCTTGATTTAAAAATTCCAGGTGAGCAAGGCTTGCTTACAAAACACTATCAACTTCAGACTCTTGGCAGGTCTTCAAGTGGCAAGTAGTTAACATTCTTGCCTTAAGCTCTCATAATTAAACTTATTAATGAACACTGATGTTATGGCAAAATTAAGTTAGTCACTGGAACGTAGCTCTTTCCAAATCTAGCAACACAACTGATGAATTAATAGAATGTTCTAAACTTACGCTGGGGTGGCTGAGAATCAAAAGGCATCATCATTTTTGGTCTCATTCCTCGTCTTCCAGCCAGCGTAGACATACTATCCTCTGATTCATGCCCTAAACACCAAAGATCAAAGTTAGTTACAACCTAGTACTCAGCTCAGCAGTACCACTTTGAAGTTTGATTAGAAATTATTTTAGTGATGAACCAAGAAACAAGGACAACACTGGTTAGTTACACTGATGAACAAAGTGGCTCTCAAAATAATGCTGAAATAAATGTCAAGGATTGAGAAAAACTCAAGATAGTGAGTGCTCTCTGAAAAACAAGTAGCCCTGGGGAGCACCATATTTTCTTCCATGGGCTAGAAGACTCTGCCTACATGGTCAAAGGTCTTTGAAAAGACTTTTTGAAAAGACACTTTGAAAACAGGGCCTTCATAGACAGTATCACCCTTGGGTCAAAACATTCTAGCTGACTCTTAGAAGAAGTCAGGGAGAAGACATGAGAACATGTTACAGACATCAAATAACCTTTTTCTTTCAGTACAACTTGGGTAAGATCAATCTTGTTAAACAAAGTGAGCAGGGAAGCTAACTCCCTGCTGGCTCATCATTCATAACAAGTTAGTCCCAAAACCATCTATGGAAATGCTCTTTAACCATACAGATTTTATGAAATCAATTTTTCAAACATTGCCAAAACAAAAAAAATACCTATAAAGAGCTGAAGACAATTTTAATAAAAATCTATAATGTTCATATAACGGAAAAAATCTTTCACTAAAAAATAATACCTCTATATGAGTTTCGCCTCTGGTGGATATTGCTGTCCATGGAATTATCAGCAGGGGTAATGTCTTGGGAGTTACGCGGGATTGGGGTATCAGTCATGACCGGGTTCGGGTCTGGAGACTTATCGATGGGTTTCAACTCCAGCCTTTCATGATGGATCCAAAGGTCAGGAGGCTTGACATCTTTGGAATTCCCTTTGTATTTGTGTGAGCCATTCACAGATTTGCAGGCAGCTCGTTTCCTTTGGTAAAAAAATAAAAGTATAACTAAGCAAGCAATCAAAACTTGTAACATTTTTCTATCAACAACAAAAAGATCAGATTCCTATATATAATGTGTAAACACAAAATCTGATCATTTAAGACAGGCAACAAATAAGCACTGGCTGTTGGAGTGGAAAAGTTTACATCATAGAGACAAGTGAAAACTCCAGATCGGAATTTGTGTTAGATGGAAAAATGTTTTGGTGGGTATAGAGAATGGAAAGGAACGTGGAAACGACCTAAAATTTTACAAGGGAAGTTATCTCAGGGAGGATTGGAAGCATTAAGAATGAACTTGTAAAATCACACAAGGAAACACTTAGGATAACAAGGAAAAGGAGGATGTGAATTTATTGGCTAGTTTATATTTTCAAAGTCCATGTTCAGCAGACAGAAGAAAAGGAGGTGAAAGGAGAAAAGATCCAAAAGTAGCATATGGCTGTAAGAAGTGGAGACACAAACACACTGCTGATGGAACTGTGAACTCACATAACAATGACATAAAACAACTGGAAATTAACTTGTACCCTCTGATACTCTAATTCCACTTCTGGGAATGAGCCCCAAGGCAGCAAAAGTTTCATATCTACTAATATACTCATAGCAGCGCTCTTTGTAGGAGCAAAAAACTGGAAACAAAGTGTGACGCAATGATTGGGAAATGGCTGGCCAGGCTGGCGGGAGAAGGGAAGACTAGCGTGCTCATGCACTGTGAGAGGAAGTTGGGAAGGCTGGTGTGAACTGATGCAGAACCAGGAGAATAGTGCGCACAGTGAACGCTAGAGTGTAAAGGAAAACAATGCAGAGAGATAGCAGGGTTCAGATGGTTCAGGATGTGGAGTCTGGTCTCAGAGAGTTGAGGATGGCCACCTTTGTCCTGCAGTGACAGTGACTACTGTGTACACTGTCACTGTCAGCGTTAGGGGCTATATTGTCTTCTTAGCCTAGCAGGCGCGCGTGCGTGCACGTGTGTGTGTGTGTGTGTGTGTGTGTTGGGGGGAGGGGCTGAGAAGAGACAGCAGTTTAAAAAACAAAATCCATCACTGAAACATTTTAAACAAGCATGAACGGCAGTGTCCACAGTGCTAAGGTTCAGAATGTGCTGAGTGAGGCTGCTGAAAAATGCTTAAGTCAAATGAAAGGCATCATGGGGACTATGGACTCAGAGCAAGAAGGGACCTCAGGGGATGTCAAGTCAAACCTGCTTGCTCTACAGATAAGGAAAGTGAGGCACAAGCAGGCTAAGAGACTTGCTCAGGGTCACAGGACCAGTGTCTGCAGCGGAATCTGAACTTGAGTCTTCTCAACTCCAATCCAGGCCACTTCTCTCCAAAGGCACAGGGCTTTTTTAAGTGATAATAAGGAAAAGATAATCAAAAGGGGGTATCAGACTATGTACAGATGGACATGCAATGGTAATACAGAAGACTGAACTACTTAACTTCTCTGCCAAGAATGACGACCTCTGGACTGGAAGAGGCTGAACCTAAGTGGCACCTGGGGAGTCAGAGCCCAAGGTAATCGGGGTGGCCACAAGAAGGCAAACAGCTGTTCTGGACTTCGAGTCACCAAACGCAGAGGAACAGCTTCCAAGGACACTGTATTGTTAGATAAGCCTGCTAGGCCATCGTCCGGACTAGTGAAGAGCAAATGCCTGTATTTTACAAAAGGGTAAAGAGTGTGGACCTAGGCACTGGAGGCCAGTAAGCTGATTACAGGCTACCATTTCCATACGACTGGTTGGGGATTAGAATTGTTCTGCTTGGCTCCAGAAGGCAGACTTAGGAGGAATGGATGTAAAGAAGCAAATTTCAGTTTGATGTAAGAAAAAACCCCCTAATTGTCAGGGCTATTCAAAAGAGGAATAACAGATGCTCTGGAAAATAACCAGCTCACCTTCGCTAAAAGTCTTTGAGCAATTGGTAATGGTTTTGAGTAGACTGCCTCTGGATTCCCTTCTCACGGAGATTTTGCAAGCTGTTCTTTAACACAGGGGACACAAGTGAGCTGGGTCTGCAGATTCATCTATGTGTATATATGCTACCTAGGCTTTTTAAAAACTATGAGCTTAACATAAAAAATCTCACCAATTTCATACATAAAGTAGAACATAAAAATAAGATTATGTGTGAAACTACAAACCTCTGTTATGTACACTTTACTTGTAAAAACTATATATCGCAAATTGAATACATTATTTGCAAAGCTGTCTGGCTGACGTGTCTCCTTCTGTTTTCTTTGGTGCGTTTAAAAATGCCTTTAATAATGCTCTTTTCTTTGGGAGGCAACATTACAGGTAGAAACGCCTCCTCCCTGCCTGTCACTGTCTTCCGACCACTACCTAGAGTACTTAGTCTTTTACGAAGTACTTTCTAACCTATAGGTTGTGTGTATGATGTCCAGTTTATTTTTTTTTAAAGCATGGTGCACATGCCTATCTGATTTTAGGTTTGAGGTAAAAAATGGAGCTCAAGATTTTAAATATTGGCAATGGAATTACAATAAATGTTAAGTTTATAGGGACAGATGAATCAGTCACCAAATGTAGATGATAATCTCCTGAAGAAAGGCCTTACAGTGGAAAGAAGTTTAATTTTAAAGATTTTAACAAGATGGAGAAAATGAGAGACAGCCATCAGAATATATGTCAAAGGAGACCAAGAAGAGGTGTGTATTCTCTCTTGGAAAATGATTCTAAGACTAGGAAGAAAAAAGAAAGGTGCAGAGGCAAAAATCATAGAGAAAAAAAGCACGAGATTCAAAATAATAACTCAGAAAAAAAATTACATGAAGTTACCAGTAACCATTTGTGGGGCTTCTAAAAACAGAAAGCACATCCTTTAAAATCTTGATTCACATTGACTGAGCACATTAAAGACAACATGACTCTTCCCGCAGGCTCACAGAAAAGGTCCTCTGGGCCAGGGGTGTCCTAATAATCATTCAGAAGAAACTGTTTTTAAACATTTCTGGTACTTTCAAGTAGCACACACAGAACGACTAAGGAGGATGCCAGGCAGTGGGCTTAGGCTCATCAAGATCTTGGGTGGGAAGTCAAAGACTTAGGTTGATAGTTGTAAGGTTAGATAACTGCAATCCAAAGTGAAGGTGACTGAAAAAAAGGTTCTCTATAGAACCAATCTCCTTCTAAGAGAGGGACCCAAATGACCAGGTTGTTTTGCTGAAACACTCCAAACATTTCATGGTGCTTATTGATAAGCACTCTCCCAACCTTTTAAATTTCCTCTTCCTAATCTTACTTCAGGTCCTAAAATTACACAGTAAGCCACTGGAAGCATCATTTACCATAATATCCAGCCAATAATTTATAATTAATGCTAATTATATATAACTTTTATTTGTTAACACAAGCAGTTCTTCCAAATATTTGTGAAAAAAACATTTTGTTTGCTGAGTTCTGTTATATGTACTTGAAAGGAATAAAACTCTTTCTTTAAAAATATTTTAAGCACTGTTGGTGGAACTGTGAACTGATCCAACCATTCTGGAGAACAATTTGGAACTGTGCCCAAAAGGCTATAAAAATGTGCAATGACTCAGCAATACCACTTCTGGGCTGTATCCCAGAGAGATCATACAAGTGGGAAAAGAACCCATATATACAAAAATATTTATAGCATCTCTTTTTGTGTTGGCAAGGAATTGGATAATCAAGGGGATGTCCATCAATTGGGGAATGGCTAAACAAGTTGTGGTATATGAATGTAATGGAATAGTATTGTGCTATAAGAAATGAGGAGCAGACGGACTTCATAATAACCTGGAGAGTCTGATATAAACTGATGCTGAGTGAGGAGAGCGGAACCAGGAGAAGTTTGTACAGTTACAGACACATCATATCTGTAATGACTGACTTTGATAGATCAGGCTTCTCTCAGCAATGCAAGGTTATAAGACAACTCCAAAAGACTCATGATGGAAAGGGATGTCAACATCCACAGAAAGAATTATGGAGTCTGAATGCAGATCGAAGCAAACTACTTGCTCTCTCTCTTTTTTGTTTTGTTTTGTTCCTTCTTTCTTGCTGTTCATTCCATTGTTACAATCTTTCTTTTACAACTTGACTGATGTTTAATGTGAAGGTATCTGTAGAACCTATATCGGATTGTGTGCCCCACAGAGGGGAGGGAGGAGGAGAAGAAGGGACAGAAACTTTGGATCTCAAAAGCTTGTGGAACTGAATGTTGTAAACTAAAAGCAAATAAATAAATTTTAAAAATATTTTAAAACTAGTTTATTTTGGCCTTTCCTCTACTAGGTGAAATGTGTAAGGTTTCACTGTATCCTAGAGGTTACATACTTATGTTCTCATACATGACTTTTTAAAAAACATTTGGTGTACTTTATGAATATGTACACAGAAATGAATTACAGGTCCTAAAATTTCTAAAAAGAATTTAAAAATTTTCCTTATCAAATTATTCAGGGACAAAATCTTACTTGATTTGCTATTTTCTAGTTAACGTATCCATTGGAATGAATTTTGTTGCTCCTCCACACATACCTAATGAAGTAACTTATAGGCAAACTGTACTTTGATGGTGCTCACCCCAACGATCCCAATGACATGGGTATTCCTTCTCTTAAAACAGATCGCAATTTATTCATGCATTATCCTCCTGTTCTCCTGGTTCTTGTCTATCCTGATCCTTCCTCCCTTCTCCCTCTTCCCCAGCTCCAGCAAAGATTCCTTTGCTGGCCAGGATGGGCATGCTCACTTTTTCTGGTGCGAGGTAGTGCGACGAGTGCAGAACACAGCAATGATCACCACCACCACAATGGTGAGGACGCCAATGGAGACGATGATGACCAAGAGCATGTTACTGTCTAGAGAGGAGGTGGGACTTCCATGAGGACTGTTACTGCCTGAAGGGAGGAGAAAAAAACATGTTGGTCAATGTGTCGGAGAATCTGGAACACAATCAGGACACTGAAAGACAGTGAAAAGCCTATTAGAAAGTTTTCTTACACTGTCCTACTTGAACAGATAAAGGCCCACCTCTGGTATTTTAAAGCACACAGGGGGATCTTACACAACTTGTACCACAAATCAAACCATATTTTCATTGACTTCCTGAATAACACAATGATAATAAACTGCCAATAGCACCTATATACTACTTTATGGTTAAAAAGCCCCCACAGTTCTGAGCTCTCTCTTGGTCCTCACAATAATGCTGGGGTGGCTTTGTAAATACTACTCCCAGTTTAGAGCTTTCACAGAATGTGGAGTCAGAGGATACCTAAGGTGCCTGTGGTCACAAGGGCCTCCTCTTTTACTGATGATGAAGTGGAGGCTCAGAGAAACCACCCATGGTCACTCGGAGCATAAGTAAGCTTACTCTGGGGTCTGACCCCGGGTCTTCTGACGTTAGAGCTGGTGCTTCTTCTACATGCCAGGCTGCCTTTAATAAGCATAATTTCCAATTAAAAAACTTTTTCCTCCTCCCAATTCTCAAATAAGCCAAATGTGGGCATCTCTTTTTGCTATGCAAAGGAAGTGCAGGATAGCAGATGCCGAGCTGGCTTTGGCGTTAGGGAGACACGGGTAAAGTTCTGTTTCAAACACGTGGTTCAGTGACTGTCTCAGTGTCTCAGGCAACTAAGATGTTAAACTGCAAAATTATTTACCGTCATCAGTAGGAAGAGCTTCCTCATGGACAGTTCCCTCCACCAATTAAATCATAGGACTGGACCAAAAAGCAAATGCAGACTGTAACTCTCACATGCCTGCCCATTTCCTACCATAAGTTAGCCAACAACAGACCCACCCAACATGCTGGAACTGCTCCTACAATTCTCTGGATGTCTTGAAGAAAGAAAACAAGCATATATTAAGTACCTACTAGGTGCCACACATTGTGCTAAGTGCTTTACAAACATCATCTCATCTAAGGATATCAATGAAACACACAGACTGTCCATGGCTATCCTCTGCTCTCAGCCCAATTTCTGGCCTCCTCCAAACACATCATCAAAATTTCATCTGATTTTGTTTTAAGAAACACAGCTTTTATCAAGTCAACTGTAGTCTGTACAATGGGCTCATCATTTCCTCGCTTCCCTTTGCATTGTTGCTAGAATAACAGTCTTCATGCAAAGATGTCACCATGTTATGCCTATGCTCAAAACTCCAAGGGTCTAATTTAGCCAACTTCCTTCATTTGCCTTAGCATAATCTGACAGGGTCAGAATACAGGAGGAAGCTCAGTTGCTCATGATCTGGATAAGCTGCAGTGGTCAAAATCTGATCTGAACGCTTATTGTTCCTGGGAGGGGACACACAAAGCAGAAGGGAGGGAGCTCCATGGCAAGCCCAGTGGCATAAGATGGATGTTCTCTCACTTTCAACAGCCCGATTCTTCTCAAATAAATACAGGAGGCTCAACATCTTAAGTCTCATTCTCTGGCCAGTTTTCTCCTCTCAGACCTGGTCCCTAAATGCACTGCATGGACTTCCAAAACGATGTCCTGCACCTAATATTGCCTCTTCTTGAACTGGTACCACACCTAGGCTGACTTCCAATTCTCTTCAAATCACATCCATATGCCCCATGGCTACTTTCTGAAACTCCTAAGGTGTTGACTGTACTGTGGAACTATCATCATTAGCTCCCCCTCCAGATTCCCTTCCCTTCTTAGAGCTGCAGCATTCCAAGGTCCTGGTAAATGGCTCCCTATTGGTTGCTTAAATCATGCAGCCTAGTCATTCATGGCACTCCAGAAGTTAGCATCCTTAGTATTAGGTCACGCTGTATACCTTTACAAGTTCTGTTTCTACCAAATTATATTACTGATGTCTCGAATACATTCAGACATCTTCCACATGCATGCTTTTATTCATGCCATTTGCTAAGACTAAGACATCACCCTCCCAATTGCTGTTGAACAGTACCCATTACTTCAAGGAAACTCTGCAACCCCCTCTAGGACACTTTCCTTGTTCTCTACCACAGAAATTCATTATTTTATTTCTTAGGACTTCACATAGTATTTTATGTACCAGCTATGTACTCAGAAGGTTATTAAAAAAACCTTGTTAAATGAAATAGTTATACACAAACACCTCAAATTTGTGCAATAATCAAAATGAGCTACCACTCCTAAGGCCAAAAGAAATACTTGACCTCACAGGCACTGCTGAGACTTGGAGGGATGAAAGCCACAGTTAGAGCATCTGAATGAGGAGAGCTCATGCAAAAGAAACCCAGTTCTCTAATGTTGAGGTGGGTGGGGCCTATCCAAGTGCCTTTGCATCCTGGGCGCCTTCTTGTGGCATTTCCACTGCCCACTGTCAGTCAGTCAATAGGCATTGATTAAGTCTTTACTATGATCCAGCTGCTACGTGAAGCGCTGAGGAACAAAGGAAAGGTAGAAAACGTCTCTTCCCTCAAGGAGCTCACATTGCAATGAAGAAGACAAACTGGGAAATGCCTCCTGCACAAGATGGGACTGCAAGGAAGCTAAGACGTGGAGGTGAGATGACATCATTCCAGACACAGAGAGTAAGTAGAGCAAAGGCCTGGTGACAGGAAATGAGGGGGTTGTATTCCCCAGCAGGACTGTAGGAGGTGTAAGCAGAGTAGAAAGGCAGGAAGGAGCAGAGTGGAGACGTTTCAAAGGCCAGAAGGTCTAGGGAAGGTTCCAGGGAGGGTGAGCACATGGTCACACACACCAGCACTATATGCAGAAAATCAGCTGGAAGGCTACTGTGATGGATGGTCAAGGTGACCAAGGTCATGGGGGCCTGAACCAGGGCTGTTGCTGTGTGATGGACAAGGACACAAGGGAGAGAGGCTGTAACAGTCTGGCTGTGTGGGGTGAGCCTGAGGGCCTGGGAGGCTGGCAGGGCCTTGACAAGAAGAGTGATGTTCTAGGGGAGAGATGAGTTCTGATTTGGACATACTGGGCATAAGACTCCCACGGGATGTCTGTTTAAACTGTCCAAGGGACAGATGGTGATGTGTGACTATAGCTCACAAGAGCTGTAGCATCAGACTAGCATTTGGGAATCACCCACATAGAAATAAAAGCTGGTGAGATCCCTAAGAGGTCAAGTATTGAATAGCTGGGACAGAGCCAGAGTAGATCAAGGAGAGGAGGAAACATCCAGTTACTGGGCATGGTATGGATGAAGAAGTAGACAGGAGACCAAAAAAGGATGGTCAGACAGAAGGACCAGGACAGAGTGGTGTCATGAAAACCCAGAGACGAGAGAGAATCCAGGAGTAAAGAAGGATAATCAGTGTCAAGAGGCAGCTAGGTGGCAAAGTGAATAAGAGGGCTGGCTCTGGAACCAGGAACACTTAAGTCCAAATTCAACCTCAGACACTCACTGGCTTGTGACACTGGGCAAGTCATGTCACTGTCTGCCAGTTTCTTCGACTATAAAATGTGGATCAAACACTCCCATTTTAGAAAGCTGTTGTAAAGATCCACTGAGATAACATTTGTAAAGCACTTGGCCCAGTGTCTGGCTCACAGGAGATGTTCCCTTTCCCCCCTTGAAGACTGTAGAGAAGCCACAAAGGATGAGAACTGAGAAAAGGCCACTGCATGAAGGCTTCTTTTTGGATCATCCATTTCCCTCACTGCACCCTTTGCTCCTATCATCGTCTGGAGCTCCAGACCACCTGCCCTATTTCTAGTCTGTTCTTTCAGCCACAGTCCAGGGAAACAAGCTTTGTGGGGACGAAATCAAGCAGCTGGATAGACACAAGTGATCTTGTTTGTGCAGGTCAAATGACATGGCCACAGAATGGATGTGGATGTATAGGGTGAGTGTGGTCCAGGAGCCAAGGATGACTCCAGGGTGGGAGCTGGGCAGTGGTGTTGCCTTTAGCAGCAACAGTAAAGTGGGGAAGAAGGGAGAAGGTAATGAATTCTGTTTTGGATAGGCTGCCTGTGAGATGCCTAGAGAATATCTAGTTTAATATGTCCAGAAGGTATCTGATGATGCAGGGATGGAGCCCAGGACAAAAACAGCACTAAATACAGAGATGTGGCAATCATTTGCATAGGTGGGCTGATGAGATCCTCAAGTGAGCAAATAAGGAGCAAAGTCAGAAGAGGGTCTAGGGCAAAGCCAACAATCAGAGGGACAAAGAAACAGGAGAGCAGACTAAGAAAGAGGGGTCAGATAGTCGGGGGTGGGGGAGAGGTGGGAGAAGCAGGACAGGAAAGTGTCATTAAAACCCAGAGAAGAGTATCTAGGAACAAAAGGTGGTCAATAGGATCAAATACTGCAGAGTTCAAGAAAGATGAGAACTGAGTACATTTGGCCTTTAAGAAAACAGTGAGAACTTTGGATAGAGCAGTTTCAATGGAATGATGAGATTCTCGTCTTGCCTCTGCACAGGCTGCCCTGAGGCCTTCAGTGGCCGCCTTCCCTTGCCTCTCAGAATCCTCTGCTTCTTCCAAGGCTTTGGGGTGCCTTCACGGGTCCCCTTGTTGTTCGTGTCTGTCCTCCCTTTTAGTTTTCTCTCATTTACTTAACTGTTTTTATACTGTGTCTCCTCTACTCCAATCTGACATACACTCTACGAGGGAAAGGACCATTTTTAATCCCTATCTTTGTAATCACATTGCCTAGCATGGAGCTTTGCATACAGTAGGTGCTTAACAATGTTTGAATAACTGAACTGAATTAATGTACAGCACTTACTTTCATTCTGTCCTCTCTGGTCTCCACACCTTGACTCACATCATCCTAGACCCAGGATGCTTTTTTACCTGCTTGCTAAAACCCCACCTTCTTTCAAGGAGTGAGACCCATTTCTAACAGCTCATTCAACATACATGCCAGAAACATAAAACACACAAAGGTGAACTTTCCCCAGGGCAAAGCACATGAACACCTGTAAGACCTCAGAATTTAGAGCTGGAAGGAACTAGTCATTCTCTTCATCTACTGGTTTAGTTATCCTGTTAAAACAGAAAATGGGGTTAGTTGGGTATGCCCTGCTCTTGGCAAAAGCTACTGCTTCTCTTTCTACAAGGTCTGCGTTTGTAGAGAATTTATAAAGCATCTACTGTGTTAGCCACAAATTTGTGTTGAGCCTAAGCACTGGGGGATTCGAGAATAAGAAAACAAGCTGGTCCTGACTCTCAAGGTGTTTATATTCCAATGGGGGGAAGGTAGCAAGCTCGGGGCAGGGGCAAGGCAGTCAGCGTGGAGCAATTTGGATAATGTGACAGGCTGAAAGTGAGCAGCACGGCAGATGTTTCTGGTGATCTGGTACTTCTGAGCAAGGACTTGCTTGTTAAGTCTTAGATGATCCATTCTAGACCTTCCCTGGACGCAGAGTCAAGCTCCCTGGCCTCTGGTTTGCAGCAGCTCATGGCCTGGAGTCAGGAAGCCCTTAGTCAGGTGCTATAACAATTTTGCCTAGGATGATGATGATAATGGTTATTTTTTTGAAAGCTGGATATTTGTCCTCAATCTTGTTGTACCTCTCCCATTTTCCACAACCTTTCCAAATATCATTGGCCAAGGCTCAGGAATACCCCTCCCAGTTCTTTTAGGACCTGGGGATGTAGTTCATGTGGTTCAGGTGACTTTAATAAATCAAGGATCTATTAAAAAAAAAACAGGGATGGCTGGGTGTTTTCACACTGTTTCCTTATGCATCGTGAGTGATCATCAGCCTGCCTTCATCACCTCTGTTCTGTCAGAGGGAAGGGGGAATAAGCACTGATTAAGCAAGCACCTACTATGTGTCAGACACTGTGCTAAGCACTTTTTACAGTTATGACCTCATCTGATTCTCATGACAACTTGGGGAGGTCGGTGCTGTTATTGCCCCCATTTCACAGCTGAGGAAACCGAGGCAGACTCAGGAGAAGTGCCCTGCCCAGGGTCACACAACTGGTCAGTGCTTTTCCCCCTATGCTCTCCACGTCCTCCTCCAACATCCATCATCACATATGTCATAAACACTGAACTGAGCTGGTTAACGTTGCAGGTGAGTGGTCTATGCTCATTCTGTAGCTGCGGGAGTGGGGTCCAAAACCTTCTTACAGAAGTGTTAAGACCACTGAGAGGCACCTCATGTCATGGCAGAAGGGACGGAAGAGGAGAGGAACTGTTCTCTCCAAAGTTACCCCCTGATCCCCATCTTTCCTGGCCTCTCTGCACCGAGATCTCCCCCAGGATACTCCTCCTTCTCTGAGCCTTGGGGACACAGTTCTTTTCTTGGTGCCTCCATCTGTCTGTCTATTTGTTCCTGCTCTGTCTCCTTTGATGGATCATCATCCATATCATGCCCTCCCCTTTACTCTGAGTGTACCCCAAGTCTATTTCCTGAGGTATGTTTTTTTGTCCTATTTTCTTTCTAGTTCACTTTCTTGCTGACCTCTGATGCACTGAGTTACATTATCTCAGTATAGATCTATTCTTAGATCTGTACTACATTTAAATTTATACTCTATTAAAAGTACAGTAAGACTTTTGGGACACCTGTATCTCCACCCCTAGTCTCCCTCCCCCAGTTCCACATCACCACTACTGGACAATCTGAATGCAATGTCCCATAGGCAGAGAAACACACCTAAACAGAGGTCATTACCTCTTTCCCCAAATCTATCTGTCTTCTGACCTTCCCTATTTCTGCTGAGGATGTCATCATCTTTCCAGCACCTCAGGTTTGTAACCTGGGGGTCATCTTCAATTCTTTATTTTACCAGAACTCACCTATTCAAATGAGCTGCTAAATCTTGTCCCTTTCCTCTACACCAGTGGTTCTCAGCCTTCCTAATGCCGTGACCCTTTAATACTCATATGTGGGCGGACCTGCCTGGAGATGGACAGAGGAGCGGTGTCTTGGGTCCTAAGACCATCGGAACTATGTGTTTTCCGATGGTCTTAGGTGACCCCTGTGAAAGGGTCGTTCTACCCCCAAAGGCATCACAACCCACAGGTTGAGAACTGCTGCTCTACACCACCTCTTGCCTCTTTCCCCTTCTCTTCCCTACCATGGATGCCAACATCCCAGTCTGGGCCCTCATATCGCCTCCTGACAGCCTCCTCCTTGCTTTCTCTGCCTCCGGTCTGTCCCTTTCCAATCCACTCTATGTTCATCGGCTGAAATGAGCTTCCTAAAGCACATGTCAAATCATGTCATGTTCCTGTTTCATCACCTCTAGTGGTTCCTTATGACTTCCAGGATCAAACACAAACTCTCCACGAGCATGCATCCCTTCACAACATGGCTGCCACTTTCTGCTCCAGCTTTACCCTTGTCCCCTCATATACTCTGGAGTCCAGTCCACCTGGCTCTTCTGCTGTCCCCACCCTCCATTCTCTCACTACGTATTCCTGGTCTTTGTCTCTCTGTTGAATGTTCCCCATCAGAGAATGCTTCGCCTCCTCCCTGCCACCTCTTGGAATTCTTGTTTTCCTCCAGATCTCACATAACCCACATTGTGCACGAGGCCCTTCCTGGGTAACCCAAATGCTAACACCTTCCCTCACAAAGCCAACTTGTATGTTTTGTATGTATCTATTTATGTGAACACTGCTTCCCCTGATCGAATGTAAACTCCAAGAGGGTAGGGACAGCTTAAATTTCGTCTTTATATTTCTGGTGCCTAGGGCACATACTTGGCAGCTCAACAGCTCAGTGGATAGAGTGCTGGGCGTGGAGTCAAGAAAGACGTGAGTTCAAATGTGACCTCACTCTTACCAGCTGTGTCACTCTGGGCAAGTCACTTAACCTCTGTTTGCTTTAATCCACTGGAGAACGAAATGGAAAATCACTCTAGTACTTCTGCCAAGAAAATCCCATGGGCAGAACGGTCTATAGGGTCATAAGGAGTCAGACACGGCTGAATGACTGAACAACAACATGGCACATAGTAGACATTGATTAAAAGCATGCTGATTGATTAAATTTAGTGGTAGCCTCTTAACTGAAATAAGGTCATGGGAGCAGCTAGTGGTCCTACATTGAACCAGATTGGGCACTGAGATCAATCCATCAACTGTAATTGATCAGTCAAGGAGCCTTGGGTTAAGAGTAAATGCAGAATGCTTACAGGGCTCGATCAGAGAATGTTACAATTAGAACTGGTAAAGTGTGTGCATGATGTTATTATAGATATCTCCTGAATTTGCTGTCTTCTATCCTGTCAAAGAGGAATCCCTAATTTCAAGAATGAAAGATTCATGTTGTCTTAAACTATTATCAAAGTGTGGGTCCCCTGGAGGGCAGAAGGCCTGAATTAAGCAGTTTTGATTCAATGCCTCAGAATGTATGCTATCATTAACATTCTAACTGGCCAACAGATTTCTTTTGAAAAGTGGCATTACTTAGCCACGTGCCTGCTGATGCCTCAGTTGATCTCACCTGATCAGTAACACTGACCTCTGTAGAGCAGGCACTAGGGCAGACTCAGACCACTATGATGGCTCAAAAGCAGGGCTTCTGGCCATGGACTCTTTTGGAAGTCTGATGAAGCCTATGGACCCCCTTTTCAAAATAATATTGTTTTTTAAAATTTATAATACGAGAGGTTAGTGAAGATAAAGATCTATTTTCTTCCCAACTAAGTTCACAGAGTCCTTGAAATCTATCCATGAACCGCTTTGGAGAAGGGTCAGTCAGCGGGAGCCAGGTTAAGAAGCCCTGCTATCAAAGGAGAGACAAAGGAATGGAGGGATATTCACTCAGGAGTATTTAATGTTTTATTATTATGTTATAGGGAACAGTACTGAGACACCACCAGCTCTTAAGAAAGAAGCATATTAAATACATGCTACCTGACAGGAGAGGCACGTTATAGTAGAAAGGAGGCTCACTAGTCTGAGTCCCAGCTCCATAACTTCTGTGTGCACTTGAGAAGGTCACGGGACTTCTTCAAGCCTCTGTTCTCTCATCCACAAGATGGGAACAAGATTTTCCCTGCTTAGCTTCTGAGGGCACTGGGACGACCACGGTAGATAACGTATTTTAGACACAGAAGTGATGTTATTGGGAGATAGCTTGGTAAAGAATACTGAACCAAAAGATCCCAGGACCTGGCTCTCACTCACGAGTCCAGGGTCACACAATTGGGAAAACTGGGATGAGAACCCAGACCTTCTATTCTGCATCTTAACTTAATATTCTGTTCTTGCTGGAGTAAGTCATCAATTTTTTGAACATGCCCAAGTTCAGAACTTCTAAATATATGGAGAACAGGCCCTAGAAGAGGCAGCTTCATGTCAGAGAGCACTTCTCTCACCTGCTGATCTGAGCTGGGGGGGGGTGGGTGGGGAGAGACACGGAAAGTCTTACCGCTTATAGGAGGCTTGTAATCTGATCCTGTGTCGGGCAGCCTGCTTCCTTTTCCTGAAGCCCCTGAAGCTGAAGAAGAAATCAAGCAGGAATTACTTATTGAGAGGATTCATCACATTCCACAGCCTGATGTCTGAGGGGCGTCAATGCTATTTTTCACTTGAGGAACCAGGGAGTACAGAGCTGTACATGGACGGCAAGAGTCTGTTTTCTATGGAATGGGCATTATGTCAGTTTTCCATGTGTGGAAAGGCTCTCACATGGAGCTCTATTACCCTGGCATCCAAAACTTTCTGGTACAGTTTGGGAGAAATTTTACATGATTGTCAAACACTTCATAAAGATTATACAGGGATTGAGACAGTCCTTATAAGGAAAGAAGCTATTTAGTGTAAAAAAGAAGCAAGGTTGTAGCTTGTTTTTGTGTCTTAGTGTCTGTGACCCCCTTTTCTTGGGAAGAGCAGTCTATGGGGCTTGTCAAAAAAGGACAAGGTCCTTTTCCATATCACTCCAATTTCAAAGTAATCCCTTAAATTCATTTAATACGCTGTAAAAATTCTAACAAGTAAAGTAAAGGAAATCACTAGAAACGAATTCATGGACCAATCTGTCCATTAAAATATAAAAGCTGTCATTCAGCACCTTACCACCCACCATTCCTGATATTACTAACCTAATGTCTCAGAAATCAGTCAATAGTTGTGTTAACATATTTTGGAGGAGGCTTGATAAAAATGTAAAGTTAAAGGTGTCTCTGATAAGAGCTCTCCATGCATAATAAACCTAGAAGGAAAATTAACATCATATCTCTCCCTCCCCCCATCACACAGACAGGAAGCAGCAGGCTTCAGAGGTAAGAAAGAACAGGTTTACAGAAAATTAAACAACAAGAAATGTAAAAAGTTAGAACTCCTTCTGAAAGGTAACTGGAAAGTGTTAGTTAAAGAAATCCAGCCTTGGGATTGACAGAAAAGGCTATCTTTGAATCACTTAGTTAGTAGAATAAATCTGAACATCTCAATGTTTTCCATTAGATTAAAGCTAGTTTTGTAGCTTGAATGTAGAGAAAGATGAAATTTTATTTTTTAAGTTGCGGAGAAATGGAGGAAAGTGTCCTAGCACTGGAAAACTCATTCCCTTTTTGTTTTACACTCTCTCTCCATCCTCCATCCCATCCCTAGATTTGTTGTTCTGTTACCAAGACTAAGGAAGATATCTGCTTCCCTGGAAGAGATTTTAAAGAATCTGAAATGTAAATGTATTTCTTTAAGACTCTAAGCTCTGAGTCCTTCTCATTTCTAACAGAAGCCTAATCATGTTTCTATTATTTCTTAATCTATTATCCTTTAAGCATTTTAGAGGCTAAACTGCGAAAGTTTGGCCTTCTTGTTTTTTGCCTTCTCATAATAAATAACCACTAACTTTAAAAAACAAACACACACCTAAATAGTAAGAAAAGGATAGATTTAAATGCAGGCATCTTGTAAGTACTTCCACTGAAGAAGTCCTGCTAATTATGCCGAGATTACTGAAAGGTGGGACTAGACTATCTGTTTCCCTTCAAAACATTCTTGCTCTTGTTTTCAAAGTTATCAGATGTTTCAAATGAAGAAGCTAGGAAACACAGCTCAGAAGTGAGTACATCCTAATGGAGCAGCAGAAGATGAACTTTATAGATTCAAAGTAAACTTTAGGAGGCTCAAGTTTTTAAATTCTGGGAGATTATGGATCATTGGAATCATAGACACAGAGCTACAGGAACCTCAGAGGCAACTAATCCGAGCCCCCTCATTTTACAGATAAGTCAACTGAGGCCCAGAGAGGTTACATGGTTTTCCTAAAGTGATATGGGTACTGAGTATCAAGAGGTGAGAAAAAGAAGGTTTGGCCTCATTTGAGTTTGCAAACTCCTGTAACAAATCCACAAATGAACATTACAAGGGAATGCTGGTGGTGGCATCTGCTCCTGCCTCACCAACTCCAAGGGCCAAACCTCTGCAGGAGTATGCCTCCAAGTGACCTCAATAGAGAGATCAGTGCTTATCCTCCACACTTGGTTCCTCAATAGGATTTCCAGCTTCCTTGGCACTTGAAGAGCCCCAGTCACAGACTCATCTTGCTCTAGGTGAGCAGGTATGTGGTTCCTTTACCAACATGCTGTATCTGGGAAAAACAACCAACAGAACAACAAGACAAGAAAGGACAGAGAGGCTCTTGGCTCGTTTACCTTGGTCATTAGGCATTTTGTCAGAAGAGTCCGCTGCGAGGCCAAGCACAGGGAAGAAAAACAAGAGCAAAGTCACCAGTGCGAAAGTGGGACAGACGGAGGACACATGACAAAGCAGAAGAGAAGTCCAAAGTGCGTGCTGCGCATCCCTGGTCCTACACATTGTTGTGGGGCCTCGCCCCCTTCCTATCTCCTCATAGACCCACCAACAAGTGCTTCTTGGCTTCCAGAGGCAAACGATAGCCATGCCTTTGCTAAAATGGAGCCATCCCCCCACATGCCACCAGAAGACCCAAATTTGTTTGGTAAACCTCAGCAAATGCCTCCTAGATTCAGGGGAATGTAGAGGATGGGCCCTGAGATCAAACTGGGACCTCAGAACTTAAGGAAGCCTGCCTGGGTTACCTAGTGGTGGTGAGTCATCGTGAGATAAACTGTCACACGAGGCTCAGGATAAGGGGATTCACATGCTTATTCCTGAGAGAGAAATAAAAAATAAACTGACTCTGCCTTCTGTCCTATTTCCTCCCCATCTTCTCCAACTGTGTGACCCTTTACTTTTCTTATTAAGGAGCAGGTCTTGCCGTGCCCATGTGAATGTGTGAAGGACGAGTTGGGACACTTTACCTTTAGGTGTTCGGAACTGGACGGCTTCAGACATCGGCCCCATGCCCTTGGAGTTGCGGGCTTGGATTTTGAAGTAGTATGGTGTATCCAGCGTTAACTCCTGGATCTGGTGAGTCAGTCTGTTTCCCACCACCGGTTCAATAACCCAGTCATGAATCTCCGCATTCACATCTGTACTGTAGTAAATGATGTATCCTACCCAAAGGATTTAGGGAGGGAAGAAATCTTGGGTGATTTTTCTCTCTAGGTTAATGATTAGAGCTGACATTTGTATAGCAGAGTAACAATGTACGCCAAACACCTTACACAATCTCATTTTATCCTTATAAGCATCCTGTGTGCTAAGTACTACAGATGTGGCCATCCTCATTTTTACTGATGATGAGACAGGACCAGAGAGGTGAGGAGATGGGATCATGATCATAAGAGTCAGAGACAGGATTCTAACTCAGGTCTTTCCTGACTTCAAGTTCCATACTCTTTCTACTGTCTCTCTACCTAGAGATGCAAATTTAAACATCTAAGAGAAAGAGAAAAGAAACAAACTTAATGACTGAAAGGGAATCTCATGAATCTACTCAAATATAATTTGTAAAGTTAACAATAAAATAAATGAAATAAGAAATGTAGTCACTAGCTCAAGGGATCTTTTATGTTGTGAAAATATTCTTACAGGTGAGGATGATATACAATAATTTAAAAAATATATATAATGTCTCCCTTTAAACAAATAGCCATATAGCTCTATTTCGAGAGTACAAAAAGAAGAATGTCTGGATTGGATAAAATATTCAACTAGATTCAATTTAATTAAGTAAACTTAAAAAAAAGCATACTATTTGCTAGGCACTAGGATTACTAAGATGCAAAAATGATTTAGTCCCTGCCTTCAACGAGTTTTAAATCTAGTAGGGAGAAAAGACATTTTCACAAATAAATAAAAAGCAAGCTGATAAACTGCAAGCTAGAACACTGTAAGCAGGGAACACCCAGAGGTAGATGAGTAGTGGAAGAGGAAAATGGAAGGGAATCAGGGAAGACTTTTGGAGGACAGGGCATCAAAGCTGAGTCTGGACTGAGGAAGGTCTGGACTAATGCATGTAGGCAAGGAGGGACCAGGGAATGACTAGTCCAGTTTGGCTGAAACATAAAATGGCAAAGAGGATAGTGAGAAATAAGGCTAGGAAGGGCAGGTTGGAGACAGACTGCAGAAGGTCTTAAACACAAAGTTACGAATCTTGCATTTATTCAGGTAGAAAAGCAGACAAGTATGATTATTAGAATCATTTAACAAGTTAAAAACTGGTGAGAATTTCCCTACTTCACATCTTACGGAGGGTAAGGTAAAGGACAGGAAGAGAAGAAGGCCCAGGGTTTTTTGCCATCCTTCAATTTGTTTTCTCCGCCACTTCCCCCCCTCCCCACCTTGATCTTCTAGGTAATTTCAAAGGCAATTTTGATGTCTCAAGCAATAAACTGAGGACAAGAGGTGGTGACAGATGAAGCAAGGGAAGAGAAAGAAGAGCAACGTCAAACCCAGTTCCACTATAAAATACCAAACTGAGGCTTTGTTGTTTAAAAAGGAAACAATGCAGTTTTCCTTAAAACCAGAATTTGTAGAAAATTCACATTAAAATCTGGCAAGGGCCTAAGACATTAAAAAGAATTATGGCAAAACACCACCTGAATTAGGAGGAAATGTTCACAACATCTCGTCAGTGATCCAAGGTTTCTTTCTTCCCCAGAGCTCCTAGGTTTCTTTACTCATTCCACCAGAGGGCATCGAGCACATGTGTTCCAGCAATATGCAGAAATTGGGTCTTTTAGTACCTGTTCTATCAGGGATTTCCTTCTGCTCCACTGAGCTCCAGCATCACAATGGGCATTTGATGAAGCACAGTGGAAACAAAAGACTGCCACTCGACAGCCACTTCCACACCAGGAGATGCAAATAAAAAAACAATACAAAAAATACCACTTTGTGCCACTCTGGCTATAAATGACAGAAAGCCAGAGAAAGCCAACATTCAGCTCACAGGAACCCAGGGGCTGCTCCTGCTCCTGAAAAGAATAATTAATAGCCTCAAGTTCCCCTGTCAAGAACCACTTTTAAAAAGGAATTGATGGGACATGCTATATATTCCACCAACCAGAGTGGAGGGATGAGCTGTTTTATGCCTACCCTGTAAAGGAGAGGATCCTGGCTCTGTGATGTCCCCTTTGTCTCAGAAATCAGAATGCCAGTTTCTCGGAGGTCAAAGGTCTAGTTAGACATTTGGTTTTAATGATGATGGCAAATGCAGAGTAATTAGAGGCAGATTTTAGGAAAACAGTAAACTTAAACTCTGATCTGGCCTTCTGGGTCTAATCCTAATCCCTGGAATCCTAGTTTTTTAAAGGTGGTTCTGTGGAATGAGGGCTCTATTACTATGTTACATTGAGAATGCTAAAAGAAAAGTCAGAAGTTGGTCCACATGGATCAACACCGTGACATGGACTGCTTGTTTGTTTGTTGGTCCTCGTTCTCTGAGAGGACCAAAATGACATCACTCTGCTGGAGTCAAGTTTCAATGTGTCCGAATGTGGCTGATCAGACCAACACGAGCTTGGAATGCTCTAGCACAGGTCAGGCACAAATAGTCCATGTGAACATTTGGGCTGGATACTCCAAATTTGCATATCTTATGTTTCCTTTGAGTTTTTTCAATTCTGCCTTGCCCACAGAGCATAGTACCTTCTCTGATGTAGGCACGCCATGCTGAGTGGTCCTGTGCCAGTGTCTCCCATGTCACACAATCAATGTGATATGGGACCAAGATGGGAACAAGATTTGGGATGAAGCGAATATAGTCACACTTTTATTAAGTTTCTCTTAGTCCCAGGGGGAGTTATTCTATCAATCTTCGGAAATTCTTAGGGGAAGCTATATTAATTTAAGAGTGAGAGCCAACTCAACTAATCCACTATATCTAAATGGCTCCAGATCACCCCACCAGACCTGATACCACACTATACATGCCCTCCAGGTACCCATCTTGACATCTGCATCATGGCTCCTAGCTAATTACTGCTTAGAAATTAAATTAATACTACCATGTTGCCATTGTATTTGGAAAGGAAGTGTCAACTGTTTACCCAATCAATCAACTCATTATCCTAATGACTTCTCAGATCCTGCATTCCCTGGCTACCACTCCCATATAGCCATGGCTCCCTCCATTAGAAGGTCCACTCCAGCAATAATCACACTTTTTTTTGTTTGTATCCCAGAGTTTAGCTTAGAGCCTGGCACTGACTTAGGCTTGATAAATGCTTTTAATTCATTTATTTGTCATCAAGGTCTCTGAATGCTGGGCACTTAGTTCCCTTACTGGATGGAGGAAGGAGGCATTTTCATATGGGTTTGGGCTTATGAAATAGGATTTGGAGCAGGGCATTTAGTCTAACATGTTCATTTTGCTAATGAAGAAAATGAGAGGGCCTGAGTGACTGCCTAAGGCCACAAAGGTATCAGAAGCAGAAGTAAGATCTGAAGCTGTGTCCTTCAAATCCAAGTCTAGAAGCATTTAAAAATACCTATTCTATGTCAGGCACTGTGCTAAGCACCAGGAATAAAAAGAACAGCACCAAACAGTTCCAGGCAAGATGTACACAGGTCAGCTGTAGGTAATCCAAGAGGGAAGGTGTAAGTACTAAGGGAGAGCAAGAAAGGTTTCTTGAAGAAAGGCGAGACTCTGGCTGAGACTGGAAGGAAGCTGGAGAGACCAAGGGGGAGAGAAGTCCAGGCATGGACTTACCAGCAGTAAAAATGTGTGGAGTCTGGAAATGGAATGTTTTATGCAAAGAACAGCCCAGAGGTCAGAATCACTGGATTGTAACATAGAGGGGAGGAATGTAAGAAGATTGGAGTAGTAGGAAGGAGTTGGGCTGTGAGGGCTTTTAAAAGCCAAACAGGATTTTATATCTGATCCTGGAGGCAACAGGGAGCCACTGAAGTTAAGTGGATAGGGTAGGATATGTGTGTGTGTGTGTGTGTGTGTGTGTGTGTGTGTGTGTGTGTGTGTGTGTGTGTGTGTGTGTGATATACACAGTCTGTATGTGAGAGAAAGTGTGCATGCATGTGTGTGTGAAACAGTGAGACAGACAGAAAGAGGAGAATGAAAGATAAAGAGAGATAGAGAAGAGGAGGAGGAGAAAGAGAAAAGAGGCAAAGGGAAAGAGAAAGGGGGAAAGAGAAGAGAGAGAGAGAGGGAGAGACAGCGAGAGAGCGAGAGAGAGCAAGCACACCAGACCTGCATTTTTAGGAAGAACAATTTGGCAGCTGAGTGGGGAGAGACTTGAGGCAAGGAGAGTGACCAGCAAAAAATTGCAAGTCTAGATATGAGGTGGTCAGCACCTGAATTAGGGTGATAGTAGCACAAGAGGAGAGGAGATATATATAAGATGTTACAAATGCAGAATTCATGGGACTTGACAAATGACTGGGCCTGGGTGGTGAAAGAGAGAGGCATTGAGGATGGTATCTGGGTGACTGGGAGGATGGTGGTGCCTTTGAGAGTATTAGGAAAGTTAGGAAAAGGGGAGAATTTTGGGGGAAAGATAATGAGTACAGTTTTGCACATGCAGAATTAAGACATCTGCAGGACAGTCAGTTCAAGATGCGAAATAGGCAGTTGGGACTGGAGATGAGGTTAGGTAAGCAGAGCTGAGAACTGTTTGCATAAAGATGATAATGGAAACCTTGGAACTGATACTATAAAGTGAAAGTGTGAAGAAGAGAAGGTCAAGATTAGATAAGAATACAGCAAGGGATAATGAGAAGGAGTGGTTAGACAAGTAGGAACAGACCAGGAGAGGGCAGTATCACAAAACCTAGGGAGAAGAGAGTGTCCAGCGTCAATGACTGGAGAGAGGTCAAGATGGAGGGAAACCGGGAAGAGGCCATTAGATTTGGCAATTAAGAGATCACTGGAAGACAAGTGGGGAATGGCAGTGAATAGAGCACTGGGACTGCAGTCAGGAAGATCTGAATTCAGATCTAGCCTCAGACATTTAAGAGCTTCCACAACTGTCAAATGTGGATAACAGGCCCTACCTCAGAGGACCATTGCAAGGGTCAAATGTGATCACATTTGTGAAGTGCTTGGCACAGTGCCTGGCACACAGGAGGTGCTCCTTCCTCTCCTCTTCCCTCTTCCCCTCTGTCAGTAACTCCAGAGAGCAGTTTCAGTTAAATGATGAGAAACGAAGTCAGAGAGTGAAGAGAGGGAGGAGCCAGAAGCAGAGGCACCTGCTTTAGATGACCTCAAGGAGATTAGTCATAAAAGGGAGGAGATGTAGGATGATAACCAGTGGGAATGCATGGAGTGAAGGCGAAGGGTTTTTGAGGATGGGGGAGCAGGTCTGTAGGCAGCTGGGAAGCAGCCAGCAGACAAGAAGAGACTGACGCTGACTGAGAGTGGGAATGGTTAAGAGGGCAGTCTGCCAGAGAAGGGAGGATGAAGACAGGGCACCTAGAGGGGTTTGCCTTGGGGAGCACAAGGGCCACCTGTTCATGTGAGACAGAGGTAATGGAGGAGAGAGTGGCAGAAAGCATCTGAGTCATGTGAGGTGAGAAAAGGAGGAGAACAAGGAGTCTTATATGAGCAGAGAAGGGAAAGGGAGGGGGAGTTATGGGGGCTTTGAGGAAGGATAACAAGACTGGAAAATCTGCTGTGTTGAGTACAGAGGCCTAAGAAGATTACCTTGCTGCAGAGAAGGCTCAGTTGACACTATGCAGCAAAAATAGGTAGTTGATCATGGTTTTTTGATTCTCTCCAGCTTCATTCAGTAGCATGTGAATAGGAGCAGAAGTGACAAATGGTGAGAGGAATACAAGGCTGAGGCTTGGCAGGGGAAGAATGGCAAGAGGGCACGGGGGCAAGAGAGGACAGTGTGGAGCTGAGCTGGCTCTCTAAGAGGTCAAGGTGAGGAAAGGATAAGAGTACAGACAGGGAATGGGTGATAGCCTGGGAAAGAACTAAGGGATTAGAGGTCACAGTGTGGCTGAAGAAGAATATTAGGGATTGCAAGTAGGAGGGAGCAGTGGACAACCACAGGGTATGATCAGATATGAGAATTTCAGAGTTCATGAACATGGAAGTGGAATAGTTGAGGGTGATGGCCAGATTAAGGACATGGTCATCTCTGTGTAGAAGGAGTGGATCATGGGAAATGATGGAGAGCCTGGAAGGAGAAATGGGGAGCAAAGGGTATTAGAATTCTCTCTGTGAGTTGGGGGGTATAAAGTGAAATGCAACCAGTGTTGGAAAGGGTGGCTGGAGAAGGTGGGTCATTGGGAGGGAGCCGGGATTCAATGAGTGTAAGAAGATGGAAAAAAAGGAAAAAAGTTTAAGATGAAAGCAAGTTTGTTGCCTATGAAGCAGGCATTTCACAGTGCAGAGAGGAAGGGCAGGTAACTTTAGAGTGGGACTTTTTTGTTGGGGAGAGGCTGGGTTGAGGGCTATGGGAATAATGGAGTAGTTGATGGAAGGCAGAGAAAGAGGTCTGAGCAAGGACAGCTGGGGGTTCAGAACTACTGGAGTGAGGAGGGTATGACAAGGTGGGAGCACACTGTAATCACTGAGGAATGAGTTCTGGGAGATTGTCATTGTCCTGAGGGATTTAGCTTTAGGATGGAGTCTTCTAGGGCAATGCCAGGCAGTGTGTGGAGCTGCACAGGGGTGACCTTGGGGGGAGGCCGGACAGTGCCAGGAACTCAAGCTGGCCCAGGAAAGGTGAGACCTTCCTCTCCTTCTGATGCAGCCCACTTTGCATTCTACTAAGCTGCCTCCCCTTCTGCAATCAAGTGCTGGTACCCTGCCCCCCAATCCGTTTTCTATGCCTTCTTTGGAATACCATATAGTATTTTTGAGAGAACAGCTCTAGAATGTTTCATCACAAACACCCCCTGGCCTAGGCCCGTTCCTTTGATAGAAACAAGTTAGTGAGATTCCCTCAAGTGTCAGGCATTTAATAACTAAAAGAAAGACAGGGGGAATACAGAGAGCTATAGGAATCTCCTGAAAACATATGTACTCAAACCAATTTTTCTTTGCTTTCACGGAGAAAACAATTTAGCCCGACAGCGGTATAGAAATGGAATCGCTTTGTTTTATGTTGTTAAGTTCTCACATGAGAAGCCTTATTACATTTTAGGTCACTTCAAGTTTGATACCACAGAGCAGCTCTACCAAACTACATGTAACAATTGTAATCTTTCTGAAGAGTTTTAAGACTAGTATTTTCTTTCACATTTTCATCAATCCAGCTCTCACTAGAGGCTATTTTCCACAAGGAATACAGAGCCAGTTTTAGGCATACTAGCAAAAAGGAGGCTTTCTGAAGGGAGCAGAACCAGAAGAACACTGTACATAGCAATAGCAATATTGTAAAGATGATTAACTGTTAAAAACTTAGCTACTCTGATCAATACAATGCTCCGAGACAATTCAGAAAGACTCATGATAAAAAATGCTATCCACCTCCAGAAAGAAAAAAACCGATAAATGCTGAATGAAGATTGAAGCATACTTTTAAAACTTCATCTTTCTTTTTATCTGTGTTTTTTTTGCAACATGGCTAATATCCAATTACGTTCTGCGTGACTTCACATACATTATCAGTATTGAACTGCTTGCCTTTTCAAGGCTGGGGAGGAGGGAAAGAATTTGGAATTCAAAATTTTAACAAATAAATGTTAAAATTTTTTAAACATGTAATTGGGAAATATTTCATGAAGCATATACTAAATAAAATATAAAATGTATTACATAATTGTACATAACACATATATGTGTATATAAATATATCACACACACACACACACACACACACACAAACACAAAGAAAATTCCTAACTCACTGTCATGATCTTTTTTATATGCCTACCAAGTGGCAACACAAAATTTAATATGCCTCTGCTAGAATCATTGGGATGAGTGAATGGGATTGTCCCCTTGTCAGTACTGAACTCTAGATCCCTGCGGCTAAGCCCCTCACCCCATCCCCAAGCTCAGAATAGCACCATACCTGTAACTTTGCCATTAGCTTCAGAAGGAGGTTGCCAGTTCACTATTATGGTCCTAGGTTTTCCCTCTTTACTCACTACTGTTACATCTTTGGGTGGAGAGGTGGGAACTAGAAAGAAAAATACATCCAGTTGATTCACATAAATATCTTTCAGTAACTTCCTCTAACATGTTACTATGTCAGGCCAGGGAGCATATTGGAAAGAAGAGAGACTTGGAATCCAACTGAGGCCTGGTTCTACCACACACGAGCTGTGCCGCTAGCTCTGTGTCCTTGGACAAGTCACTTAACCCTACTACCTCAGTTCCTCATCTGTAAAATGAGCTGGAGAAGGCAATGACAAACCCCTCCAGTGTCTGCCAAGAAAACCCCAAACATGGCACAGAGTTGGACATGACTGAAAAACAACTGAATCTGCCCCATGCTAGCTATGTGATGGTGGGGAAATCCCAACACCTTTTGAACCTCAGGTTCTTCAGCTATAAAATGGGAACAAGAGACAACTTGCACTACCCACTCCATAGAGCTGTTATGTGGAATCAGGGGACATGGGTTCAAACTTCAGATGTCATTCACTCTCTATGTGTCCCTGGGCAAACTGAGTTTCTTTTCTGGACTCCAGCTTCACCAACTATTTAAAAAAAAAAAGGTTGGATTAGATTGTCTTTGTGGCCTCTTCCATGTCTAAATTTCATGACTGTGAAAACTCCAGACACACCATCTAAGCTGGCTCTACTCTTCTAAAATAGCTTTTGGATGGGCCGAGTAGCTGACCTCCATACAGTGCTTCAAGGTTTACCAAATGCTTTACCAACATGATCTTGTTCTATCTTCTGAAGAACTCTATCAGGTAAGTACTGCCAATACTATCTCTGTTTTATAGGTGAGGAAACTGAGACTGTCCTGAAGTACTGCCAATACTATCTCTGTTTCATAGGTGAGGAAACTGAGACTGTCCTGAAGCCATGCAGCCGCCATGCTTTAGAGGCATGATGGAAAACCAGGTTTCTCCCTGCTCCAGGTCTAAAGCTCTCTCTGTTACACAATGCCTCTTCTCGAGGAGACAGACACAGCTATGGAACTAGTGGTAAAATACCTTAGTACAAAAGTCTTATCTCTTAAATTCTAACTACTTTGTCAGGATGTTTTATACGTCAAAAAGTTCTCTTCAGCTTAATGCAGGCCCTATACCAAGAGTTAAGACTCTCATGAGTCCCTAAGGTTTTTTCTTTTCCTTTTGCTTTTAGTGAAACACTCTGTTAGGTGGAATAGAGAAACCATAAAATTTAAATGACTGTGTAGCTACAAGGGAAGAGTAATTAGAAAGTTAATGAATTATGCTTTACCTTCCCTTTCCAAATACAAGTTACTCTTTTGTAAAAGCATTTGCTTTGTGTGAAATAGGACTATGAAATTTAAATACACTTCTAACAATGCAAACATTTCCATTTGCCACTGGGTTATACTCAAAGTAACAGGCTTTCTTAAGCCTTAGGAAAAGAAATGTAAACTTCAACAAATTTATAAATTCATTTCATAATGCTTCCCTCTTCTCATGAAGAGGCCTTAATGAATTTTTTTATGGAAAGCAACAAATGTGAAATTTTGCCATTGTTTTTAAAAAACAAATCTGTCAATAATATCCCAGTAGGGAGAAAAGGAAACGATGATCTCCTACAGACTGAATCCCCCCCTGGTTAAAGCATGTGCCCAAGAACAATAACACCAAAGTGCTTGAGGGGCAACCACCTAACAAATGACCAAAGGAATAACAGGAAATGGAAGTGCCCATGAAAATGCCCTGTTCTTCAATATCTTTATAGAGTTAGTTTCTGTTTGTCTCAAGTCCATTAAAAACGCCCCTAAGGACACCTTGAAGTGAAACCTTATAAGAAGTCAAAAAACGCCTTAATCAGCAGCAGGGCAGAGGTAAACAGCCAAGTCACTCCACCCAGGGAGGTGCCCTCCCATCCACCTGCAAGAAAAGATCTGACAGAAAGAGAAAGGCATTAAGCCAGTGAGTCTGCTTTTATTGCAAGGACAGCACCTGCTCCTTCTTGGTCAAGTGCACATTATTTAACCTTTTTGTCTCAGGTAATGAATAAAGGAGCGACAAGATGATCATTTTTGCTCTTCTAAAGAGACGCTGATAAAATTAACTGACTGATTATTCAACTTCTGATGAACCAGATGGAGTGTGGCCCTTGTCCTTTGTCTCACTTGATGAAGAGGGGGAGGAGGGAGCATTAATAATAGGACCCTTACCAAGTTCAAAGGTGGTCCCATGAGCAGTCATACTCCACGTGCTTGATCTCCGACCTTTAGTCACCATCACAGAGAACTCATAGAGAGTGTTTGGTTTTAGCCCGGTCACTAGATAACTCAAAGTCGTAGCATTTGCAGTCTGGAGAAAAGGGACACACAGACTTTTAGAAGCAGAAAACAGTAACATTCACCACATGAACGTGAGCTGAATAAAAACACTTGTTTTTCCCCTGATAATGCAAGTGACCATTGATCTGATCAGTTTTTTCTCTAATTGTGACTGGATCTTTTCATATTGACTAACCAAAGGTGAATCTATATGAAGGTCTTGGGTAAGTACCATCACCCCTTCAGAACTGTGGCTTTTTCTCTGATGTGGGGAAGTCAGAGGGGTGGGCTAGGTGACAGCTGAGTTCCTTTCCAGCTCTAAACCTTATGATCCTAAATAGAACTTAATGACAGAGATTTTATGCTTCCTATGGGGAGCAATATTTTTGCATTTAATAGAGACTATGACTATTATTATTAATATTAATTAAAAAATTAAACATTAAACTAATAAATTAACATTATTAGTCCATTAGATTGTGAGGTCTTTGAAGGCAAGGATTGCCTTTGGCTTCCTTTTGTATCCCCTTTGCTAACATTCATAGAGCACTAATCCTGTGCCAGGCACTGTGCCACCCACTTCAAATAGGATCTCCTTTGATCCTCACAACCAGCCCAGGAGGCAGGTGCTATCATTACCCTCATTTCACAGCTGAGGAAACTGAGGCTGTGATCTGTTCAGCGTCAGATGGCTAGGAAGTGTCTGAGACTGGTTTTGAACTCTCAGGTCTTCCTGAACGCAGGCCAGGCACTCTAACTCTCTTATCACCTCGTTGCCCCCTGCTGAATTCCCCTTACTTACTGGCCAAAGACACAGATAAGGAAATTCTGTGTCTTGTGATTAACCTTGGGCAGTTTCTTATGACTGAGAGGGAAAGAGACAGAATTCAATTGGGAGAAATGAGTAATTACCAAATATTTACTCAGCCTCTTCTACATAGCTAAGTAAGATGCCAATGTTAGGAGAGACAAAAAGAGGAATAAGACACAGTCCCTTTCAATCTAATTGGGAATAGGATGAATAAATAAACAAATGACGTGTGTGTGTGTGTGTGTGTGTGTGTGTGTGTGTGGCATCCAGGAGAGGCCATGTGAATACAATGCTGAAGTAGAGGTGGGATTTGGATAGCCTGGAGTGGGGGGTCTTTCAAATGATGTTAAGATATAAGCAGGGACAAGGGGGCAGGATGGAAAAGAAAATAGTATGATTTTGTAGCAGACAGATAAAGCAAGAAACATAGGCCAGGGCTGGATCAGAGAGGGCCTCCAAGGCCAAGCTAGGGAGTTTCTGTACATAGGCCTTGAAGAGCTGCTGAGGATTTCTGAGTGGGGGAGATACATGATCCTAATTGTTCTGGCTGCAATTGATGGGGTGTGTTGTACAGCAGAAGTGCCAAACACGTGACCTGCGGGTCCCATGGGGCCCACAACACTCCTAGGGTGGCCTAAATCAGATTTTTTACTCTGTAACTGGGAAATACTTAACAAAATAAATAAAAATACAGTGAAATATGGATATCACATTTTAAAAACTACATCAATATGTGGTCTGCAGGGACTCTTAGGCAAGGTGCGGTAGCCCCCATTCCTATTTATCCACAGTCTGACACTACTGCTGGACATATCAGAGCCGGTGTGACTGGGAGAGCAAATTATTCTGACGGTCACAGCAAGTGGCAAATCATGTTTGTATTGATGAAGGGCAGGGGCAATGAGAACCCAAAGTAAGGAAGAGCAAGGAGCTGGGGAGGCCCTAACACGAAGGGACAGAATCAGGCAGCTCGATGGCATAGTGGATGGAGCGCTGGGCCGAGGGCCCAGATCTTAGTTCAAATTCAACCTCAGCTACTCGCTGGGTGGGAGACCCTGGCTAACAAGGTCCCTCTCACTATCAACATTCTGTGATTCCTCCATGTGTCAGTG
>CM053582.1:541875803-541890530 GCA_028627135.1 Pseudochirops cupreus
GGCTTTTTTTTGGTTGTTGTGACCCCAAAACATTGTCACTAGCTCATACTTGCATGATGAACCAAGTTATGAGCACTTTAAAATATCCGCGAATTCACGTGACATAACAAGCCTATGAGCTAGGCCGGCATGAGCATTCTTGTCTCACTGGGTGGACACTGGAAGGTTGCAGCATGTGGCCATCTGGGCTGGAGCTGTGGCTTCTGAGAACAGTACCCTTCCCACTAGGCCTCGCCTCCTCTCTTGCAGAAGCCTGTCACCAGATGCTGCCCTTTCTCTTGACTGGAAAGTTCTTAAGAGATTCCTATCACCGAGGCCACCCTCCTCAACTTCCTCCACTCTCATCAGTGCATCTAACACATCTGGCGTCCCTTCTCCAACTAAGAATGACTCCAAAGTTTGATTCCACCCTATGTCCCTTCTCCTTTAACCCATGCGTTCTCTCCTCAGCAAGAGTCTTCCTGGCGCCTGGGCCTGTGAGCAGTGGCAAATACCCATGAAGACAATTGGAACATAATGCCCCAGAGCTTTCAATACTTCAGAGTCACTATACACTCTGCTCTGTACAAGGCACAGGCCATTGAGTATCCTCAGAAGACTGTGACGCCAACTTGGCCTAGAGTTTGGAATTCCAACAAACCCTCATAGGACGTAAATCTAAGGTAGGCCTTGGGAGGCATCAGAAAGGTCAATCCTAATTACAGCCGTCACTGGGATAAGCTGTTAAAAGGAAAGTCAAGGATCGATGGGAAAGATAACAAATTATACAGTAACCACTCAAAACAAATTTGTTCTAGAAATGGTCATTTTTAAACACCAGGCTACAGCTTAAAAAGTTTAAGATGCATTTTACTGACATCTTTTTTCCCTACATCTGGCCCTTTTTTGGTTTTAAAAAAGAAACCTCAAACATTAACAAAAACAAACAAACAAACCCCCCTTCTGCCCCATAACAAAGAGAAACGATTGAGTAAAAACAGCCAGCACGTGACAACATCCGAACACCGCCCTGGTCGTCCTCTCCCCCACAAGGAAGGGCCCTCGCGCACATTTTGGTCCGACCGAGTCCTGAATTCAGACGACTCACTTGGGCTCACACAAATGAGCTGCTATGAGGTTTGAGCTCTGATCCTCCTCCAAATCCAGGGTTTTCTCTCCTGTACCATGGGACTTCCTGTTTAACTATAACTCATTTAATAAACCTTTTTGTTTTTGATCACTTTGGTCAGGAAAATTCCTGGTTAAAAGCTAGCTCTCAGGACCACATGGCTGAAGTCTCTTGCCATTGGGTGGTAGTAAAACCATTTGTAGAAAAGCTGTCTAAGGATAACGCCATTCTTTTAATTATTTTAAATCAGAAAGTGAAAGATACAAAGTGTCACTAAACATCATGCCTTTATTACAATAACTCTAGAAAATGCCAAGTGGACAATTCCACAAATATGATAGTTCACGTTGCTATGCAGCTGCTCCAACTGAGAAACATCACTACCGATGAACAAGAGTCAGGATGATGATGATGACAGTAAGGATAACAGCCGGCATTTATACAGGGCCTAGTAGGTTCCTGGCTCTGTGCTAAATGCTTTACAATATGATCTCTTTTGATTCTCACAATAACCCTGAGAGGTAGGTGCAATAATTATTCCCATTTTACTGACTTGCCCAAGGTCACCCAGCTACTAAGTGTCTGAAGCCAGATTTGAACTCACATCTTTCTGACTCCATGCCCAGTGCTCTAAGCCCTGTGCCACCAAGCTGCCTATAACTAGAGACATTTTTCTTCTATCTGAAAAAATAAAAATAAATGCTGTTTAAACACTTTTTAGTTAATGTCTTGTATCGCTGACAAATATTTTTATTTATGTGCTGTTTCAAACAACAGGCCCTTATCTTACCAACCATGACTCAGGGTAGAAAGGTAAAATCTAGCACAATTTCCACTTTTACCATCTACACCTGGTCACTCACTAACAGTCACCTAGAAGGGCTTTCCAATATAGTCACTGATATGAGAAAAAGCTACATTCTTCCTGCCCCTCAATTTGCTTTCTACAAAACCTGAGAACAGCTTAAAATGTTATTTTTAGATGAAGCATGAATTAAGATGAGATTTTTGCAGTAAATCTATCTACCCCCACTTCTTCCATGCATGTATATATGCATGTATGTATATGTGTATATGATAGTGATTTTACGCCATTAATTTTCAGCGTACACATTTTGAGACCTTTCAAAGACATGTCATTTTGAAAATGTTGCCTATAGTTGGAACAGTGTAATCCAATTATTTTTTTTCATAAAATCTGTTTTCATTTCATTCCACCATTCTTGCTAAATGAGAAGAAACATGGGAGAGTGGAAAAACATCTGACTGGGAGTAAGGAAAGGCTTCGCAACAGCTGTTACTAAATAGCCATCTGACCTTGGCCAAGTGACGCAGACTCTCTGGTCCTTAGTTTCCTTCTCTATTAAGTCAGGGGGAGGGGACTGGACTAGATAATCACATACTAAAGTTCTATGATTAGAACTCTCTAAGAAAAAAATCTGGAAAAACATCACTCTTCCATAGGTAGATAAAGCAATTAGAGTATTATTGATATCTCCTTTCTTCTACCAAGTTCACTCCCACTCTTCTGACCCACGTTCCTTCTCCACATAGATGATTAAATGTTAATACAACATCCAACACAATTGTTTTCGATGACTGACATCCCTCAGAAGATTACACTCACTGGGTTAAATGTTCCTCCCCTCTTCAACAGCAGCTGCCATAGTAATTCTGCTGAAAGCAGGAGAATGACTCTCCCAAGTGTAACGCTTGTATGGGAAACTGCAGGTGGGAGTTGTGGAGTGGGTGTCTCCCAAACTCCAGGCACAGAGCTCCTCTACCCCCCTGGTCTCTGAACTGTTATGCGCAGCACCGTTGTCAATACCTTATACTTGGTGTTAGCAGGGATATTGGTTTTCCATCGGACCGTGTAGTACCGCGAGTCTGTGATCTTCTGGTGCTTTGGCAGTGAGTTGTCCGCCCAGGTAATCCTTATGGTGTCATGGCTCAGTATGGAAGCCTGAACTCCCACCGGTGGCATCATAGGGGTGGGATCTGGCACTGGAGTGTATGGAGCATTAACAACAAATAAATCAACCTCAGAAGCATCTAGGGGATTGATGGGCAGAAAGCGGTGCATTTTAAGTAAAAAAGGGGGGGCATTTAAAGGTAAACAAAACAAAACAAAAAGGAAGTGTGGGGTAATATAATGGAATGAGATGGAGAAAGAGAAAGAAAGAATCCAGGGTTAATCAACAGTACACAATTAATTTCTAAACCCCCCCAAACTGCTCAAGGCAAAATAAAACATGAAGGAAGCAAGTTCAGCGCCCAACACGCCATGCATGAGTGTGCTACGACACTCACACGCCGACAAGTTCCTTAAAATGACCCGCCCAATTTTCCTCCTAATAAAGAAATCGCTGCTCCAGGGAGCGCTGGGACCGTTCAGGATTCCAGAGCGTCACGACACTCTAGCCCATAGCGGCCACTGATCACACGTGAACGACTCTTGTACAGGCAAACAAAACCGCCACCTCCCCTGAGATCTAGACGAAGCGAGCCCGGGGCAGGGGGAAACAGCGCCCCTAAGCCCGCCAGTGCTGCTTCCAGCTGAGGCGCTGCAGCGCCCTTCAGGGGAGAGATCGGTGTGCAGAAGGGACCCGTCCGCGTGAGAACTGCCACCAGTGAACCCTTGGCAGTGGCAGCGTCTCCCGGACCGCTGGTCTGGCTTCAAGCCCAGCCTGCATGGCCGTCACCTTGAGAAACAAGCCCTGTGGAGAGTCAGCCTGGGAGCGGCTTTTAAGTCACAGCTGATGAAGACCCAGAAAAGAAAGTTCTGGCCACCAGAGTCCTTGGCACTGTCGAGTGATTCAATGAGAAACTAATTTGATTTTATTAGTGGAAATGACATTAAAGAAGAGCCATTACCACATTCCTGGTTGCTGCCCCCTAAGGACCAGGGGATGAAATGGAGAAATTCCAACTTAACTTGGAGTTAAAACTTTCTGTATGTGTTGTCTCTTCTATTAGAATGTGAGCTCCTTTTCTATTTGTATCCCTAAGGATTAGCACAGTGCTTTGAACGTAGTAAGTGTGTGATAAATGCCCATTCATTCATTCATTCATTCACTCGCTCATTCTAGGCCTCCAAGTCTTCCATCTAGCTCAAATCAACTCTGACATGGCATCAGCCCTGGAACTCAGATTGGTTTGCTGACTCTATATCAGACTGTGTGATGTGTCAAATGTTCTGGTGGTACTAGTTCCAGACATGAGAAGAAGACTCGAAAGACTCTGAAGAAATTCTATCTATTCAAGCAGTTCCCTATCCCATTCCTTGAAATGGGTGATCTAAATCTTCTCCTCTTTCCTTAAGTTCCTTATGGCTCCCTCACACTAATTTCAGTAGATGACCTTGCCTCCTACTTTACTAAGAAAAATGAGACCATTCGTTATAAGCAACCTTATTCCGTATCTCAAAATATGGATATTTAAAAATATCTTTAAAGTTAATATTACATATCTTTAAAATGAATGTTTTTCCACCTTATCCACATTTCACTATATAGGGCAGTGGTTCTCAACCTTCCTAATGCCACCACCCTTTAATACTCGTATGTGGGCATATCTGCATGTGGGTGGACCCACCTGGAGATGGAAAGAGGAGCTGTGTAAATGTGTTTTCCGATGGTCTTAGGCAACCCCTGTGAAAGAGTAGTTCAACCCCCAAAGGGGTCACGACCCACAGGTTGAGAACCACTGATACAGGGAGACTACAAAGCCTCTTGAGGTGGAAAACACAGCATTAAAGCTAGAGTGAAGAGGCTGGCATGTGGGCCAGGTATGTGAGGAACAATGGCTTGGCTTCCTCAGCTTTTATTCTAAGTCATACTGATTTACATAACAAGCCAGAGAGAACAATGGGGATTTTCAACTCCAAGTCCAGAAGACATCTGAGACAATGGACTTCTTTCCTGGCACCAGAAACCAAGGCAAAAAGAAAAGACATACATCACCTTAGCAAGGAGGTACTCTTTCTTTCTAGCTTTTATAACCTGGGTATGGTGGGGGCTCATTGCCTCTGGCTATAATTAAGGAACCCTCGGCCATCCTTCTTAAAGCAGAGGCTCTTGGTGGCTATCCAGCACTGAGAGAGCCTGTAGGTGGCACTAAAGAGAAGGAGCCTGGAAGTGGAAACAGGGATGACTGCTCAGTGGCAACCAGCAGCATGCCAAGGGCACTGGAAATGGCAGAAGCCCCGGATATAGAAAAAGCAGGGAGGAACAGAGAGGAAATACCTAGCAAGGAGCAGCAGATAACTAACAGCTGAGATGCCACACAGGGCTCAGAGACAGGCCTGATAAGATTATCATGATGCCATCATCAGAAGACAGTGGCAGCAGCGTCCATCCACATCCAGGTCCCCACATATGCCCACTCTCCCCACTCCTAGTATATGTATTTGTGGGAGAGTGTGCCTGAGGTTTGTAGGGGAAATGTTCCACTGCTAATTTTCCTTCCATTTTATTTCGTAAATACCTTTGCTTTGAATTAGTTATGCTCTCTGGATCGCTAATAAAAGTAAACATGCTGGTAGAGGCTTATGAGGTACAAATCATACTTGGGTATGGATCTTGGAAAAAATGAACATGGAATGACTTTTTGAGGGCCACACTTGCAAGAGAGGGATGCCCCAAATGCTGTATCTAATATACTCACCCTCCCCCACCTGCCAAGTTATCTTTTGTTAACAAAGAAAGATAATGTAACCAAACTGGCTGACACAAGATTATTTCTCTCCAATTCTTTAAGGAGCCATGATTTCATCAGGGGGGCTATGCTTCTCTTTACATCTTAGCAGGTGCCCAAGCTCTGTGATGACTTGTTGCTTTGAACCTAGCTGGGCTGGGTTCTTTGGATGCGAGACACCTGGTTTGGCCCTGGGTCTCTCCTGGAAACCTCTCTTACTTGGTAGGACTTATTAACATTATGACACAACAGTGACAACCATCAGCTACAAAGAATTTCCATTCAATTCTGCATCCATTCAGAAGCATTCATTATGTATAAGATGTTCTAGGGGTCAGGAATACTTAGAGACAGAAATGAAACAGCCACTGTCCTCATCCTGGGGTTTATATAGCTTGTACACAGAGAGGTAAATCCAAGGTCATTTGTGCAGGGACAGAGCATTAACCACTAGGTGGAATCAGGAAGGCTTCACAGACCACATCAGACTTCTTTGTTTTAAAGACTTTGGCATCTCCATTTTTCCCAAAAGTTATGCCAAGACATTAAAAAGACTTTCCCTGCACTAACAGCATGTTTATTCACTTGAACTAAGACATCATATTGTAAAGAAATACTATTTGACTGTAAATTTAGCTTCTTCTGATATCTGTTTTGTTCTGATAAAGTTTTAGGAAAGAAATGATGACTTACCTGTATGAGGTCTGGTAACTGCACTCTCATAGAGTGGGATGCCTTCACCCACGTTATTAAATGCTTTCAGGGTGATCACATAGTGGGAGCTTGGATCTAAAGGAAAAAGCAATTTATGACAATTTAAACATAACTTATTGAATTATTAATTGGTCTGAGAGGATGCCACTTATATGCACGTATACTTTTATGTACGTGTATGTCATTTCTCAGCCTGTACATCTGAGCATGCTCTTCCTTGAAGCCAGAACGCCCTCCTTCCTCTGCTCTGTGTATTTTAGTCCCACATAGCCTTCAAAGCCAAAAAGCTCCTCCCAACGGAAGAAGAACAGCATCTTCCATTTCTACCACGCTTTTAAAAAGGGCTTTCCTTGCTCTTATGTGTCTCATCTCTGAATTATTGCTAGGATTCACCACCACATGGTCTAGAGCCCTTAAGTCTTGTTTCACGGGGGTTCATCTAGTTTCTGTGCCACTGCAGAGCTCTTGTTGACTTTGTATGCGTTACGAGATGTACTCACTGTTCCCCTTGACAGAGAACACCAGCTCCCTGAGAACAAGAATGACTTTGTTTCTGTTGATACACCCCCAGCATCAAGCACTGAGCCCCGCCCAGGGCAGGAACTGAAACCAAGTCCTCTGGGTTCCAATGCAGCCAGCTCTCTGCCCAATGTGCCGTGCTACCCATAGGAAGCAAGCGTCTTCTTTATTTCTGACTGACAACAAAGTGACCCACGGTGGACACTGAAATACTGGAGGGTTGTTTTCAGAAAAGGTGTAAAAATAAAAAAGAAATGAAATACAAATGGACTTTAGTCACAGTTTTGTCCAAGGTAGAGATTTAAGGGCGGCAACTTTGAATCTTAAGTTTTTAAAAGTCAGATACATATTATTAACTTAATTCAGGAAATCAAGATTTGGGAAAGTACAAATGCTTATTTGAATTAACGTACTTTCTACTTGAAAACCTCCCCGCAGTAGAGGGTGGACCAAAATGACAAAGTAATAGGAATAAGCACCCCCCTGTTCTCCCCTGCGACGCCTCGAAGGAGATCCGGAAAAAGCACCAGACAGAGTAGGAACCATAAGAACAAAATCACAGTAAGTAATTTTTCCAGCTAACATCCACCCAGGGAGACAGCGGTCTACAATCTGTGGACGCGAGGGACAAGGGCCCAGCTAGGATTAGCCATGCTGATTATCCCAGCACAGGAAGTGAGGAGGAGCAGCGTCCCATTCATGTGCCCACAGAGGCCACAGCTCTAGATCAAAGAGGCGAGAGGGACTGAAGAGGGGGTCTGCCTAGGGCTGGTACTCCAGGGCAAGGAGCAGCAGCAGTAGGCCTTAGGCTTTGCATGGAGCAAGGATCAAACATCTTCTCGGTCTCAATTTTACCTCCCGCCCTATTCACAACCTAAAGTGGGATAACAAGGACACAGTTTCCAGACCAAAAGCATGTCTTCAGTTCTCTCACTCTGAACCAGCAGAGCTTTCCAGCTGGCCAACAGTGGCTGAGCCCAAAGGCAGCCTGCTGGAATTCCAACAGTGGTAAGCCCACAGGTCTGTTGTTCAGACCAGACTCTGCCCTTTAGCAGAACACATTTGTGAGGACTGAAAGCTTGCAGGGCCCTAGTCTGAGCTGCTCCTGGAAAAATACAACATTCAACACCCACACTAAAGTAGCAGTAAGACCAGCTCTGGTATTAGCTCCAAAAGTACACAAAGCCTGGCTCTAATAAAGTTCAGAGTTAGGCAATCTACTAAAAGAATGAACAAAAAGAGAATCTGATGATGATGATGACGACAACGGCAATGGCTAATATTTATATAGCTCCCACTCTGTGTCAGGCACTGCCCTCAGACTACTTTATAAACATTATCTAGTACAACAACCCTGGAAGGTAGGTGCTGTCACTATCACCCCCATTTTACAGGGGAGAAAACTGAGACAAACAGAGGTGAAGTAACTTGCTCAGAATCACACCGCTATTAAGGTGTTTAAGGTCAGATTAAACCCGGGTTCTCCTGACTCCAGGCCCAGTGCTCTACCCACTGCACCACTGCATGGCCCAGGAAAAGCTATTATGACGACGATGACAAGGATACGCAGGACACAAACCTGAAACAGAATGACTCCAGAACAACCACAAACAAAGTCTCCAAAGGAAAACATAACTCAGGCACAAATTCAGCTAGAATTCCTGGGAAAGATGAAGTAACAGTTTTAAAAAGCATTAGAATATTTTTTTCTAGAAGAGTAGTAGGGGACAATGCGAAAAGAAACAAGCTAAGAAAGAAAGAACTGGAAAGGGAATGAATGGCTTGGCACAAGAGGCACAAAACACCGCCAAGGAACAAACTATCTGCAAATTAGAATGGACCAAATGGAAACAAATGACGCCATGAGACAACAAAAAACATTAAAACATTATCAAAAGGGACAGCCAGGTGGCACGGTAGATAGAGTACTGGCCCTGGAGTCAGGAGGAGCTGAGTTCAAATGCAGTCTCAGACCCTTGACACTTAGTAGCTGTGTGACCCTAGGCAAGCTGCTTATCCCTGACTCCCTCAAAAACACAAAACAAAACACAAACCAAAAAACTTCACTACCCAAAGACTGGAAAAAATAGAAGAAAATTTAAGCTATCTCATAGCAAAAACTGACCTGGAAAATAGATTAAGGTGAAAAAATTTTAAGAATCATCGAAGTATCTGAATACCATGACCAAAAAAAGAACCTAGACATCATAGTTCAAAAAATCTTAAAAAGACAACAACAAAAAACCCCAACAAAACTGCTCAGATCTCTTAGAACCAGAGAGCAAAGTAGAAAAAGAAGACTCTACCAGTCACTTCCTGAAAAGAAACTCCAAACTGAAACTCCCAGGAACATCAGTGCCAAAATCAGAGCTTCCAAGACAAATAAAAAAATATAAGTAGACAGAAAGAAAAAATTTAAGTACTGAGAAGCCAGAGTCAGCATTATACGTACTTTATCTGCTACCACTAAAATGGAGCAATCAGCTTGGAATATCATATTCTTGAGAACAAAGGATATGTATGTATGTATGTATGTACGTATGTATGTATGTACACAAACACATATGTATACATATATATGTATATATTTATCCAGGAATAACTTATCTAGTAAAACTGACTCTAATCCTATAGTGGGAAAAATGAACCTTTAATGAAATATAGGACTTCCTAATGAAAAGAGAAGACATGTATAAAACCTTTGAAGGGCAAATCCAGTTGTTAAGAGAAACATAAAACGGTAAACATCAGCAAACAATTTATAAAAGGGACTAAACAAGCATAAACCGTTTACATTCTAATGTGGAGAGAGGATACATGTAACCCCTCAGAGTCTATTATCATCAGGGGTTAAAGAGTGGCATCCAATTAGAAAGAAGACCTGAGAGTGGCTGTGTTATGTCTTGCTCTTAAAAGAGGATTGGAAAGGGAGGGAAAGAAGAATACACTAGTCTGGGGAGAAGGGAGAGGAAGGATGAGGAAAACTATCTCATAATAGGGTAAGCAAGTAGAAGTTTATACACAGAGGAAGGGGTGGAAGAGTAGGTAACACTTGAGTCTCATTCTCATCTAAACTCAGAGGGGAGAATATGCATGTACATAAAATTGGGTACAGAAATTAATTTCACTCAACAAGGAAACAGGAGGGAAAGGAAGACAAAGGAATAAGAGGGGGTATAGATGAAGGAAGGAATTATCCCAAGCAAAAGAAAATACACATAGTGGTGTTTTTTGTGTTGGCAAATAATTGGAAATGGAGGGGGTTGGTATAAGTTGAGAAATGACTGAAAAAGCTATGATATAGAAATATAATGGAATACTACCATATGGCAAGAAATATTGAAGGGGACGGTTTCAAGAGAAACCTGGGAAGACTTATATGAATGAATGCAGTGAGAAGTGACTAGAATCTGAACAATTTATACAATAATAATAATACTGTAATAATAAACAATTCTGCAAGACTTAGGGACTTTGTTCAAAACAATGACCAACCATGACTCCAGAGGGCTTATTATGACACATGCTGGTCACCTCCTTGTAGAAATGTGAAGGATTCAGAGCACAGGGAGACATAATTGTTTGGTCATGGCCAATGTGGGTATTTGTCTTGCTTGCCTATTCATGATTATAGCAGGGTTTTGGTTTTATTTCCTTTCTGTACTGGGGGAAGGATGAAATGAGAGGGAGAAAAGGTGGATTTCTGTTGAATGAGTATATTTTAAAAGTTTAATAAAAACAAAAATAAGAAAACATTGCCACAATTCTCAGAAGTACTTGCTTCCATAAAGGGCGTGTTTCTCGCACTCCCCCCACTTACCGAGGTTCTCAATGGTGTAGTAGCGCTGTTTGTAGTCCACTCTGATCGTCTGAGCATGAGGGCTGCCAAGCCCGTAGCCGATGGCGTAGCCTCTCACCACGATATTCTGGTTTTCTGGAGGAGTCCAGCTTACTACAATACTGGTAATGAGAGGGCGGACATGGAGAGAACTAGGCACTTCAGGAACACGAGTTTCTGTGCAAGAAAAGAGAAAAGGGAGGTGTGACTGACTGTAGAGGCAAACAGCTGGTAACGCTTACCGACTATTCAAATTGGGTTGAGGCCCCTATTTCTCCATGTACATTTTTAAGAGCAGAGGATGAAGCCAGATGCTGGTACACAGGGAAGTAGGCACACTCGTAACACTGTTTAATTTGGCCCTGGTTCTGTCTCATTGAGAGATGAAGAAAAAAAAGGAGTAATAGTCGGCCAGCTGTCCTAAGCTTGGCTGTAAGACACAGAGGGTTTAAATGTGACAGCGGAAACTGCAAGTTACAGTGCTGAATATTCCGCTGGAATGGTACCTGTTATTTGTTTATTTTTGAAAGAGCAGAATAGAGAAAAGCTAAATAAATACGTTTTCAATTACGTGGCAGGGACAATTTTTCCTGCCTCAGCAACAGCGAATGTTATCTAAGTGCTCGTTTCGCTAGCCTGTCTCTTGTTCGTGTGCTGTCACGGATTTAACCACAGAGATGTCGCCACTCTTTTCTAGGAAGATTTTCCTAAACCTTTTTTAAACAGCAGAAACTGCCTTATTAAACGCATCATGGCGATTCTGCTCATGCCAAATGCAGGTGAGAGGGGTCTCCTTTTGCAATACCTTGCATTCCACTATAAGAATAAAGTAAATGGTTCTAGCCTGGGTTATTTTCCTTGGGAAATAATTAGCAACATAAGAAGATGGTCTAAAATAAGGAAGAAGAACAATTCATTAATAGGCACATTCCAAAATAACTCTGCAGCAGGAATAAACACAGCTCGCTCAATGTCCTCTAATAATTATTAGTCTTTTATGTTCTAAGCAAATTGCTTTGTCTAGAGATTAAATCTCTCCAATCTGTTCTCCAGCCTGATAACTAACACTTAAAAATACCTTCTTCATCTCCCTGTAAAATAAACACAGTCATAATTTTGATAATTGCCTTTACCCCCACGTCCGAATCTCCTAAAGGTGCTGTATCTATTCATGAGAAATAAGCGTTTCAAAGAATAAAATTCCAGTACTAGGTCACAATTAGCAATAGAGTTTAAGCAATGGAACTTAAAGGACCAAAATGCTACTGCGGCATTTTGGAGAATTTTTACTTTCGAATTTCTAAAAAGTTTATTTTGCAATTCATTCTTTATATTACTTAAATTTCCCCATTAGCTGCCCTTTCACTCCCAGAGAGCCATCTTTTACAACAAATAATTTTTTAAAAATAGGAATAGAAAAAAATCATATATCGAAAAAACTGACATCACACATAGCAATCTAAACATGCTCCTCTCTTAGCCTGCTAAGAAGTAAGCCAAAGTGTTGGCAGCATTTTATTTTCATTGTTATTATAATCTCCATTTCACAAATGATAAAAACTGAGGTTCATCAGAGAGAAAAAGTGACATGGCAAGCAGGATATACACCCACGTTTTCTTTTCCCCGAGGTCACTACACTAACCACCTTACTGTTATCTCTACTGTACTGCTTTCTCCCATCAGCAAGAACTTCAGTATAATGGAAAGGCTAACTGCTTCAAGTTAAAAATATTTGAGAAAAAGACTGAAAACAAACAAAGTCAAGTACTCAAGTTAAGATTGAAAACAAAATGCTGAGGGGTGGCTTGCTATTGGCTTGAAGAATTTCTCACTTAAATGTGCTGTAGAATGTTGGAAAGTGTTAAGATTAAGATGCAGGACACAGGTTTGAGTCTTGATTTCAAATACTCAACTGCTTATAATCTGGGACAAAATATGTGACTACTTTGAGTAGTCTTGGTTCACTCATCTGCAAAGTGAGGCAAATGCTAGGAGCTGTACTTGTCTCACAGGGGAGTCATAAGAAAAGTGCTTTATCTACCCTCTACCTTTTCCTCTTCCCAATTATTTTGTATCCCTGAAATTCCAACTGTTTTTATGTGTGTGTGTGTGTGTGTGTGTGTGTGTGTGTGTGTGTGTGTAGTAGTAGTAGTAGTAGTAATAGTAGTAGTAGTAGTAGTAACTGAAAACATTTAAATGACTATACTTTACACAAGTCTCCTTGTGTTACAGTCTGTCTGAATAAACTTAGAAGCTATGTTTTATATACGAGGAAATGGGCTCAAAGGAATTCAGTGAATTTCCAATGCCAGTTAGTAAGACTAGACTCCCAGTAGCTACTGTTTGGATTTTCAGGGCAATGCTCTTCCCACTGCACCACAAGGCCTCTTACCTAGGCAGCACATACACCCCTGTGTCACCCACCTAAGAGGCACAGATCATTAGGCCTAGAAGGAATCTCATACATCATCCAGTCTAGCTGCCACATTCTACAGAGTGAAGCCCAGAGGGGTTAACTGACTTGCCTGGGGTCACAAATCTAGCAGGTTAACAGAGCCATGACCAGGTAGACAAGACTCATATGAAGATTCAAATTTCAACAAATTCATGGAGCCTACAGTTAGGGAGGAAGGGAATTTGGGGCTAAGAGAAGGGTGAGATTTAAATAAATGGGATCAGATGCAAATTTTACATCTGCTTATACATTACCTTGGTTCACAGCTGTTCTAAAGCACATAGCATGTTTTCATATTTATTTATTCTTGTTCTTTTCTGGCTTATACATTAAAAAACCACTGTGGGACACACACTCCTATACCTCTGCTGAATAATTAGAAAGAAAAACTAAATCAATTCACATTGATGTTTTTAAAACTTCCACCAAATGATACACTGTGCCTTGCTCGTTCATTAATATAGCTTTGTAACAAGTTCTGTAACAGAGTACACAGAACATGTTCCCTTTTAGTCCCTATTTATTACTACTTACCATCTAGGTCACTTTCAAACGTTTCTGCAGACATCCAGTCTGTAGCTGGCCCTGTCCCATTGACTGTAAGTGCAGCCACTCGGAAGTTGTACTCAGTACCCCGATCAAGACCTAGGGTCAAACGATAAAACTGATGGAGGAAAGAGAACATCACGAGAGAACAAATGTGCTAACAATTTCTCGTTCTAAAAGCTTGCATTTTAAATTTAGTTTGACAATAAGATTTTATTAATATTTCACTATTATTCAGATGATAAAAAATTCCAGAAAGGGAAATCATAAGAAGAACAAATAAGCTTATAATTTCCCATCTTGAAAGCAGGTATCTGATATGTAAACTCAGAGGAACAGACACTGTCATACCCCACTCAATACCAAGATACACAGGCTACTGCTGTCTTGACAAAGTCTAGGTCAAAGTTAAGAGTCAATCTGATGCAACATATTTACCACTGTAACCTAGGGGCAGAAATTGTAATGGGCAAGGCTCTCAGTAGAATGCACAACTAATTTTTTTAGGGCTTGGCAGGATTTTAGTGATGATCCACTCACCTTTTTACAAGTGAGTAAAGTTAAAGCCCAGAGGACAGAGTGAGTAAGTGTTTCAAACAGAACTCAAAGACAGAATCAAGCTGGCCCCAAAGATGCCCAGAGCCAGAACAGAACAGAATGTTTCCTTTTAGGTTCTCTAAGTTTTCTACCAAATATACTTTTCCCGGGCGGAGCCAAGATGGCGGCGTAGAAGCAGCAACACATCGCAGCTCTCACATAGCCACCCCAAAATACCCATAAAATAGGACTCTAAACCAATCCTGGAACTCCAAAACGCACACAAAGATACTTCCCACTAAAGTCAGCTCGGC
>CM053582.1:541891030-541923146 GCA_028627135.1 Pseudochirops cupreus
TAGGAGAGAATAGACTGGGGGAGGGGGGAAATACTGGGATGGCTGTTTTGGGGTGGTGGGCGGGGGAAAGATGGGGAGAAAAGATGTAACTCAAAAAAATTTAATAAAGAATTTAATAAAAAAATAAAAAATAAATAAAAAAAAATTAAAACATATTAATGAAAATGTGAAAAAAAAAACCAAATATACTTTTCCCATTAGTTTTCCTAGCCCACTTGGCATGCCTACAGGCACCTATAGTAAATCAGTATTCTCTGAGAACAAAGCCTGGTTCTCCCAGCCAGCTGCAGCTGATTCCTTACCCCCACCCCGACCCCAACTAGATTTCCACTTTCAATCTTCTCTCCTTAACTCCAAGTAGTTGTCTTAACTTTCCCCAAGGTAATAGCAAGGGAATGCCATAGATAGGATTGAGTGAAGGACACACAAGAAGGAAGTGTCAGAACTAGGCTTTGAACTCAGTTGCTGTGACTTGAAATCCAGGCAAGTGGCGCTGACCCAATGCTGGACAGAACCAGCACACGTGAATTCTAATTTAGGCTCTGCTACATTATCTGCCTTACAATCAATCACCTCCTCTCATCTAGAAAACAACAGGACTGGACTAGATGATCTCCATTCTGGCTCTAAAATGTTATTTGATGAAGAAGCAAGTGTATGAAGTATGCATTTCAGAAAAAGCTATGTTCTGTGTATTTCACTACACTTACTATTCTGAATATTAAAATCAGTTTTTTGATATGCACAATCCATGAGGTATTTTAAGGAATATTGAGTATATTTAACATATTTAATGTTTAATGTACAATTTGATAGCTGACATGTGCCAACAGAAAAATCTCCATCACTTAGAATGTTTAAGACACAGGACTATCTTGTTAACTGGTAGTGCCCTGTAGAAAGAGCACTGAGTCAGGGGTAAGATGACTTGAATTCCAATTTTGGCTCTGCCACTTAACATCTGTGTGACCTTGGGGGAAAAATACTTATTGTTGCTGGGAATTAGCTTCCTTCACTGAAATGAAGAGACTGGATCAGATGACCTTCACGGTCCCTTTCCAGACCTAAATCTCATGAACCCAGGACTTCAGAAAATTTCTAGATTACTGATGTCCCCCATCAGTCATCCCTCCTTTTTAGATTCTCATTCAAATGCTTCTCACCTATACTTTCCCCCCTTCCAGTTTCTGGATATTTACAAACGCCTATCATCTTGTTACAGAATGTTACTGATGCCCTTTTTATAAATTTTATCCTTTTTAACGAAAACATTTATCTTTAAAACTATTTTATTGACTATTTTCTATTTATATCCACTGCATTTCTCAACAGTAAAGACGGTCCCTGTCCTCTAGGAGTTCCCCCTCTTCTATTAGAGGTAGTAGGAAGAGGCTACATACATGGGAAAGCGGTGATCAGGGAAGCGCACTTTGGTCCAATATGTTATTTGGACAGTGAGTGGGGCCATATGAGGGTATCTAACACTACAGGACATACCTGGAAGGTATATTTCTAGGAACAATGGTAGCATTTGCTTGCTCATGGTCCCATGAAGAGAGTTGTAGAGAAAAGAGAAGAAGGCGTGGCTGGGGAGTGGGGATGGAAGTGAAGCATAGTTGGGATCCACTTGAAACAGTGGACCCAGTATAACTGTCAGCAATGAGGATGGGCTGGGGTGGCCACAGCCAAAGCTCCAGAGAGAAAATGGTTAAAATCTCTAGGGCACGGTTTCTGTTCTAGTAGCAAAGCAGCAGGTGATAAAGACAGCTTCTCCTGGCTTACTGGAGATAAGTCATATCTCATCAAGGCTCATTAATACCTAGATGAGATATTTACTTTGTGTTATCAAGATTCCCTAGTCTACATTATTCATATTCTACAACTTACTAAGTAAAGTCTTCTGAGCACTCAAGCATTCTCCATATTCTTCTTTCTGGATTTGATGGACATTTCTATGACCACCCAGTGGAAAGCATCTCTTCTAGTGGTCAATAATGAGTCTTTCCTTTTAGTCACACCATGTGGATACTCCTCAGTCAGACTCTCCTTCAGGTTCCAGCTTGGCTCCCATGGTACAGAGATCCTTCCATAGGCTTCCTATATGTTCCTACTCTCCAGCATCCTGACACAGATTTGGATTCTTATCTGTTTTCTGGGTGTACTTCTACTTCTCTGGTTTCCTCTTAAAGCAGTTATTTCATTCTTTCAAGAAACAACTCATTCTTCCTGACAATCTGGAAAGTAAAGCAGCATTTCTTCTACTCCTCCAGCTGAAACCAGTTATGTGTCCTGGATCCAGGCACTCACCAATTGGCTCTGGAAAACACACAGTCTACCTTGTTGGACAGATCACTGCAATAGCCTTTGGTATCTCTACCTCATATTTCTTCTCTCCAGTCCATCTTCCACACAGCTGTCAAAGTGACATTCTTAAAGCAAAGATCTGACCATGTCATTTCTCTGCAGAAAAAACTCCATGGTGTCCTATTGCCTTTAGATCAAGGATAAACTCCCCTGAATGGCAGTCCTGTCTGTTAAACTGGTTTGACTGCTTTTCTTTACCTCTAAGACCATCTCCCCTACTCAGGACGGAAGGAGATGTCTACATTCAGAGAAAGATCTAGAAAGAACAGAGTTTAAATGGAGACTGAAGCAAACTACATGCTCTCTTTCTTTTCCATGTTTGGTTTTGTTTCCTCTTTCCCCTTGTTCATTCCATCAGTTACAACCCTTCTTTACAACCAGACTAATGTCTGATGTGAAAGTATTTGCAGATGCTATACTTGATTGCATGCCGCCAAGGGGGAGGGGAGGGGAGAAAATTCAAAACTCAAGAGATTGTGGAACTGAATCTTGTAAACTAAAAGTAAATAAACAAATTAATTTTAAAAAGACCATCTCCCCTGCCTGGAATGCACTCTCTCCTAGTCTCTGCCTCTGAATTCAAAATGTAGCTCAAGCACACTTTCTCCAGACATTGGCCTTTCCTGCCTCCCCACCCTAACCCCCCAGCTTTCTGGGATTAGTCCTGGGGTCCACTGAACTCCTGGATGGGGACGTTCTCTACCAATGCAGATCACTATTAATTTTACAAAGCGGCCTGGGTCCTGACAAGCCCCATGACTTGCCCAGGGGCCCCAGCATGTCAAAATCAGCCTCCACGGTCAACCCTCTGTCCATGAGGTTATGTCTGGTTGCTTTCTTCATTCCCTATGTTTGCTGCGTGTATACTTTTATGTTTACTTCTATGTGGGGGAAACCTCCCACAAAGTTTCCTGAGGGCAGAAACCATTTCTGCCTTGTTTCTGTAGCCAACAGTCTGGCCTGTAAATACTCAATTGATGCTAATGCTGGCTAATTATTTCTCCCCAACTGCCACGCGTGCTGAAATGACCTGTTTCTCCCCCCCATTCACTGACCTCTGGACCCTAAGGAAGCTTTCTGCAGGAAAGTTCCCTGGATATGCTGCCCCAGGTTCCATCATCTCCCGAGCTCTACTTCTCAGATGACTGCTTTGCTATTATCGAATCTTCCGGTGCCCTCAAAAATCTGCTCAAGAAATTAAAATTCCGGGCCCTTTCTCTCTGACAGATGTCGGCTGCTCCAACTGACTCCTGGCTCCTCAACCTCCTGTGCCTCTGGGCTTTTAAAAAATGTTTTTATTCACTTTTAGTTTACGACATTCAGTTCCACAATCCCTTGCGTTTCAGATTTTCTCCCCTCCCCCCTTACCATCGCAGCAGGCAGTCAAATACAGGATGTACAAATAGCTTCACGTTAAACGTTAGTCAGGTCGTAAAGAAGGATCACAACCAATGGAATGAACTGTGGGAAAGAGGAAACCAAACAAGAGAAAGAGAGAGAACAAGTAGTTTGCTTCAATCTGCATTCAGACTCTGTAGTTCTTTCCCTGGGTGTGGATATCTCTTTCCATCATGAGTCTTTTAAGAGTTTTCTTACAACCTTGTATTGCTGAAAGGAGCCCAGTCTATCAAAGTTGGTCGTCACACATATGATGTGTCTGTAATTGTGTACAAATTTCTCCTGGTTCTGCTCTTCTCACTCGACGTCTGTTTATATAAGTCTCTCCAGGTGAATATGAAGACTGTCTCCTCCCCATTTCTTATAGCACAAGAATATTCCATTACATTCATATACCACAACTTGTCTAGCCTAGCCATCCCTCAATTGATGGGCATCCCCTTGATTTCCAATTCCTTGCTACCACAAAAAGAGTTGCTATAAATATTTTTGTACATATGAGTCTTTTTCTCACTTCTATGATCTCTTTGGGATACAACCCTAGAAGTGGTATTGCTGGGTCAAAGGGTATGTACTTATTTGTAGCCCTTTGGTCATAGTTCCGCATTGCTCTCCAAAATGGTTGAATAAGTTCACAACTCCACCAACAATGCATTAGTATTCCAATTTTTCCACATCCTGTCCAGCATTTGTCATTTTCCTATTTTGTCCTCTTAGCCAATCTGACCAGTGGGATGTTGTACCTCAGAGCTGTTTTGATTTGCATTTCTTTAATCAATTGTAATTTCCAGCATTTTTTTCATATGCTTATAGATATCTTTAATTTCTTCCTCTGAAAGCTGCCTGTTCGTATCCTTTGACCATTTATCAATTGGGGAATGACTTGTATTCCTATAGATTTGATTCAATTCTCTGCGTATTTTAGAAAGGAGGCTTATCAGAGACACTGGTTTTAAAAAATTCCCAATTTTCCACTTCCCTCTTAATCTTGGTTACATTGGCTTCATTTGTACAGAAACTTTTCAATTTAATGTAATCAAAATTACCCATTTTTCATTTCATAATGCTCTCTAACTCTTGTTTGATCATAAAGTCTTCCCTTCTCCATATATCTGACAAGTAAACTATTCCTTGCTTTCCCAGATTGCTTACAGTGTCAGCCTTTATACCTAGATTGTGTATCCATTTAGACTTGATTTTGGTATATGGTGTTAGATATTGGTCTATGCCCAGTTTCTGCCATACTATATTCCAGTTTTCCTAGCAGTTTTTAGCAAATAGTGAATTCTTATCCCCAAAACTGGGGTCTTTGGGTTTATCAAACAATAGATTACTATAATCATTAACTGCTGTGTCTCATGTATCCAATCTATTCCACTGATCTACTACTCTATTCCTCAGCCAGTACCAAGTAATTTTGATGACTGCTGCTTTATAATACAGATTAAAATCCGGTATGGCTAGGCCACCTTCTCTAGCATTTCTTTTCATTAATTCCCTTGATATTCTGGACCTTTTGTTCTTCCAAATGAATTTTGTTACTATTTTTTGTAGCTCTATAAAGTAATTTTTGGTAGATTGATTGGTGTGGCACTAAATATGTAGTTTAATTTAGGTAAAATTGTCATTTTTATTATATTAGCTCGACCCAGGCATGAGCAACTGATTGTTTTTCCAATTAGTTAGATCTGACTTTATTTGTGTAAAAAGTGTTTTGTAGTTCTGTTCATATAGGTCCTGGGTTTGTTTTGGCAGGTATACTCCCAAATATTTTATAATGGGATTTCTCTTTCTATCTCTTGCTGTTGGATTTCATTAGAAATATATAGGAATGCCAGGGATTTATGTGGGTATTATATCCCGCAACTCTGCCAAATTTATTTATTATCTCAAATAGTTTGTTACTTAATTCTCTAGGATTCTCTAAGTATATCATCATATCATCTGCAAAGAGTGATAGCTTAGTCTCTTCTTTCCCTAATTTGATTCCTTCAATTTCTTTTTCTTCTCTTATTGCTACTGCTAACATTTCTAGTACTAAAGTGATAGTGGACATCCTTATTTCACCTCTGATCTCATTGGAAATGCTTCTAGCTTATCCTCATTACATACAATATTTGCTTATGGTTTTAGATAGATGCTACTTATTATTTTAAGGAAGACTCCATTTATTCCTATACTTTCTAGTGTTTTTAATAGGAATGGGTGTTGTATTTTGTCAAAAGTCTTTTCTGCATCTATTGAGATAATCATATGGTTTCTGCTAGTTTTGTTGATGTGATCAATTATAGTTTTCCTATTACTGAACCATCCTTGCATTCCTGGAATAAATCCTACCTGATCAAAGTATGTTATTCTCGAGATAAGTTGCTGTAGTCTTTTTGCTAATATTTTATTTAAAATTTTTGCATCTATATTCATGAGGGAAATTGGTCTATAATTTTCTTTCTCCATTTTGTCTCTTCCTGATTTAGGTATCAGTACCATATCTGTGTCAGAAAAAGAATTTGGCAGGACTTCTTCTTCTCCAATTTTCCCAAATAGTTTGTAAAGTGCTGGAATCAATTGTTCTTTAAATGTTTGATAGAATTCGCTAGTAAATCCATCTGGCCCTGGAGGTTTTTTCCTAGGGAGTTCATTGATGGCTTCTTCAATTTCTTTTTCTGAAATGGGGTTATTTAAGTAAATTTCTTCCTTTTCAGTTAAGCTGGGCAACTTATATTTTTGTTAACTATTCACCCATTTCACTAAGGCTGTCAAATTTATGTGCATACAAATGGGCAAAATAATTCCTAATTATTGTTTTAATTTCCTCTTCATTGGAGATAAATTCACCTTTTTCATTTTTGATACTCATAATTTGGTTTTCTTCTTTCTTTTTTAAAATCATAATGACTAAAGGTCTATCAATTTTATTGTTTTTTCCCCCATAAAACCAACTCTTAGTTTCATTTATTAATTCAATAGTTTTCTTAATTTCAATTTTATTAATCTCTCCTTTGGTTTTCATTATTTTTAATTTGATATTTAATTGGGGATTTTCAATTTGTTCTTTTTCTAGCTTTTCCAGTTGAATGCCCAATTAATTGACCTTCATTTTCTCTATTTTATTCATGTATGCTTTCAGAGATATAAAACTTGCCCTAAGAACTGCCTTTGCCACATCTCACAAGTTTTGGTATATTGTCTCATTATTGCCATTCTCTTGAATGAAGTTACTGATTGATTCTATAATTTTTTGTTTGACCCACTCATTCTTTAGGATTAAATTATTTAGTTTCCATTTGGTTTTTGGTCTATCTTTCCATGGCCCTTTATTACATATAACTTTTATTGCATCCTGATCTGAGAAGGATGCATTTAATATTTCTGGCTTTCTGCACTGAACTATGAGGTTTTTATGCCCTAGTACATGGTCAATTTTTGTGTATGTGCCATATACTGCTGAGAAGGTATATTCCTTTTTATCCCCATTCAATTTTCTCTAGAGGTCTATCATATCTACCCTTTTAAAAATTCTATTTGCCTCCTTAACTTCTTTCTTATTTTGAGGTTGGATTTATCAAGTTCAGAAAGAGGGAGATTGAGGTTCCCCTCTAGTATAGTTTTGTTATTTATTTCTTCCTCTAACTCCCTTGACTTTTCCTCTAGGCATTTGGATGCTATAACCCTTGGTGCATATATGTTTACTAATGATATTGCTTCATTCTTGATAATGCCTTTTAGCAGGATATAGTTTCCTTCCTTATCTCTTTTAATTAGATCTATTTTTGCTTTTGCTTTATCTGAGATAAGGATTGCTACCCCTGCTTTTTTTTTTACTTTAGCTGAAGCATAATATATTCTACTCCAGCCTTTTATCTTTATCGTGTGTATCCCCCTGATTCAAATGTGTTTCTTGTAGACAGCATATTGTAAGATTATGGTTTTTAATCCATTCTGCTATCCACCTTCATTTTATGGGAGAGTTCATCCCATTCACATTCATGGTTATGATTACTATCTATGTCTTTCCCTCCATCCTATTCCCTACCCTGTTTATGCTTTTATTTCTCTCTTTTCCCTTCTCCTCCTTGTTTTCCTTTTGACCACTGCCTTGCTCAGTATTCCCTCCCTATATACCCCCTCCCTTTATCTACCTTTCCCTACTACTGCTTCTTCCCTCCCTTCTAACAGCACCTCCCTTTTCCTCCTCCTCCTACCTATGGGGAAAAATAGATTTTTATACTTAATGAAGTATGTTATTCCCTCCTTGAACCCAAATCAATGAGACTAAATTTCATACAGTGCTTCTCTCCCTCCCTCCTTTCCCTCTACTATGAGTTTTTGTGTCTTTTCACTAGAATCCTAAACTTAACTAATTATGTTAATCCCTCCTTGAACCAAAACCAATGAGAGTAAAGTTCATATAATGTTCATCTCCCTCCCTTCTTTCCCTCTACTACAGTATGTTTTTAATGCCTTTTTGTGTGGCATAATTTACCCTTTTCTACCTCTTCCTTTCCTTTTCTCCCATTACCATCCCTTAATAAGGTTTTTTTTTAAATCACCAGATTAGTTAATTTATACCCACACCCTCTATGTATATCTCTTTAAAATGTTGCGATAACTATACAATTCTCAATATTGATAGGTATCAGCTTCCTATATAGGAATGTAAACAGTTTGTTCTTACTGAATCACAAGTTGTGTGTGTGTGTGTGTGTGTGTGTGTGTGTGTGTATGTGTGTTTTCTCCTTGCTTACCTTTTTATGTCTCTCTTGAGTCTTCTATTTGGAGATCAAATTTTCCATTGAGGGCTGGCTTTTTCATCAGGAAGGTCTGGAAGGCCCTTATTTCATTGAATGACCATCTCCTTGCCTGAAAGATTGTGCTCAGTTTTGCTGGATAGTTGATCCTTGGTTGCAGTCCAAGCTTTTTGCCTTATGAAATATCATGTTCCAATTCTCCCAATCTTTTAATGTAGAAGCTGCTAGGTCCTTTGTGATCCTGACTGTAGTTCCACGATATTTGAATTGTTTCTTTTTGGCTTCTTGCAGAATTTTCTCCTGGATCTGATAATTCTGGAATTTGGCTGTAACATTTCTTGGCAGTTTTCAATTTGGAATCTCTTTCAGGAGGTGTCAGTGAATTCTTTCAATAACTATTTTACCCTCTGGTTCTACCCTTAGGACAGTTTTCTTTGATAATTTTTAAGAGGATGTTTTCCAGGCTGTTTTTTTCATCATGGCTTTCCAGTAGACCAATAATTCTTAGACTATCTCTCTTGGATCTGTTCTCCAGGTCAGTTGTTTTTCCAATGAGATATCCCACATTTTCTTTTAATTTTTCAATCTTCATGTTTTGTTTGACTGATTCTTGATGTGTCATAGAGTCATTAGCTTCCACTTGAGTGATTCTAATTTTTAGTGAATTACTTTGTTCAGATTTAATTTTTAGGGAAGTATTTTCTCCAGTTAGATTTTGAACCTCACAAATTTTACTTTTTAAGGATTTGTTTTCTTCAGTGAGATTTTTTTCCATATTGGCCAATGTAATTTTAAAAGAATGGGTCAATTTATCTTCTACCTCTCTAATTTGGCTTTTAAAATCTTTCTTGAGCTCTTTCAAGAATGCTTTTTGGGCTTGAGACCAATTCATATTTCCTTCTGTGGTCTCAGGTGTGGATATGGAGTCGATGGTGTCTCCTAAAAGTGATTCTTCTCATTCACAATAGTAGGATTTAATGGTCTTTGGTCTTCCTTTTCCAAGCTGCTTCCAGCCCATTGTGACTGCCTATTTGCTGGCTTTTAAAGTGGATTTCTGTTTCTGGGGTACAGAAGGCTCCGACCCACGCTTCTAAAGGTGGAAGCCTGGGGCCTGGTTGTTGACTTTGTGTGCTATAGCCTCTGGGTGTCTAGACTGAGGCCAAGGCCAGGACTCTCAGTGCTTCCCCTGGGTTACCCTGAGGTTCACAGAGTAAGGTGTAGGAGAGGAGTAGTCTGGCCACCTCAGGTTTCCGGCTCTATGCCCCTGGGCTACACAGCTCAGGAAGGCTCAGCAGCTGGTGACCTGCAGTGCTAGTGTCTCCAGATTTCCTTGATTGTGCTAAGGCACACCTGGCCTTCTGTTGTTAGGGCTTGCTGGCTCCATCCTCCTGGACTTTGGGATCTCCTGCTGGTCAGCTGAGATGGGGCTTGTTAGGATGCCTCTGCCCTTCACTTCAGGTTTGGCACAGCCTCAGTCACACCCCTCCTCTAGAACTCCCAAGCCTGTCAGTGCTTCCACTATTTCAGGATTTTACACTGGGGCAATAATCTCTGGGTTTTCAGGGTCAGGGAGGGAGATTAGAGCAGCTAAGGTTTACTCTGCCATCTTGACTCCCAGAAGTTCAGGTAGGTGATTTTTAAACATACAGGCTGTGGGCTGATAGTCCCAGGAGAAGCTGCTGTTGCCACACGGCCCTGCACTTTCTCTTACCCAGCTCCAACAGACCCTCTGTCTTGCGGTGAGATGCCTGTGAATTGCCTCTGCTGTGGGTGAATCCACTGGCTGGAGGTCGCTCTTGTTCCACTGTGGTCTGCTCTCTGGTCCTCACTGGTACAGCCCTTGTGAGCTCTGTGCTCCCCCTGCCGAGTCCTACGTAGGCACTTTCCTGGACTAGGAATCTGCCACACTCTATCTCCCAATGGATTCTGTCACTCTAAAATCCGTTCAGATTCACTTTTTAGAGGTTACTGAAATTTATGGAGGAGTTCAGACAAGTTCTTGCTTTCACTCTGCCATCTTGGTTCCGCTCCCTCTGGGCTTTTAAAGCAAGCTTTCCTGCTGTTCATCAAGGTACAGACTAATGTGCTACTAGCTCCCGTAAATACCATGATGCACACAGCAGCTGTACCCAGTTGCCACTTCTAAGCTCTTTGAAGAAATACAAACTTTTAGCCACTTTTGTTTCTTCCTTTCATCTCATTTGTCCTGTTTAAACTTGCATTTTGTCTTTCTGTCACCTATTTCTTCTTGTACAGACCTTCCCAAGACTTCTAGGATTTAACCTTTTCACTCTCATCTGTTTCTATAATTTGAACTTTTACATTTTTACATTGTGAAGTCATACTTTTATAATAGATATAGCTATGGATTTTTGTTTTTAAAATTAATTCCTTAAAGTATAAAGAAATTTCTGTTTGTATTAAGGTAAACAAACAGGACCTTAAAGAGTCAGATATCACTTTATATTTCAGGTTTATTTTCTCAAAACAAATTCATTCACACTTTTCACTGAATCCTTCTCTTTCATAGTCCTTCCAGAAAGACACTGCATATAATAATAAACAGAAAAAGGAGAGAAAAGAAAGAAAAACTGTTTTGCATATAAAAAAGTGTGATGCTCTATTTAGTGCCCATGCCCGTTGTTCCTAAGCTCTGTGAGGGAGCCTGGGGAAGCATCTCACGACAATTCTGGGTCACTCAGACTCAACAGTTTTGTTGTTCTTCCTTTTGACTGCGTTGTCGTAGTTGTGGTGTATGTTGTTTTCCTTCTGCATCTGCTCCCAGAAGCCTCGATCATGTTTTTCACTGTATTCATCACGTTATTTCTTACAGTATGGTAACACTCATAAATTCCACAATTTTTCTAGCCATTCCACAATCAACGGGCATCTTTATTTCCAATTATTTGCTACTACAAAAAGTACTGCTATAAAAATTTTGTGGCATATAAAGTGGAACCTCGTGATCATAGGGCACAAGCATTTTAGTCACTTTCTTGGCATAATTCTAAATTCAGCAGTTTCTTTTAAAAAGAAATCCCATCTAACTCCATCTTATAAAAATTATATCTATATTTTTTAGGAGACTATATGTCTTTGGTTTCTTAGGTCTTCTTAGTCCTTATATCTAATTTATTCCTCATACATTTAATTATTCTACTGACTGCCCTCCAATATTAAAGCCTTGAAAATGGAAGTCTTAAGTATGTGAGTAGGAGAGTTTAAGCTTAATTCACTTAAGACAGTGATCCCAAGCATTATCTGTGTGCTGCCTTTGATTGTCAAGACCTTGGTATACAGCTGTGGGAGTCATACCTACTGCAACTTGGGTCAATATACTGAAGCCTACTTACTCCCCACTAGCACAGTTAATCATATTACAGAAAAAAAGGTTTATTAAAAGGAAGAAAATATAACAGAAATCCTTGAGTGAGTGATAATGAACCTTAACGATGTAGAGAAATGTCCAGAGTCCCTTAAGGAGCCACACAATAGGCCTCCTTTGGCAGAGGTCCTTCCATCCCAGGTAGCACAGTCTAGGTCAAAGGTGGTCTTTTTGTTTCTTCTTCTTTCTCTCCAACTTGCTGGTACTCTATCTGGTCCTTTCAGCTCCACAGAAAGGCCACATGCTCAGGCCATGTGATGGAGAGTCTTGAGTGATCTCTTAATTTTCTTTGTCATGTCTACATGTAAGAAGTGAACAAAACCTCTAGGCTTCCACCTCTCTCCCAGCTGACCCCATCTTTACTCAAAAGGCTTTTTCTTCTTTCCACACTCCTGGCTCTTTCTGCTCCACAGGTATATCTTCTAGTAGACACACTCTTCTTTTCCTAGTTATTCATTTGGAAGAGGGAAGGAGAAAATATCCCAGCCTTCATTATGCCACATATGGGCAAACTTGTAAAAGGGCCTTGATGTAAACATTTCTTTACTGTGAGAGAGGTGCCCAGTGACATTTCAACTATTCTGGGGAATTAACTGAAGCCATGCTAACATGGCTGACTCAAAGAAGCCCAAAGGAGCTAGCTTAGAAACGGGTGAGAAGGGATAGAAGAGAGAGTAGGGTCCAAAGAGAAAAAAACCAGTAATTGGGCTTAGGTTTGCTGGAGCAGACAGGTTGCAGTGGGGGAAGGGGGTTCTTCAGAAGCAAAATAATGGGGTCAGAGAGATTAGGCTAGATTTCACCTAGTGGGAAAAGGAGCTAGTTAGCCCAGGGAAACTTGTACTTTAAAGTGGGTTACATTTTTTTCTCATTGTTAGGAAAAGTCTTTTTAAAAACCCAAATAATTTTTGAGTAAACTAAAGGAAAAGCGAAGAACATACATATATAACACGTGGCATGTGTTATAACAGTGCCTTCCCCAGAGTCTCCCTATAAATATACGTCTTAACAAGGACAACACATGTCTCTTCTGACTCTGCCAGAGGCCCTAGGTTGTGGTAATTGAAGACACCATGGTTCACTTCTACAGGCTTTTCCTTCTTTTTTTCTGAGGAGCTACTCCTTTTGAGAATTATAATAGCTCCTGTTCCATTGCACTTCAGGGTGCAGAGAAAGATGTAATGGAAGCCACAACCCAGAATCGGGGTACCAGTGACTGAAAAATACATCAGAACCATCATGACTGAGGCTAGAAATTCTCATTTTCTACCAGATTTCTCATAATACAGAGGCTTTGACACTTTGTTGCCCTTTCAGTTACATTTGCTGGTGAAATCATGTAAATCATCTTCTGACATAAAAGACAACAATTTTAAAGAGCTCATCTATAAAGAAAATTTCCACTTATTTTGTGTATTTGTGGTGTCCATAATTCATGAGGAATTTTTTAAAAAAACACTGTATTTGACTGAACATATACAAGCTCAAGTCTGCTCCTGTCACTCAAGGAAGATTTGATAAAGACATTTCTTTGCTTGTACAGAACAACTACATATGTATGAATCATTTCTCCCCGTCTTACAATCATTTACTCTTAAGTAAGAATTCTGAGTTGCTAGACTAGCTAAAGAATCCAAAGGAAGATGAGACACGATGATAAAATACAGAATGCCAATACAGCTAGTAAAATAAGAATTCTTTCCAAAATGTCCTCTTATTTGAACTGTTAAAAGAGTACTGTAAAATACTTTTGAAAGGGCAAAAGCCAATGGAATCATCCAAACTATTTGCATAAGTCAATTAACACAATTATACATTCAGAAACTACCACATTTTCATTCTTGTTTCCAAAATGCTAAGTAGTTTACCCTCAATTAACTGGAAGAGCTGTGTTCCTCCAATGCTCTCCATAACATCACTCTTGCGGGAAGATTTCCGGTAGCGAATCTTGTAGCCAGTAATTTGCCCATTTTGTGTGCCTGCTGGAGGGGGCTGCCAGTGAATCACAATACTCTGGAGAAGATAAAATTGTGGAGACTGAGATATATCAAAGGCCTAAAACTAGCATTCCTAATAACTGTTGCACATGAGGGGTTTAGGAAGAATTTTACAATGTTCCAGTTAATTAATGCTCACAAATAAATCAAAAGCTGAGATTATATACATAAAGACCTTACATTTATATGGCACTTAATGGTTATAAACTCTCTGAGAACAGGGACTGTTTCATTCTTTGTATTTGTGCTCTCAGGGCCTAGCACAGAGCATGCCCTTAACCCATCTGACTCTTACACTGACCCTAGGGGGTGGGCAGAATAGTCATCCCCATCTCAAGATAAAGTAGTTGAGGTTTAAGGAGGTTGACTTGTCCGTGGTCACATGACAAGTAAGTGGTGAAGCCAGCACTGACCTGAAGTCTTCAGATACTAAATTCAGGTTTCTTAACTTCAAATTACACCATGCTATGATTATATCTTATATGTATGTATTTTTTGGATCAGATCTGTATTTCTGTTGGATTAGAGGACTCTCACCCAGGCAGGGAACTCCCTGCATCTGCACAGATACGTAGCTACTCTGTACCTTTCAGTCTTACAGAGGGGCCTGGGCATGAGAGTGCCTTCCCCAGAGTCTCCCTATAAATATATGTCTGAACAAGGACAACACGTGTCTCTTCTGACCCTGCCAGAGGCCCTAGGTTGTGGTAATTGAAGACACCATGGTTCACTTCTACAGGCTTTTCCTTCTTTTTTTCTGAGGAGCTACTGCTTTTGAGAATTATAATAGCTCCTGTTCCATTGCACTTCAGGGTTGACAGCTTTCCTCACATCAACCCTGTGACATATATAGCTCATGATGATCATCTTCATTTTCCAAAAAAAGCAAACTGAAGCTTGGGCAGGTCGCCCTAGGTCACCCAGCTGATAAGCGGGAGAGATGGGCCAGGCTCAGGGCTCTTTCTGTTGGCCCCCTCATGCTGCTTTTGACCTCCAGCAGACGGTCAGTCTAGCAAAGGCCCAGGGAGGCCAGAGAGCAGTTGGGCCAAGCTCCCTGAGGATGGTGGGTAACTCTGGGCAAGCTGAGCTGCAATTCTCAGCCTTGTTCCTCTCACAGTGGGCCCTGCTTAGCTCTTGTGTGCTGTTTTCTGATAATACTTTACAAGCATCATGTAACTAAGACCATGGTACAGTAATCATATCCTGGAAGTGTCCCACCAGAACTTCTTTCTAGGCGATCCCCAGAGGCTTAGAGAAAGACCAGTGGAAATGGAAAGTCTGGCATACATATTTTACCTTGGAATTTCTCACTTCTAAGGACAGGTTCTGAGGAGCAGCACTGGGGACTAAAGGGTGAAATAAAAAGGAAAAGGTTAGATCTCCAATCACCCCCCAGGACACCTGTTTCACTATACTTCATACACAGACACGTTTATCAAGAGCCCTTCAGTTGCCAAGTGGCTCTTTAGTTCCTAACTGGCTAACAAACATCAGGCTTTCCCTAAGTTAGTCACTGTTGTCTCCTTTAAAGGAGGACATTTAGAAGGCTGCATATTTAGGTTAAGCACTCAAAAATATTTCTGAAACTCTTTGGAAACTAGCACTTTTTGACCTGTCCTCAGTGGTGACAAATATTTATCTTTTGAGAATGGTTTTCATTTTTGTAAACAATCAAGGATCATTCAGGACCACACCTAGAGAATGAAATGATGTATTAAGCCAGAGAATATGGTTTTTTCTGATTAAAAAGCATTTGTGACAACAAAATGATGGAACCAGTTTTTGGGTATGATTTGTATATGTGGACTCTGAAGAAAGTTCCCAAAGGAGTTTCAGAAGTGTTTTCAACACTGGCATGGCTGATGCTCATTAGATAAAAATGGAGGCCTCCCGAGGTCCTGGAAAGAGCCCAGGCCTGCTACAAATCAGCTGTGTAATAGGGAAAAAGATATCCCTTCTCTGTTCTCAGTTTCTTTCATCTGTAAAATGATTCTGCTATGCTTATTAAAGAGTCTCACAATTTTATATTTACATGGTAGAGGTCACTATCTTCTTGAAAACAACTGACACAATTCACCTTCTCCCCGGACATAAAGACTACAAGAACCATCTGAATAATCAAACAGCCCTGACTCTGCTCCTTTCTTTCAAACTTAAAACTCCGCCCTCTCACTGATTCGGTCAGGGCTAAGGCTTACAATGTGAATTTGCATTTATTCCTCTATTCATGACCTTGGATCTCATCATCAAAGCACCCAGCGAAAGAAAGCCCTGCATAATCGTCAGTGTGTCTGCTGTTTACTTATCCTCTATCGTAGTTACTGCCCATATTTCTGACTTCTAAGTCACTGACATTGCTCATGTCCAGTGATCTTTGTGAAATCTCCTAGGACTAAGCACCTTCTGGGACCTTTCACTCTTTATTCTCCATCTATACTTACCTGGGCACATGTAATAACGCCAACACCTGTCTGTCATTTATATAAAACTGAAATGACGCCCCACTCTCCTGGTCTCTACTATCTTTGCTCTGGGCTCTCTTCCTTCCCTTCATGGTCTGGATCCAAAGCTTGACCAATTTAACCATTTCATCGGCTTCCCTTGAATCTGTTGTCCCCTCTCCCAACACCAGTTATGCCTTGCCATACTCCAAAGAGGTTATCACAACATAGACCTTGTCTCTTCCTGTTCTCATGGCGCTTCACACCATGACAAATGGCTTTCTTCTACATCTCTGCTACCTAATCTCAATGAGGCACTGTCAGATACCTGGCAATCTTTTACTCTTCCCCAGATGACTCTGTAACCACTTACCGAATGATTATTAGAAACCATCTTCTTTCTCCAAACCTTTTCTCTCACTTCTGTATTTCTCCTTGGCGAAGGATCTCATCTGCCACTAGGTCTCTCTTCTTCTCCCTTATTTCGTGCCCTTAAATGCCTTTATATCTTCCCCCATTCTGTCCTTCTTTCCCCTGACAAGTCCAACTCCTTCACTTGTGTTTTTAATCCTAATCCATCATCTCCTTCAGTGCTTGCCCCCTTGATTATTCCCTCTCTTCCTTAAATCTTCATTCTTTCCTTACCTACCTACTGGTTCCCTCCCCATTAGCATAAATATACTCAGTTCTACACATAGTTAAGAACCCTCAAGCTATAGTCTTCTTTCAATTCTTCTGCCTTTCAAAGTCAAACATCTACTAAGCATCCTCTTTGTGTCTACTTCCTCACCTCCTCATTATTTTTATTCCCTTGGAATCTGGCCTCGGTTCACACTACACATTTTATACTGTTCTGCCCAACTTTACCAATTATCTCAACTATCTCATTGTAACTCTCTGAAGCTTCTGAACTTGTTTCTACCCCCTTTCCTTGCCTCTGTGATGCTCCCCTCTTGGCTCTTCTCTTACCTGTCTGATGGCTGCTTCATTACCTTGCTCCCATCCACTAAGGATGGGCATCCCTCAGGTTCTGCCAAGGCCCTCCCAATTCTCTGTTCATGTTCTCTCCCGTCATTATCTCATCCAATCCCAAACTATGCAGATGATTCTACAATGTACAGCATATTTTGAAGAATATGACAGAGATATATCTATCTTTCTTTTGAATTAAGAGTCCTGCATTACCAATTGCCTAAAGGACAGATCTAACTGGATGTCCCAAGGACTTATCAAAACTCAGCACATCCAAAATGGAATTGGTTATACAGGGTTTCTGAAAAGCCTTAGTACAATGGTAAGCTTTAATAACCTGAGAAACATCAAGTACTACAAACTGGCAAAAACTATCACGTGAAAGTCTGTTTACTTTTACGTTAAGTTTGTGAATTTTGAGCACCTCAGCGTTGTGCACTGTGTGCGCAGCAGTTTCTGAATGATACTTTCTAAGTCCAAGATGCAGATCAGCATTGATGGTCCTCTCACTCAGCCACCTTGGTCTCTCATCTATCTCCATGAGATTTTTTCTTATGTGCTCATGTCCAAACTGTCATGTATGTATCCAAATCTCATTCTTTGTATTAAAAAGGCAATCCATGAGTCAACCTTACTCTCACTGGATTTGCCTTAGGGAAGAAATAACATACACACTCCACTGAGTATCTTACACTACAGGAAAGTAGGGGAGAAGGTGATAAAAGGTGGAGATGATAGAAGGGAGGGGTGACTGGGGGAGAGGGTAGTTAGAAACAAACACTTTTGAAAAGGAACAGGGTCAAAGGAGAAAAGAGAATAAATGGAGGATGGAATAGGACGGAGGGAAACATAGTTAGTCTTTCACAATATAACTACTATGGAAATGTTTTGCATAACTACACATGTATAACCTATACTGAATTGCTTATCTTCCCAGTAAGGGTGAGAGACAAGGGAGGAAGGGAGAGAATCTAGAAACTCAAAGTTTTAAAAACAAATGTTAAAAAAAATTGTTTTTATGTGCAACTGGGAAATAGGATATACAGGTGCTGGGGTATAGAAATCCATCTTGCCCTACAAAAAAGTAAGGCGGGAGTGGAGGGATATAAGAGAGGGTAGATTGGGGGAAAGGGTATTCAGTATTGCTTGCCATCTTGGAGTAGGGGGTAGGGGAGAGACAGGGAGAAAATTTGTAACTCAAAATCTTGTGGAAATGAATGTTGAAAACTAAAAATAAATAAATTTAAAGAATAAACAAAGGCAATCCTTTCATTCACTGAGTCTGTAGCTCAAGGTTTGAAATCAGCTAGAGTGATGTATACCTCAAGAAGGTGGAAATGTTGGATTTTAATTAGAAACATCAATTTAAATAATTAACACTTCAAATTTTAAAAAAGTTTGTAGCATTTATAGTTCTGAAGTTCTTAAACCTAAAGTGAGGCTCTTAGGAAACCCTGTATTTCCCTTCAAAACCAAAGCAGTGCCATGCTTCCTATCTGACTCTTTCCAACCTCTCCCCACCTCTTGTCCAGTCTATCTACTTTCACCTCATAGCTTGCATCCATCTCACAGAGCCATGGCAGCCTAGCTTTTCACTTGGAATTCTGCAAGTCTCCTATGTGGTCTCCCTGCTTCCAGATTCTCCCCTTTCTAATCTGTCTCCCACACAGTGCACAGTGTTAGGTCTAAATCACAGTTTCCTGACAATATCATTCCCTTGTCAAAAAAAGGTTTACCATTCCTGCTAGGAAAAACACAAAATCCTCAGCCTGGAATTTAAAGCCTTCTAATTGTTTGTTCCCACTGATCTTTCCAGACAGATGTCACATTATTTCCCTTCATGAACACTACATTCCAGCCAACTGGACCTGTGAGTTGTTTCCAGCATGCAGACTTTCATCTCTTGCCTGTTCTTTTGCCCAGGTGGTTCCCCATGCCTGGGATGCCCTCCTTGCTCCTCACCTCTACTTCTCAGAACACCCAGCTCATGCCTAGGCCAGCCCATGAGCTATCTTCTATACAAACGAAGCCTTTCCTGACTCTCCATTCAAATCTGTCAGTACTAATAATACCATCTCCCTCTCAAAATGGCTTTATTTAGCTATATGGTATCTATTTAACTGTGTACATACAGGGTCCTTTGGGAGAATGTAAGCTCCCTGACAGAAGGTAGAGTTCTATTTTGTCTTTATAGTCAAAGGATCATAGACACAGAACTGGAAACGATCTTGAAGGTCTTCTAGTCTAATTCCCTTCTTATAGTGGAGAGAACTCAGTGATGTAACCAAGGTCACACAGGCAGTGAGCTCAGAGGTGGGATTGGACCCCAAATTCTCTACCTTTAGAACCATGATCTTTCCAGTGGACCACCAAGACTAGAACTGTGTACAGAGTCAGTACTTAACAAATGTTTGTTAGCTTAAGCTGACTATACCTAAGATTACAGAACAGTTCTCTAAGAACCATTGAGAAGGACTCCATTAGGCAGGTCCTAAAACAGAAGCTGAGGGAAGGGAAGTGCCTTGCCTAGGGTCCTACAGCTTAAGCAGGATTCAGGTGGGAGTCTTTGCTGATGCTCAGGCCAGCTGGCATGAGTGCATCACACTGCCACTTGAAGATAACACCCTTGAGTCACCCCTGCCTCAAACAAGCTTAGGGCTATGCAAACAGGAGGACTTGGTAAATGTTTCCTGGATTAAAGTGGAGCCTCCAGAACCACACGGCACCCAGTGAGAGGTCGACTAAAGGGAAATGCGACGCTCCCTATGGTAACACCAATTACCATATCAGTCATTTCAGTGGCTGCCTCTTTGTGATCCCATCTGGGGTTTTCTCGGCAAAGATACTAGAATAGTTTGTCATTTCCTTCTGCAGCTCATTTTACAGATGAGAAAACTGAGGCAAACAGGGTGAAGTGACTTGCCCAGGGTCACACAGCTAGTGAGTGTCTGAGGCTGGATTTGAACTCAGGTCTTTCTGACTCCAGGCCTGGCACTCTATCCACTGCAGTACCTAGCTGCTTTGTTTAAACTGAAACTCATCAATTTAGCTCACAGCTATTGGTGAGAGTTCACTTAAGGCTGTATTTCATAGCCTCCACTTGAAGACATTTTTACACACATACACATCAATATAATATAGAATATCTGGCTCAGAAGGTCAGAAAAAACCTCAAGCTTTTAAAGGGAATATACAAAAATATGAATAACACACACATGGACATTTTTTTAAACAAAATATTTTTCAGACTATTAGACTCTACAGTTACTGAACTTTGGGCAGTGCAGTGCAATCATCCATTTTGATGGAAAATGGCCATAAACAATGAGTACCATTTTACTAAGAAAAATCTCACTAACAAAAATCCAGTTAGCATGCTAACTTGATTGCTGGTCAAAAAATGGAGCTTTATACTCACCAAAGGGTCAGTCTTGGAGCAGACAGGGTCTGTGTGATTAAAAATTAGAGCATTTCCACAAACACACATACAAAAAGCCAAGAACAGTACCTCATTTCCAAAGGAAATGAATAACTTACCATCTGATAATGTTCGAACAACAACATCTTGTGTGGAGACTCCAGGACCATGTTTATTATAGGCTACTACTCGGAAACTATACTCTGTGTATTTTTTCAATCCATTAATGGTGTAGGAGCGACTTCCAACATCAACATCCTGTCCATAAAGGAAAATAACTCATACACACATATCAAGCCAAAATAAATACTGCAACTAAATAAATCTCCTAGACAAAGCACACATTAACTATGTTTTGTGTGGTGAGGCACTGATTTTTCTTTTTTTATATGAAACCACTTCTTGATAGCAGATGGTGATGGAGTATAAATAATGATGATTGGAAATACTGCTTCAGGTTTAGCGACAGTTCATTGATTGGTGAAAATTTAAAGATTAAAAAGTAGTAGGCAGAGCAAAAGGGAAAGGGTCAACTTTACTCTCATTGAACTTGGCTTAGGGAAGCAATGACATAAACTCTAAACTGGGTATCTTGCCATACAGGAGGGTAGGGGGGATGGGGATGAGAGGTAGTATGATGGAGGGGAGGGGAGGGTGGGGGGAAGGGTTAATGGAAGTACACACTTCTGTAAAGGGACAGGGACAGAGACAGGGTAGAGAATAGAACAAGGTGGGGGGATAGGAAAGAGGGACATATAATCAGTCTCACACAATATGCCCCCTGTGGAGAGGTTCTGTGTAATTACACATGTATAGCCTGTATTTGATTGCTTGTCCTTCCAGTGGGGGTGGGTGACAAGGGAGGAAGGAAAAGAATCTAAAATTTAATGTTCTATAATCAAATGTTTAAAAAAAATATATATATATATAATAACTATTATTATTATTATTAACTACATCCAACAGGGAATCAAGATACACAGGCACTGTGGTAGGAAGATCCATCTTGCCCTACAGGAAAGTCAGAGGGGCGAGGGGGAGGACAGAGGAGAGAGCAGATTGGGGGAGGGGTTATACAGTGGCATGGCTGTTTTGAGGTGTTGGGTAGGGGAAAGAAAGGGAGAAAATTTGTAACTCAAAATCTTGTGGAAATGAATGATGTAAACAAGAAAATAAATAAATAAATTTTTAAAAAAGTAGTAGGCAGAGAAAGAGCTTTTTCCTACATGGGTTCTCTATTTTTTATTATTATTATTCACCAATATGAAACCATATTATCTCTATACATCATTTTTTATAAAATTGCCATCCAAGTGAATGTTCAGCATTTGAAATCTTATTCACTGCCCTTATTTCAGGCAATCACTTTGCAGACAGCTCACATCATACCTGCTCGTTGTCTGTTCCCTTTTCCATGTAATACAACTTGTAATTCTGAATTTCCCCATTGCCAGACAAAGGTGTTTCCCATGTGACAGTTATTGATGTAGGTGAGCTAGCATATGCTCGGATGTTAGGTGCTGGGCCTGGGAGTTGGACTGAAATGAAAATAACAAGAAACAGGAAAAAAAAAGTAAATTCATTGAGTTCACCGATTGATTTTTGTCATTTGTATAACACTTGTGTCAAAAAACAAAGAAAAGAAACCAAAATAAAACTTGGAAAGCCACTGGCTTGCCTGAAATGTGATTAGCTAACAAATGAAGTTCTTTCTAATTACAAATCTATGATCCTAAGCTTTAACATAAGTGCTTTTTAAATTTTATTTTATTTTTTTGCTTTTTTTTTTTTTGGAGAGCAATTGGGGTTAAGTGACTTGCCCAAAGTCACGTGGCTAGTAAGTGTGTCAAGTGTCTGAGGCCCGATTTGAACTCAGGTCCTCCCGACTCTAGGGCTGGTACTCTATTCACTGCACCACCTGGCCACCCCTAATAAGTGATTTTTTTTTTTAACTAAGAGGAAGTATGTTAAGTACCTTTCTCTGGTAGCAAATGATGAAAACTACTACTACAGAAACTATCTTACAATTAATAAACATATTTCCTTACATTGTGATCTTTAATTGTACTGAATGTGCATCATGGACTTATTTTCTATAGTGGAAGTAGTCAGAGTCCACACATAATTTCTGGATTTCAGCATAATTATGCTATTTATCAAGGAACTGTTGAGTTGAAGAGGTATTGGATCTTGTAAATGATTAAGGAAAATAATTTGTCTTTGATTAGATGAAAATACTATAGACCCAAAGTAAGCTCTGGAAACTTATAAGAGGAGTTTTCCTGCACAGAACAATGTGTGATTAAGCTTTTTACATGACATTTTACAATGGGATTTTGAATGATTCTGTTCTCAATGAATGCCAAAACAGAAATAATTTTCAAAAGGATGACAACATTAAGTTGACTAGTTTAACTGAAAACGCAAAGCAGAAACAGAATAGTGTAGGGGAAAAACAGTTCATCTAGAGTCTGAGAATCTGAGTTTGAGTCTTTAGCTTTGCAACTTAACTATCTATGTGACTTTTAGACAATCACTTTTCTTTCCTGGACTTCAATTTTCTCATGTGAGAAAAATGCTTTATCTATCCATCCATCTCTCTCTCTCTCTCTCTCTCTCTATCCATCCAACCATCCATCCATCCATCCATCCATCCATCATGCTCATTCTATTCATCTGTCAGGCTTTATCTATCATTCTCTACCTAAGACGCTTGAAAAAATTAGACTAGATGATATCTAAGGTCTTTGTTCAGTTTGGGCACCGTGTGATTCTAAGATGTTAATATTTCTTTCTAATTTAGCTCCTCAAACACCACATGGAGACGAACCACAGAATTTCATATTGTTCTGAACCATTTTGTATGACAGTAACTCATGGACAGCAGATTTATATTGGAACTTGCAGAATGAAAAATGTTATACAGCAACTTTTTCCCATCTGGAATTTGAAATGTGCAACTAGTTCAAGGATATGTGTAGATACATACATGTGCTTCTTTTTCTAAGAATATTTTCAAAACATTACTCTCTTGCGATGGTTCTACAACAAAAGCTTATTATTTATAGAAGACAATTAATAAAACCATTTCCAAATGGGCTTGATTTAGACACTGTAATCTTCTAAAGAAGTGCTAAATCACAGGATAATCAGCAATGATAAAGGACTGAGGTATAAACAATTATATGGTAATTAGAAAAAGTTAATCAAGCACCCTTGTTCTGACAACCATACTAATGGCACAACAGATATACAAAGAATCACATTTGTCTCATAAGTTTAAACCAAAGAGGTACCTTAGAGGTCACTTGGGCCAACGCTCTCAGGGCAAAGAGTTGGAATGACCCACTCAAAGTGGCCCAGCTCATTAGCGACAGACCCTGGGCTGCGGGTTCTGCACACTGGGGAGCATGTCCTCCTGCTACAGCCCTGCCACCATTAGTCTTCTGACTTCATACATGATCTGATTCTCATAGCTGCACTGAAACTAAAAATAGTTGTGGGAAAGTCCTCTAAACTCTTTCTGACATTTGTGATGTATTAGCACATAATTTGACCATGAATTCCATTTGACCATAATTATCCCATATAATTTGGATTATAAGCTTCCTGAAGTTAGATACTGTGCTTCTTCATTTCCCCCACAGTGCCTTGGACTGGGCTGAGTACAGCAAGGACTTCTTTATACCTATAACTTCAATAATGCTGGTAAGGCTTACCCTCGGGCTGAGTCTCTACTCGTAGAGGAAGCGACCGCTCTCCGGAGCCATGTCTGTTTTGTGCTACAACTCTGAAGATATACACCGTCTCTGGCATAAGGTTTTGAATTGTCACCTGCATTTCCCCTGGATGGCTGGTATTTTCAATCCGTTCACTTTAGGAAAAGAATTTAGGAAGATAAAAGGCAAGAAACAAAACATCTATTGGAAATTTTCCAAAATATGCAGATTCATTTTCATTATGTTTGAACAAACATTAAATGTGAAGCATCTCACACTCAAAATAACACCCAAACTTCAAATAACAAACAGTGTGTATGAGGAGAAAAACTCAGGGTAAAATGGGGTGTTCTGTCGGACAGAAATGTTTAACACATCTGCTAATCTGCTGGGAATCATTTTTATTTGGAGAACTCAGAAGATGCTAATATTGGCACATAATCTTGATGCCCATTCTGAAAAGAACAGGAACTCTAACTGGCACTGTGGTTTTTTTTTCTTTTCAAAATTCTATTTTATTTCCAATTCCAAATTCTTTCCCTCTTACCCTCCCCGCTATAATGGTAAGGGAATTTGAAGATCTTCCCTGTCCCTTAATGGGACTCACTTGGAGCCCAACAAGAGAAGCTTGCTTGGGGGAGGCTTGTTTTCCAGGAAGGCCCACACCTTCTGTTACGATGTAAGTAGGTAGTGGATCACAAAGGTTGTGATGTTTTCTGACCCTGAAGAAGGGTGTGTGTGTGCGTGTTTGTGTGTGTGTATGTACATATGTATGTATTTGTGTATGTATGTATGTATGCATGCATGAGAAGAGTTGTGTGATTTGGCTAGATGAGACTCTGGGTAGCAGTTGAGCTCCCTAGCTTTGAAAACCCAGATGTTGATGCTTCTCCTCTGGTAACTATGTATGTATGTAATGGTCAGACAACTAGAAGCCCTGTCTGTTGGTCTGCTTAATTGTATTATTTTCTCTTTCTGTTTTTTTTGTCTGCTTGTAATTTCTGTTTTTGTTTTCTGAAGTTCAGGGTGCTGACTTTTCCCCCTGAACTAAATGAATGTCATATATGCTTGATTAAAGTAAGATTGTTAACCCCTTTTGAGTTGCTTTCCTTTAGAAAAGCAGGTCAAAGAACCTGTGCTAGTAGTCAGCCTGGGCGTGCTAGGGTGCTTGCTGTTACACCTAACCATTAAGAAAGCAGGAAAAATGAAAGCCCTTACAAATATGTATAGTAAAACAAAACAATTTCTCTCAATAGCCAAGTCATATATATATGTATGTACACATGTATATGTGCATACATACATATGTGCATGTGTCTGTGTATACATGCCTTAATCAGTACACTGAGTCTAGTTCCTCTCTAACTGGAGGTGGACAGCATGTTTCATCACAAGTCCTCTGCAACTGTGGTTGAGTCCATTGTATTTCAAAATTGTTTGTTTTCACAATATTGTTGTATAAATTGTTGTCTTGGTTCTGGTGATCACTTTATTTTGCATCAGTTTATACAAATCTTTCCATGTTTTTCTAAAACCATTTAAAAAAATCATTTCTTATAACCTAACAGTTGTTCAGACAACTCCAAATTGATGGGGTGCCCTGCCTCATTTTCCAATTCTGTGTTACCAGAAAAAGAGCTGCAATAAATATTTTTGTACTTACGGGTCTGATTTCTCTTGCTTTTGAGAGTACAGACCCGGTAGCAGTATTGCTGGGTCAAAGGTTGTACAGTTTAAGAACTTTTGGGAAACAGATCCAAATTGATTTCCAGAACAGTTGGACTAGTTCACAGTGCTACCAACACTGGTTTAATGGAGCTGCTTTCCCACAGCCCCACCAACATCTGTTTTTTTCCTTTTTTTTTAAGTTACCTTCGCCACCGTGATAGGTGTAAGGTGAAAAACCTCAGTTGTTTTAATTTGCATTTCTCTGTTATTAATTAAAACATTTTTCACATAGTTATTAATACCTTGGATTTCTTCTTCTGAAAATCTACCTATTCCTATTCTTTGTTCATTTATCAATTGCTGTTGCTGTTGGAACTTGCATTGGTATACGGTGTGAAATTTTTGTCTATACCTAGTTTCTGCCAGATAACTTTCCAGTTTTCCTAAGATTCTATTGCTTATCCCAGTTATGGATAATGTTGGCTCTTGGTTTCAATTAGATAATAAATGTCACAGAAAGCTCTATTTATTCCTATGCTTTCTTTAGGCTTTTATTTTTAAACAGAAATGGGTGTGTCTTGTCAAAAACGTTTTCCTTATTTTTTGTCAAATTGTGCTCTTGATCCTCTAGCTGGGATCTTGAGGTTTATCAAAACACTAGGCTCCTGTGCTTATTTGCTTGTGTATTGATAAAAATTAATTTTAATGCTGTATCATTTGATTATTAATATTAATTTGCAATATTTCTTTCTCTGTTTAAAATCCCTACTTTTTAGTTTAGCTTACATAAAAACAAATAAACAAACAAAAAAACTGCACTTCTAGGAACTGGCTGAGGAATCTGCTCACATTCTAGGCCTTCCCAAGGTCTGGTTTGGACCTCTCTGTTTATCCCATAAAAAAGAAGCCAGACTTAACTATCTATACTATTACAGGTTATCCTTGCTCCTGGTTTTTCCAATTAAAAGTCTGGGTGAGAAGAGAGGTGACAAAAGAGAAACTCAACCAGGTAGATCTCTGATGCAACAGTTTTCCTTTACCAGATTTCTAGGGGCAGCTTGAATTTTATTTTATCCTTTCTTTGGATGGGGGAAGGCAAAGCAATTGGGGTTCAGTGACTTGCCCAAGTTCACACAGCCAGTAAATGTGTCAAGCTTCTGAGGCTGCATTTGAACTCAGGTCCTCCTGATTCCAGGGCTGTTGCTCTATTCACTGTGTCACCTAGCTGCCCCTCAGCTTGAATTTTATGACCACGTGTCACTCTCAACTTTTACTTCTTCCCTTCACAGGAAGAAGTGGGAACTCTTAGCCTACCTCCTCATTCAGCGTCCAACAATCAGGGCGGCCTTTGGCTTGTCAGGAAGACAGATGGGGGATTAAAACTGCTTTGGGATGCTTCCTGGGTCTTGGGTCACAGAGTGACCACTGGCCTCAATTTATGAGGATATTTAGGATAATCAGTATATCTAATTTGTTCTACTTACCCACCTCTATTTCTCACACGGTAAAATACTGTTTTAATGATTATGAATTTAATATACTTTTAGATCAAGTACTGCCAGGCCCCCTTCCTTGCCGCAATTTTTCTCCTTGATATTCCTGACCTTTTATTCCTCCCCATAAATGAAAAACATTTTTTCCCTAGCACTCCAGAGTAATCATTTTGTAGTTTGATGTGGTACTGACGTGGCACTGAATAAGAAAATTAATTTAGGTATTACTGGCATCTTTATTACATTGACTTGGCCCGCCTATGAGCAATTCATATTTTTTCAATTATTTAGATGTCTTTACTTGTTTAAAGTGTATTTTATAATTGCATACATTGTGACTTGGCAGATAAAGTCACAAAGTATTTTTGTTTAGTTACTTGAAATGGAATTTATTTCTGTATCTTCCTTGTGGATCTTGTTGGTTAAATACAAAAATACTGATGTGTGGATTTTTTTTATATCCTGAAATTCTACTGAGGTTAACTCTTTCCATTAAAAAAAAAATTTATAGGGTTCTCTAAGTAAACCATCATATAGCGTGCAAAAGTGATAACTGTGTTTCTACTTTGCCTATACATTTGCCTTCCATTTCTTTTTCATGCCTTATTGCTATAGTTTGAATTTCTAACACTACATTGCACAGTAATGGCAATGATGGACACCCTTGTTTTAGTCCTGATCTTATGGGAAAGGCCTCTATAGCTTACCCTCTTTACAGATAATGCTGGCTCTTGGTTTTAGATAGATTTTAAAGAAAGCTTCATTTATTTCTATATTTTCTAGTGGGTTTTTTTAATGGGTGTGTCTTGTCAAAAGCTTTTCCTGCATCTATTGATATAATGATATCATTTTTGTTATTAATACGGTCAATTACATTTATAATTTTCCTACTATTGAGCCAGCCCTGCATTCCAACATAAATCCCACCTGATCACAGTATACAATGTTTGGGATATTTTGTTATAATCTCTTTGATTTTTAATTTAAAAGGTACTGTTTTTCTAAAGTTATGTCTCTTTATTAATTTTTAGAAAGATTTCATTGGCAGCAAAGGTACTATGAGCTCTAGTTCAATTTCCATCTAAGAGCTACAAGATTCCGATAAGCAACTCTAATAGCCTAAACCATGCACATTCTCAATTTGTTAGTGAGAAAGTTAGATGTATATGGTGAAAAAGATCAGCTAACTACAAAGCTGTAAAACAATTTTGAACAATTTGAAAAGACCAGTAAAACGAGACCATTTTGAAAAGGTTTGAAAATTCTATCCAGGAGATACCGTGAAGTCAATTTGTATCTCTAGATTTAAATGAGAACGAAAGAAAAGAAGAAAGCAAGCAGAAAAACTAAATTAGGGATTACTTAAAAAAGAAAAACAGTAGTTTCCAGAGTATTTCCTGGGCTCAGCACATATTCAGCCTAATATCCTAGACTGGGCACTGAAGAGCCAACAAAGAACATGTGCCATGGGAGCTCTTCTTATGAATGCCCCTTTCCTTCTCCTGGAAGGATGCCAATTTCCCTTCTGTGCTCCCCCTGGCCCCATCCATCTCCACTACGTTAGAAAGGAACTCAGAGAGCTCATTACACTCTGCCCCTCAGGTCCATTTCTCCCTTTCCAGTGGTAAACACTTAAAAACCCATTTGCTCATTCATTCAATTCATTTATTAGTTCATCTTCTACAATGTATTGTTCCACTTCCATGAACGTGGAGTCAATGAAAGTGAAGTCCATAACTGTTTATTAAGCTCCTATGACATTGATAGCACTGCACTAAACAACAGGGAAGAAAAAACAAAAAGTGAGAGTAGGGAGATGAAACGCAACCACAAATAATTATAATTTGAATTAGAAAATACATCATGTGCAAAAGCATCATGGTGGCACTTGATTTTGAAGGAGGAGAAAGACGTCCATACATGCAGACAGATTTCAAGCGTGGCAGCCATGGCATGGAGGCAAGAGGGAGGAGCATCGAGGTGGACAGTGCAGTTTGGCTGGCACATAGAATGCTGAGAAGGGATGTGGGGACCAATAAGGCTGTTAAGTCAGGTTGGAACCAGGGCAGGGAGGCCTTTGAATAGAAAGTTAAGAAGTTTGTATTTTATTTGAGAGCCAAGGAGAACCCACCTATGCTTTCTGAGCTGGAAGAAGGATGTGATTAGACTTGGGCATTAGAAAAGTTACTTTGGCTGTGGTGAAAAAGCTCTGATGACACTTGATTTGATGTAGGATGCTTTTGTCTTCAAGAGAGAAGAGACTAGAGGTAGTAGCCTTAGTTCAGGCAAGAGGTAACGAGGATATGAACTAGAGTAGTGGCAGTGGGAGCTGAAAAGAGAGGAAAGATATGATATATTTCATATGTTTGTTTGTTTTGGTTTTTTGGAGGGGGGAAGGCAGGGCAGTTGGGGTTAAATGACTTGCCCAAGGTCACATGGCTGGTAAATGTCAAGTGTCTGAGGCCAGATTTGAACGCAGGTCCTCCTGACTCCAGGACCAGCACTCTACTCATTGTGCCACCTAGCTGCCCTAAGATATGATACATTTTGGAGGAAGAATAAGTAAAATAAAGCAGCTGATTGAATACTGGCGTGAGGAAGAGGGAAGGCTCAAGAATGGATGGTGTAGAGGCCCAGGTCTCCAGCCTCGGGAGGCGGGGGCTGGTCCAGGCTGAGAGAAGCAGGTCAGCAACAGCAATGTGGTGAAACTGCCGGGTCAGATGGATGGAGTGTAAAAGTGCAACACAGTCTGGCCTCCACCAGTAAGTAAAGAATGGTTTGGTTTGCACATACTCAGGCACCAATCAACTGACCTGACCACATGGGCAAAATGGATACTCCCAGGAACCAGGGCCGAGATTTTGGTAGACCTGGTACAGTGGACTAGATCTCAAGTGCAGTGTGGAAAGTGCTGGTCCAGGTGCAAAGGGCTCTCAGATCTACTTATCCAGCCCTAGTCTCTCCTGAGTTCTAGTCCGACATCTCTACCTGCCTACTGGACTTTCCAAACAGTCATCTCAAATGCAACTATATCTAAAACAGAACTCATTATCTTTCTTCCCAAACCCATTCCTCTTCTAAGCTTCTCTATTACTTGTGAGGGTGCTATCATCTTTGACTCCCTCCCCCCTCTCTCCCTCACTCCCCCAGCTTAACCAATCAGTTGTCAAATCTTGTGATTTCTTCCTCTCTAGCATTTCTGAAATAGGCCCTGCTTCTCTCTCCACTCCCCCTCCCTTCCCTGAGGTCCTCATCTTCTCTCCTTTGGAATACCATGACAGCTCTCTGATTGGTCTTCCTGCCTCAGATCTCTCTGGACTCTAATCTGTTCTCAACACAGCTACTAACGCCAATTTCCCAAAGCACAGGTCTGACCATATCCCAGTGCTGCTGCCCACATTCTAGTGGTCAACTGTGAAGACCTCTGTTTGGCATTTAAAAGTCTCCACAACTTGGCTTTTTCCTTAGCTTTCTTTTCTTCTTCTTCTTCTTCTTCTTCTTACCTTTCTAATCTTATTGCATTTTACTCTCCTCCATGAACTCTATAATCCTGCAATATTAGCCTATCTCAGGTCTCTGTGCGCTTGTCCTTGCCGTTCTGCCGGTTGTGGGTGCTCTCCCTCTCAACCCTGGATTCTTGAAATCTGTCTTTTGTAAGACTCAGATCAAACTCCCCTTTCTTCAGGAGACCTCTCCCATTCCCTTCAGCTGTTGGAACCATCCGCACTAAGATTACCTTTCACTTATTTGATATTTATTTTTTATGTACTAATTTATTTATGTTGTTTTCCTCATTGGTATGTAAGCTCCCTGAGGGCAGGGACCTTTTTTTTTTATCATTTTCATTGAGTCCCCATTGCTTAAAAATTATTAGTTGATTACTGATTGGAAGTGGAAGGTTTTAGCTGGATAATTACAATAAGGACCCTGAGAAACGATTTACAATTAGCAAAGAAAAATTAAATTGAAATGTAACTACCTACTCAGGTGGGTGACAGAAAAGTTTTCAAAAAGGCTCAGGCATTCTTATGTATGAAAAAAACCCACATGATTATTCTTCGGGAATTATTACCCATAAAAAAGAAATATTTGCAGCCATCTCTTAAAGAAAAGAATGGGGCTCTCCCTTAGGCTTATGCCCGAATTAGAGAGCTGAAGCAAATGGCAACAACTATAAACTGGTGTCCCGGGCAATACATATTTTTATCTTACTACGTTAACAGTAAATAATACTCCTTTCATTTTATGACTGTCTCCATACAATCATATCCATCTCTCACCAACTTTCAAAAACAGAAAGTTTTAGTCCACTAAGGAAAAAAATGACATGTAAAACCAAGGAAATAATCAGGACAGAACGGGAGAATCATGGAATTTGGGGGCGGCTCCTAGCCGTGAATAGAGCGCCGGCCTTGGAGTCAGGAGGACCTGAGTTCAAATCCAGCCTCAGACACTTGACACACTTACTAGCTGTGTGACCTCGGGCAAGTCACTTAACCCCAACTGCCCTCCAAAA
>CM053582.1:541923246-541951018 GCA_028627135.1 Pseudochirops cupreus
ACTCTGTTTGGCGAGGGGCTTGTCAGGGAGCTTCACCTCACACCGAGCCGAAGGGCGCCTCTGTAGCTTCCACACACTCCTCTTGGTTCTGTTCTTTGTAACCCAGCACAACAGGTCTGATCCTGCCTCTAAGTCGGCAATTCTTGACCTGTGGGTCGCGACCCCTTTGGGGGTCACCTAAGGCCATCGGAAAACACGTATTTCCCATGGCCTCAGGAACCGAGACACGGCTCCTCTACCCGTCTCCAGGCGGGCCCGCCCACATGCAGATGCGCCCACATAGGAGTATTAAAGGGTCGCGGCATTAGGAAGGTTGAGAACCACTGCTCTAGGTGACGGCACCTTCCTACACTTGAAGACAGCTCTCCTGTTTCCTTCAGGCTCCTTTTCTCCCAAGTTTCCATGCTCGGTTCCTCCAACCAATCTTCACCGGGGAGCCAGTGCCCCTCCTCCTGCTTGTCCTTTTCTGGACGCTCTCTAGACCGGTACAGTGCCGAGATGAGAACATGACGCTTCAGAGGAGATCTGACAAAAGCAGAGGCCGCCGAGACTATGCCCTCCCTATTCCTACAAGAGGGTTTAGCTTTTGTAGCTGCCATATCATGCTGGTGATTCGTAGGGAGCTTGCAGGTCACTGAAAACCCCAGATTTTCATCAGAACGACTGCTGTCTAACCAGGTCTCCCCAATATAATATTGGTAAAGTTGGGGTTTTTTGCACTCAACAGTAAGATTTTATATTTATCCCTATTAAATTTAATCTTAATAGATTTACCCTATTGTTCTAATTGGTTAAAATCATTTGGATCTTGACTGTCCTTGATGATATCCTTCCAACCTTTGTGTTATCCGCCAATTTCATGAGTCTATTATCTGTAACGCTATTCAAATTACTGATAAACAGCAAAGATCCCTTATATATTTCACTGGAGACTTCCTACCAAGATTAATAAAGATTTTCTAAGTCCAAAATTCAACCAGTTATGAGTTTATGTGACTGCATTATCATCTAATCTTTATTTTTCCACCTTTCCAAAAGATAAAAAGATATATAATATAATAAGAGATATATAATACGGCAGCTAGGTGGCACAGCAGAGAGTGCTACGCCTGGAGTCAGGAAGACCTCAGTTTAAATCCGGCTGCAGATACTTCCTAGCTGTGTGACCCTGGGCAAGTCACTTCATCCTGTTTCCCTCAGTTTCCTCATCTGCAAAATGAGCTAGAGAAGGAAGTAGCAAATTGCTCCAGTATCTCTGCCAAGAAAACTGAAAATGGGGCCACAAAGAGTTAGACATGACTAACAAACCAACAACATGAAATGTTTTACCAAAAGCTATGCAAAAATCTAAGAGAATTACACTCTTGGCATTTCTCTCATCTGTTGGTTTAGTGATCTGTCAAAAAAGGAAATGAACTCAGTCTAACATGACCTGAAGTAATCATCACGGTGTCCAAATTATAGATGTTTGAACAATCAAGCTTAGTGGCCTATAGTTTGCAGACTTTGTTTTTTTTCCATTTTGAAAAGTAGAATAATATTTGTTCCTCTCAAACTTAGAGAATAAATTTAGAATTCTTAATCCCTAGAAATAAAAGTTTTATTTTAAAAATTTTAATAATTTATTCTGATTTTTGTCCTTCACTGAATCTTATTTAGGCCTAGACATCTAAAGGTGTTAATTTGTCTTAATCCATCTTATAGAACTCTTCAAGATGATTTTCTTACTCTATTTTTTTTAGCCAAGTTTTAATCCTACCTTATATTTATTTACTGCCTTTCTCTGAGGAGGTCATGTCTAACATCTGATTAATTTTGTTACATCTCTGAGAAGTGAATAGGGAGAAACAAGAGATAAATTAATGATAAAATGAGATCTGCCAATGTCATATTTCTCTTCAGTTAAAACATCTAACTTGCCCAAAAAGTTGGGATGGGGGTAAAGGAAGAAGGAAACACTACAATTATCTCTATATCCTGAGTGTTCTCATGTCAAAAATCACATCCTGTAATAAATGATTTGTGTATACTGGGTAGTATTATATAATATGATTTCTCTTATTTGGCCTGAAAATTCAGGAAGACCAATTTATAATTTTTTCTTAATTCTAGGATTAAAAAAACTTTTAAAAGATTAGTCACAAAGTTTTAGCCTTTCAAATACTTGCCAGATTTCAGTGCAAGATGAAATCAACTCTGAAATTCATACCTTCTCAAAATCCCCTGCCTCTGGGGTTTCTCCCTTCCTCTCATTGGAGGTGGAGACCAAATATTGGGGATCTCCTCCTTTATCGTCTACCTTTTAACAGGGGCACTTAGGTTATTTATATCTCGCCATTTCCTTTCCTGCTGACTGCCCCAATTTTATTTATGATCTCTACAAATCCATCATTCTGCAAGACGAAACCGACTCTAGGGGCAGTTAGATGGCACAGTGGATAAAGTACTGGCCCTGGAGTCAAGAGGATCTGAGGACAAATCTGGCTGCAGACACTAGCTGCATGACCCTTGGGAAGTCACTTAACCCTGAATGCCTCCCCTCCCCCAAAGAAAAGAAGTAGATGAAATCAACCCTCTAACTCTCACCTTCTCAGATCACTGCCCACCTTCCCTAAAGGGCTTCATCGTGCCATCCTGCTCCCCCTGGGTAATCTCCCCTCTTCCCTTTCAGTTTTCTTTTTCAAAATGTGTTTTCTTCCCCATTAGATTTTGATCTCCTTGAGGACAAAGACTATCTTACGCCTTTCTTTGTATGCTCAGAACTTAACACAGTGCGTTAAGACACTTAATAAATGTTTACTGACTTGACTGAGTCTACAGGTGTAGATACTACAAAGTATTTGGGGTTTTCCCACTTTCCCCTTTTCTTCCTACTTTGCATTTTATCTTCATAGCGGAAGTCTCAAATTTTTCTAATTGCCCATTATCCGCATTCTACTCTAGGCCCACACGGACAGTCTTAACCTAACTGTTGCTGCTCTGTATTCTACTGATCCACTCAAGTAATTTTTTAAACAGCATACACATTAAGTTTTGCTAACTTGATTACAGGTTTTTATCAATGTCTGAACACAAGAGAGTAGAAATGTCTTGCCAGGATATAGTCTTAAATGTTTATCTTAGCAATGCAATGACAGAAGAGCCATGGTTAAAAAAAAAATACAAAAGTCTGTGCAATATTTGAGAGGAAGCTTTTCACTAAAGTTTGAAGCATACTGATAAAGGTCCACAGAGTATCAAGTAGGATTTATAGCATTGACAGTACAAAAAAAGTCAGTCAACAAGCATTAATAAGCTCTTGGTATACGTCAGTCACTGAGTTCACAAAGAAAGGCTCATTTCTATACTAAGGAATTCACACAATGGGGCCAGATGAAACACATAATACTATGTACATAAAAGGTACTAACAGGGCAAACAGGAGGCAGTCTCAGAGGGAAGGCCTTTGCAGGGGAAGGGTAGGGGATATAGAAAGGCCTCTTACATAAAGGGGGATTTTGAGGAGATTCTTGAAGTGAGGAAAGATGGAGGCGAGTATTCCATGCATGGAAGACAACCAATGAAAATGCAGAGTCAGAAGCTGGAGTGTCTTGTGTACCCCTAAAAGGGTCAGTTTTAGTAGATTAAATGGAAAAGACTAAAGACTGGAAGGGAAGGAACAAACAGGACAACTTGCAAAGGGCTTTAAAAGACAAATCAAAGATTTACATTTGATTCTGTGGATTAACAGGGAATCATAAGGGTTCACTGAGTGTGAGGAAGAGAGGCAGTTGCGGTAACACGGTAAGATCTGCCCCTTAGGAAGGTCACTAGCAGATGAATGGAAGATGGACTAAAATAGGGAAAGCATTGAGGCTAGAAGGTCAATTACAAGGCTACTGAAATAGCCAAGGTATGGCACCAATGTGGGGGTTGAGGGAGTAGAAAGTGGGGATGTATATAAAAAATACTGTGAAGGTAGAAGGTAGAAAGAAGACTTTGCAATAGACTGGACATGTGAGTTGAGTGTCGGGGAAGAGTCTAATATGACACAGAAGTGAAAGATAATAAACTCTGTTTTGGATACGTTGAGTTTGAGAAGTCTTATTTATTGCAAGCAGCTGAAGATAAGAAACTGGAAGTGAAGAGAGAGGTTAGAGCTGGATAAATGGATCTGAGAATCATCTACACAGAGATGACAATGGAATGCATGGGGCATTATGAGATCACCATACAACAGAAGAGAAAGCCAAGGAGGCAGGGGATAATCACAGTTAGTATTCATGTTCTGCATGAAGATCTAGCAAAGGACACCAAGATGGAATGGATGAGCAGGAAGAAGAGAATCAGGAAAGCATGGTGTTATGAGAGAGTATTTAGAAGGGGATGTTCAGTAGTGGTGAAGGCTGCAAAAGGTCTTGAAAGATAAGGACTGGTCATGATAACTGGCAACTGAGATCACTGGTAACTTCATGGAGAGCAGTTCTGGTTGAATGATGAAGGTATAAAAGAAAAGAAATGGAAGCACCAACTGTAGAAGGTTTTCTCAAGTTTAATCAAAAAGGAAGGAAAGATAAGAGATGGTAGCCAATGGAGATATGTGGTTGGAGCAAATGAAGCTTTTTTTAAGGATGGGACAGACCATGGCCTCTTTGTGGATAGCAGGATCAGCCAGTAGACAGAGAGAGACTGAAGGTTAGTGACAGACTGGGGATGACAGAGGATCAAGTTGCTGGATGGAATGGGACCATTTGTGCAAATAGAGGGGCTTGTCATGGCAAGGAGATGGACTACCTCTTCACATGAGATGGGGTGAAAGAGCAAATGTGATGGAGGTCATCTGAGAGATGAAATGAAGCAGATGAGAGAAGAGAGAGCTCTAGGCAATGGCCTCGATTTTTTTGGCAAGGTAAGGTCCTCAACTGTGTAAGCATGGCAAGGTGGTGCCTGGGGAAGCTTGAGGAGTGATTAAAGGGTTTCCTGGTTATTTTATTGGATTAGATATTATGCAGCTAGACTGAAGAGGTAAGAGAGGAGAAAGAAGAAAAGCTGGGCCACCTCTTACTTTAAAAACTAGTCTTCAATGTGAAAAACAAAAAATTTTTTTAAAACCCTCCAGATTATTATGGTATTTTGCTAACAGCTCTAAGTTCAACCAAATATTTTTCAATTCTTTTCTTTCCACAAGGATTTATTGAGAGAAGAAAGAATGTAATGACTACTCTTTTCTCTTAATGGCTTTATTTAAGAGACCATGACTGTTTTAATCATTCCCGTCAAAGCACTGTTCAATTCTCAACAGGCAAATAAGTTACTGTTAATTCAATGTTTAAAGCTTATTATTGGGTATATATTAGTTATAAGCCAAATTTATAATAGTTAAAATTTACTCTTATGTGCTTGTATACTGAGCCTCCTTGAATAATTAGTGGGTACAAGCATATTTATGGCTATATTAGAGGACCTGGAAAATACTTTCGTTATTTTAAATTATCAGAGGTTTATGGTTGTTGTAGCTTTTATTTTTATGTCATAGTACTGGTCACTTTCATGATTTATTTGATGACAAGGTCCTGGTCAGCAATCCAATTTACAGTTTTGAAATAATTCCTCAGGGAAAATATTATCTGTTTTACTATAATGATTCACTGTGAGATGGTATATTTCAGCAAAAAGTGGGGACTGCTTCTGTCTTATACTCTCAGTCACTTAAACTGAGAGCAGAAATATGAATAATAAAATCTGTTCATTTCCCATTCTAATACATGATTTCTCTCTGGATCAGGGAAGTCTGGAAAGCATGCATAGCTTGTGTCCCTCCTTCCCCCAAAATACAGATTTCCTCATACATTTAACCTGAGTCCTGAAATGTGCAAGAGATGGTTTCATACAATCATAGATTTAGAGTCAAAAGGATCTTAGAGGCCTGAGAGTCTATCTGGCTCATTTTAGAGATGAGGAAATTGAGGCACAGGAAGGTTAAGTGACCAGCCAGGGAAACAGAGCAAGTAAATGTCCAAGGCAGCACTTAGGCCGAGTCTTCTGGACCCTAAGTTCAGTGCTCTGGCCATTATTTCCCATGGCTTTATTATCTGAATATAAAATTAAATGAGGAAGGGGATTCAGATGCACAATGAATAGCACAGAAATAAAAAAGTTCCTGCCCTTGGCAGATCCTTGAGAAGATCATCCACAGATGAAAATTCCAGAGTTGGACGTAACTTCATTCTTAAGAATGTTCCTACTAAGGAAAGGGTCTGGGTAATGCTTGCTCTTTTAAGAAAATCCATAAAACGGGACATGATGAAATGCTTAGCCTTGGTTACAGTGTTCATAAAAAGTCAGAGTTAAGCTAAACTTTCCTTGTTTTCACAAGTTTAAGAAGCAAGATTCCATGGTAGTTATTTTGGGACAAGTCACATCTAAGAACTAATATAAAGATCTCCAGCAGGAAGTCCTCATATACCAATCGCCTATCCAGAAATATTCATTTATGTTGGTCATTGAAATTTTCCCCCTCATACTTTGTGAGAGGAATGTTTTTCCAAAGACTCAGATACGATCTAAGCAAATATAAAAGGTGTGAATTGATCAAAGCAATTCTACACTCATGAAGATGTACTCACATGAAAAAAAAAATCTTGTATTGAACAGACAAGTATAAACACATTTTACCAGCTTCAAAAAAAAAAGATATGACCATTTTAAGGGACTTTAACAAATTATGCAAATTAGTTTTTTCTTTTTTGGCCAAAATGTTGATAAGCTACTTTACCTGTGCTAAGGAACTGTAGAATTTTGAAGTAACTGTTAAGCTCTTCCCTTCTATCATATACCAAGATCAAATTGACTGACCCTATTAACTGCCTTTTTCAGAGGTACCTGCATTTATAAATGCTGACATGTTTAGATAGACATAATAAGTTCCCACCCTGCCAAAAATGAATAATTCCATTGCCAAGCAGAATCCAATGGTTGCCCTTACATATAATTTGTATGTATAGAACAAAAATTAGCAGCTCAGTTTTAAAGATTTGGATCAGAAATCCAACTGCAAAGCAACACTTCATATACAAACTGGAAGCAAAGGCCAGACTTCAATTAATCATGCCAAGATGCTCATAAAACTGTGGGTGAAGAAGGGGAGATGAGCACCTGCATAAAGGTGCATGTCTATCTATCCAGACAGGGCTCCATGTACCTGTGTAAGAGTGAGGGCAGGAGATTACACAAACAAGCCTGAAGGCTGTGGTGCTCAAACAGTGGCTTCTATCTCAGGAGGCAAGAACTGGCAAATCCGAATTCTGTTTCTGTCAACGACATTCTTTTTCTCCACTTTCTACATCTAAACGGTCCTAGTGAGTATTTTCAATCTTTTCTGGATCTTCCAGGAAAGCAAAAACAAAAGGAGCTCTGAGCCAAGGGAGCTGAGGCTGATGCAGGAATTACTTTAGCAGCAAACCATAAAAGCAGGCTGTTCCAAGAAGGATTCCCTAAAGTAAGGCACCCATGGTTGGAAAGAGACACAGAGAGGTCTTTTTCTAGCCTGGAATCTCAGTCATGTTTTAACTCTGCAAAAGATAAGACTCCAAGGCAGGGTTCAGGGTGAGTTATGCAAGAGAATTCTAATAAAATTTTTAGGCAACCAGGGTTATATTAATTTGTAACTGGTCATGAAAAGGGGGTGGGAAGATTAAAGAGTTGTATGTAAGGATGGGAAAAGGATTCAGGTAACTGGGGTTTCAATCATAGCTATGCCACCATGAATCAATCAACCAATCAAGTATTTGTTAAATGTGTCATTCACTGTGCTTGGGATACAACTACAAAGAATGAAATGATCCCTCCTCAAAATGAGTTTATTTCCTAGTGGGGAGGAGAAAATGCATAAAAACATATACAGCATAAGTATGATGCTAATAAACACAGACACACAGACACACAGACACACAGATACACAGATACACACACACACACACAGAGTAGTTGGGGACGGAAGCACCAGCAGGTAGAGGATCAGAAAGATGCCAAAGCTGGTACCCGGGCTTCAACTTAAAGAATGACAGGTACTCTCTAAGGTATAGCTCGGGAGGGAGTGCATCCTAGGTGTGGAAGACTGCCAATGGAAGAGAGATGTGAGATGAAATGTTATGAATGAAGAACAGAACGGTCAGTTTGGCAGGATCACAGAGCACAGCAAGTAAAGCAATGTCTAAGGTTAGAATGATTGATTAGTTGGAGGCAGGTTATGAAGGGCTTTAAAAGCTAAACATTAGAGTTTATATTTTGCCATAGAGGCAATAGAAAGTTATTTGAGTTGGATGAATAGGGCATAGGTATCAAACACATGGCTTACAGTACTCTTGAGTGGGACCTGAACCAGATTAAAATATGACTGGGAAATATTTAACAAAATAAATAAGATGCAATAAAACACTGAAAATATTACATTTTAAAATTAAAGACAATATGTACCCTGCAGGAATCCTTCTATATACAAATCAACTGTCCCCATTCCTATTTGAGTTTGACACCACTAGAGTAGGGGAAACTGCTATGTTTAAGGAATACTATTTTAGTGTAGCGTGTGGGATGGACTAGAGTGGGGAGAGATTTGAGGTGGGGAGACCAGGTAGGAGGCTGCTGTAATAATTTGGATGAGAAGGTATAAAGGACTGAATTAAGATAGGCGCTGTGTGAGTGAGAAAAGGGATCAGATTAGAGATGTTGTGAAGGCAGAAATTGGATATATGGGATGAGGGAGAGTGAAGAGTCCATGATAATTCCCAGATCATAAACCTTAGACCATGGAAGGATAGTTGTGCCACTGACAAGAAACAGGGAAGTTTGGGAGAGCGGAAAAGATAATGAGTTTTGTACATATTGCATTTAAAACATGCTTAACAGTCAATAGGTGATGTAGGACTGAAGTTCGAGGTAACAAGTGGTACTGGACATCTAAATGGGAGAACTGTCTGCCCAGAGATGAAAGTTAGATACTAACAGAATGGAGAGGGCCTAGCACAGAGCCCTGGTAAGTACCCACAGTCAGGGTGTGTGACCTGATGGAGTCAGAGCAGACAGGCAGGAGGGGAAGCAGGAGTGAGCAGGCTTATGAAAACCCAGAGAGGAGAAAGTCTTTGGGAGAAAGGGTGCTTAGAGAGACAGAAAACCCAACAAATTTGGCAAATAAAAGATCACTGGTAACTTTGGAGAGGGCCATTTCAGTTGCATGATTAGGTTGGATTATAGACTGCAGAAGGTTAAGGATTGAGTGATAGCAGAGGAAGCAGAGGCAATGAGCAGAAAACATTTCCCATTCCTTTAAAAACTTTACTCATCTCTTGTTTTTATACTATGCAATTTTCCCCTGTATCCTTTGCCCTCCCTGCCGAGTCATTCCATGCAACACTAAAAAGGAAGAAAGAGAAAAAAGTTCACGTAATTGATCACTGCATCAAAAAATCCAACAAGAGGGGCAGCTAAGTATAGTGGTGAACAGAGCACGAGCCCTGGAGTCAGGAGGACCTGAGTTCAAATCTGACCTCAGGCACTTAACACAAAACACTAGCCGTGTGACCCTGGGCAAGTCACTTAACCCCAATTGCCCAACCTCCCCCCCCCCAAAAGCAAAAAACAAAACAAAAAAAAAACCCAAGATAAACAGTGATCTATACTTGCCTATGCCAAGGGGGAGGGGAGGTGTCGGCATCTTTCTTTGTTATTTTGCAGCGTTCACTGTCAGTTGTTCCTGGCACTGTTCTCCTGATTTCACTTCCTTCACTTTGTATTAATTCACACAACTTTTCTGTGTTTCTCTGAATCATATTTCATTACATCCATGCACCATAATTTGTTTAACCATTGCATAATTGATGGGTTTTTAATTCTTTGCTACCACAAAAATGCTGTTATAAATACTGTGATCTACATGAGGACTTTCTCCTTACCAGTGGCCTTCTTAAGAGCATATTCCTAGTATGGATTCTCAGAGCTCTACCAACAATTCATCTGTGTGCCCATCTCTTCACATCCCTCCAAAAATATACTATTTCTGTCTGATATCATTGCCAATTCACCAGGTGTGAAGTGAAAACTCAGCAGAGTTTTGATTTATGTTTTTCTTATTATTGGTAACTTGGGAGCACTCTTTCATGTGGTTAATAGATTGCCATTCTTTGGAGAGTGGTTTGTTGATGTCCTATGACTTGTCTATTGAAGAATGGCTTTGAGGGGCAGCTAAGTGGCGCAGGGAAGAGAGCACTGGCCCTGGAATTAGGAGGACTTGAGTTTAAATCCAGCCTCAGACATTTAACACTTACTAGCTGTGAGACCTTGGGCAAGTCACTTAACCCCAATTGTCCTGCCCTCCCCCCTCCAAAAAGAAAAAAAAAGAATGGCTTTGAGTATCATATGGTTCTCTTAGTGATGTAAACAACTTTTTCCAAGAAGTTTAACTGAAAAGGGAGGAGGGATAGAGAGGTTAAGAGTTTAGGAGGATGGTAGGTGCAAAGGATCATAGAGACTTGGACATATTTGAAGGCAGTAGGGATAGAAATTGATAGAAAAGGTTCAAGAAAGAGGATGATTAGTTGCAATATACTGGAGAAGGTGGGAGAGCATAGGATCAAGTGCACTTATAGAAGGGATGGCCATGGGAAGGAGACTGGAGGAAAAAGAGAGAAATGATGAAGAGATTTTAGGGAAGTGATTTTTGAGATGAAAACAAGGGAACAAGGAACTCACATTGAATGGTTTCAGTTTTAAGAAAATTAAAATTAAAACAACATAGTCCTCAGCAGAGAGGATAGGGTGGAAGAGTTGGGGCAGGGGGTGGGGGAGAGGAGTAGGCTTGGAATAGCTCTCTGAGGGAGTGAGACAGGGAACCAATAAGGGTAAAATAAAAGAGCCGCCTTACTGCAGTGAGTGCACAGCTGAAGCTGGAATCCAGTCATACAACTCTGGGACTTCCTCTAGCTTTTTTCGGGGCTCACGAGTAATCCAGGAATAATCCAGGATTGAGGTTTGGCAGGACAATGTAGCAACGAGATACTGAGAAAGCAGATACATGAGCAGAGGACAGCGTAGGGCTGAGATGGGTTGAGGTTGGAGATGGAAGAAAGTGAAGTTAGAGATGGGATTACCTAAGAAAGTACTAAGGGGTATAAGGAATGGAAGTCCTGATGAGGGCACAGACTGGAAGAGGTGTCATGATAGGAAGGAATGGTCAGACAGGGATGCAATGCTTGTGGGTAAGGCCAAATCCAGTATGTGTGACTATTCCTACATATGAAGGAGGTGAATGAAGGAGGAAGGAGGTCACAGGATTTAAGGAGACTGAGGAAATGGGAGAACATTTATATGAATATTAAAGTCCCTTAGTATAAGAGCAGCAGCTGGGGGCAGCATAGTGCATAGAGTCCCAGGCTTCGCGTCAGGAACTCATCTTCCTGAGTTCAAATCTGACCCTTTCTAGCTGTGTGACCCTGGGCAAGTCACTTCACCCTGTTTGCCTCAGGTTTCTCATCTACAAGATAAGCTGCAGAGGAAAATGGTAAACCACTCTAGTACCTTTGCTAAGAAAACCCCAAACAGGGTTAGGAAGAATCAGACAAGACTGAAATGAGTCAACAACAACAAAGTATAAGGGCAGGAATTAAGGAGTGAAAGATGGCAAGCCAGGTGCTGGACTCTCTGAAAAAGGAGAAAAAAAGATGTGGGGACCGATATACTGTGGCTACTTATGATTTTAATTGTGTGGGTTTTGATTTCAAAAGAGAAAGGGCTGCTTACTGATGGAGGCAAAGGGAACATCGAAAAGTAACAATGGGGAGAAAGGAGCATCTCACTTTCCCCCTCAGGACCATTGTGATGGGAGATGGGAGAGAAAAGATACTTACCAGTCTTGTAAAGGATGTGCTAGTGCCAATGAGGACTGATATATGGGAAAATGTAAGAGAAAGAGGTTCAGAATGAAGCAGGGTAGAGGGGGCCTGGAATATGGAGATGAGAAGATGATGAAGGGAGAGAAGATACTTTTCTACAAAATGGTCACTGATTTTGAGGGATAGAGGCAGAAGAAGTCAGAGGAGGAATACTGGCTGGCACTTAGGGAAAGAAGCTCAGTCTCCAAGGGGTGTTGCATCCACTAGCTTTGTGAAACACTAAACTCATCTGACCCATTCATGTCCTCATCTGTGAAATGGCAGGAAATAGGAGCATAGATTATCTGAGCTCTATTCAGATTGTTCAGAATTATGAGTCTATGAAAAGCTTGCCCTATAAAATTATCCACTTTATTAACAATAAGTTCAGTTGCTTTAATGATGTTTTTATTCCTCTAACACTGCTCTGCCACCTCACCAGTCACCATGCAGCCCAGAGCAGAGACCAGGCCCTGAAGGAATTAATTCTCCTCTACTTGGCTTGGCTGTTGGCCACCTCTGTTGCTCAGTGTACTGACTTCATCCATGATCGACATACATGTCACTCCTCAACTGCCTTACTAGCTCAAATATCCCCTGACCTAAGAGGCCCTCTATGCCCTCCCCTCCTGATCTGGAGCCATAAACCAAAACTCTGTCATTATTCCTATGAAGGGTTTGCTAATTGCTTCCCCAGTGGCTCAACTCATAATTCCTTAAATTCCCTCCCTGGTTACCACCACCACCACCACTCTCTAAATCAATATCTATTGACATATCCATATATCTACATATCTATCTATCTAGCCATCCATCCATCTAATTTCTCCTATTAGAATGTATGCTCCTTGATGGGAAGGATTCTCTTTGTTTTTGTGTCTCTAACACTTAACCACAGTGCTTGGCACACAACTGGTTTGGTTGATTATCCTTCATTAATTACTTAATAAATGCTTTTTAAAAAATATCCTTCAAAAAGGTAGGAAACTTAAGGTTATAAATACACAAGATGGACTTAAACTAAACATTTCATTTGGATCTGAGGCAAAATGTCACAGAATTTTTGACTACTTGACCAAAGCACTTGACACCTGATGACAGAAGATGCCAACTCCAAGATAAGCAGCTGCGGGAAAATCAGTCTATTAAAACACAGAAATCACCAACCTAACCTTGTGACGAGAGAGTGAATTCTACGGCTCCAGCCTCCTCCATACACACATACTCTGTTTCTACCTAAAACATCCTAATTCACGTCTTGTCATCACTTATTTACTTATGAGAATAACCAAAATGATTATCCCTCTTCATTCCAATCTATCCAGTATATTACTGCCTAATTAATCTTCCCAAAATAAGACTTACATTACTTAGCCCACTCAATAATTTGCAGAGGCTCCCTAATGCTTATATAATGAAATCTAAACTCCTTAACTTGTCAAGGTCTTTCATTTTATTTTATTGGGGGGGGGAGGGAATTGGAGCTAATAAATGTCTGAGGCCAAATTTGAGCTCGGGTCCTCCTGACTCCAGGGCTGGTGCTCCATCCACTGCATCACCTAGCTGCCCCCACCAAGGGCTTGTATGACAAACAACCCCAGCTAGGTTATCTTCAACGCCATCCCCACACCTCAGTCTCTTCTGTTCCCCAATTTAACCTATACTTAAAGCACACGGAAGGGTGAATGTTATGTTCACAGACAATATTAGTTCAGTGTATAGGACATCACCTACCTAAATCTGAGCTTCCTTTCATAATTATAGGCAAGGTCACTTAAAAACCCCTAAGTTTTATAGACAGTTTTGTATTTTTATGTATGTCATTTCTGGGAATACCCTCATACCCCAACTTGAAAGTGAACCCTCCCCTTTAACAAAGAAAAACAATTAAGCTGTGAGCTTCTGATGCAGAGCCGGTGTGTCAAATGCCCTGGTATCCCCCTCCTGTTAAGCAGGCCTGGTTCCTTCTCCGCTCTTTAGAACTGTTACTAGTTTTTCAATAACTGAGGTGCTCAGCCTCCTTTTAGTAACTTTTTCATTTGTATATTGTTATAATCATGGTATATGTTTTTCTTTTAGTTCTGGTTATTTCATTCAGCAACAATTCACCTATTTATATGAATTCCAAGGTTTCTCTGAATTTCTCATATTCTTTATTTCTTCCTACACAATAACACTGAATTACATTTATATACCACAGTTTATTCAAATGACTCCTGATTCATGAACACTCATTTTATTTCTAGTTCTTTGCTACAACAAAAACATTATGACTGCTTCAGTATATACTGGATCTTCGTTTCTGTCCCTGACTTCGTGGGCTTCCTGGGTCAAACGGTATGAACAGTTTGGGTATTTTTCTTTCTCACACTCCTTTAGACTGATGACTAGAACGGCTGGATCAGCTCACAGCTCCACTAACAGTACATTAGTATGCTTGTTTTCATACAGCTCTAAATTTATTGTTCCTATTTTTTTTCATCTTTGCCAACATGCAGTGTATGAAGTAAAATCTCAGATGTTTTAAGTTGCACATCTTTTATCAGTTATTTAAGAGCATATACTTAGTTATTTTCATAGATCATTTATAGTTTGCAATTTTTTTTGACAATTATTTGTTCATATATTTTGAGTACTTGGGGAATGGCTCTTGGTCTTATAAATTGCTGCAATTCCTACATAACCTGTTTATCAGGGGAGATTTTTCCTACCTTCATTAACTTTGTTCTTATAAAAGGTTTTAAATTTTATGAAATCAAAATAGTCTGTCTTGTCTTTTATGATCACTTTTGTTCCTTTTTTGGTTAAGAATTCTCTAAGTAGTGCCACTGAAGACATAATAAAGGTTGACAATTTGTATTTGGCGTTCCATTCCCAAATTTCTTCAAAATTTAGGATTCTGCCTTGATCGGAGTTTTCTTAGTAAGACAGAGATTGTTTTCTGACCTTGTTTTTTTCTGTATGGAATGCAATACAGAAAAATACAAATACAGCTCCAGAAATATAAGCCCATTTTTTACTGAAGACCCAAAGTAAAGCACAAATTTTTACCTAAGTAAAAGCTTGAGCTGAATGTTCAATAATTTCCCTCCTATTCTCTTTTCAGCTCAAGACTTGCCATCCAAATCTTCAACTTCTTGCAGTGTGGCTTCCATTCCAACCACTTGACTTAAAATGCCTTCTCCAATATCACAGACTATTCCTTTATTGTTAAATTCAATGGTCTTCTCTCAGTCCCCATCATTGATGGCTTCTCTGCTGTGTACCATTGACTCTGTGTAATGGTTCTCTTTCTTTTGAAACCTATTGCTTTTTGGTATCCTCTGCAGAGTCATCACCCATGATCCACCACTGTAATGTGTGGGTATCCGTAAGGGCCTTGTTGTGGACCCTTTCCACTTCTTAAGGGTCTAATGAGCACCAGTCATCTCTATATAGATGACTTCTGCATCTACATATCCAGCCCTCACCTCTCTCTCCTCAGTTCTAGTACTCAACTGACTACTTGACACATCCACATTGATTTCAGCATCTCAAACAGAATGTTGTACTATTTGTTCCCCTAAATGCGCATTCTTCTACCAGACTTCCCTATTTCTGTGAAGTACACCATCATTCATCTAGTTACCCAGGTTTGCAACCTACAAAGCATCCTTGACTTTTTACTTTCACCCCTACCTCATAGTCAATCAACAGCTAAATCCTGTTGATAGCACCTCATCATCACTTCTCACAAAAACCCCACTTATTCTACTTATATCACTCCCATTCAAATTCAGACCCTTATCACCTCTTCCTGGAACTCTTACAATAGCTTCTTTGGGTAGTCTATCAGTTATCCAAGCAACTAGCATTTATTAAACTCTGAGAGAGGGCCAAGCACCGGGCTAAGTGGTAGGGACACTAAGAAAGGGGAAAAGCAGTCACTGTTCTCAAGAAGCTCATAGTCTAATGAGGGAGACAAGAAGAAAATAACTAGGGACAAACAAGATAAATACAGGATAAACTGGGAGCATTCTTAGGGGAGGGCACTGGATTTGAGGAGCACTAGAAAAGGTTTCTTGTAGAATGTGGGACTTTAGCTGAGCCTTGAAGGAAGCCAGGAGACAGAGATGAGATGAGAGGCAGTTCCAGACATGGGAGACAGCCAGTGAGAACGCACAGTTGGGAGGTAGACTGGGAGTTGACATAGGTCAGACCTATGTTTTAGGAAAATCAATCTGACAGCATCAAATGAGGGGACTGAGGCAGGAATACCAACCAGCAGGTTATTGCATTAGTCATGGCATGAGATGATAAGAGCCCGCGCCAGAGCAGTTTCAGTAACAGAGCAAAGAAGGGAGAATATATGAGAGATGTTGTAAAGTTAAATACAACAGGACTTGAGAACTGACTATGGATCATGAGAGAGAATGAGGAGTCAAGGATGACATCTAAGTTGGGAAGATGATGGTCCCCTCAATAGTAATAGAGAACATAGGAAGAGAGGAGCACATGGGGGGTGGGGAGGGGGAAGAATGGCAGGAAGAGGATCATGATCCAACTTTGGATATGCTCAACTTAAGATGTCTGTGAGAGATGCAGTTTGAGATGTCTAAGATGCAGATAGAGATGTGAAAGTAGAGTTTAGAAGAGAAGTTAGGGCTGGTTAAACACATCTGTGAATTGTCTATATAGATGGATAATTGAATCAATGGGAACTGATGAGATTATGAAGCAAAAAAGTATAAAGGGAGACAAGAAGAAGGCACATGAGAGCCTTGAATGACCTCCAGATTTAGCAGGCACAATACAGATGAAGATCCAGCAAAGGAGACAGAGAACAACTGATCAGACAATTAGGAAGAAAAACAAGAGAGAGCAGTGTCATAAAAACCTAGAGAACAGAGTGGTATCAAGGAGAAGAGGGTGAACAACAATGTCACAGGCTGCAGAGAGGTGAGAAGGAAGAGGACTGAGAAAAGGTCATCAGGTTTGACAATTAAAAGTCCATTAGGACTCTGGGTACAGACTGCAGTGCACACATGCTTGTTTGTGTGTGTGTGTGTGTGTGTGTGTGTGTGTGTTTTCTTTTGCCACATAGCTAATATGGAAATATGTTCTGCATGACCTCACATCTATAATCAATATCCTATTGCTTGCCTTCTCAAGGGGTACAGGAGGGAGAGAATTTGAAATTCAAAATTTTTTTAAAAATGAATGTTAAAAAATGTTTAAGACATAACAGAAAAACTTAATGAAACAAATAAAAAATATTTTAAAAAATAAACAAAAAATATGATGGATAAAGAGAAGCATAGCTAATGACAAGCAGGATGATTTCAGAAAAACCTGAAAAGCCTTACATGAACTCATACAAAGTGAAGCGAATGGAACCAGGAGAGCTTGTATACAGTAACAATAATACTGTAGATAATCAACTGTGAAAGACTTAGCTACTCTGATCAAAATAATGATCCAAAATAATTACAAAGGACTCATAATGAAAAATGCTGTCCACATCCAGAGAAAGAACTGATACAGTCTGAATGCAAATTGAAACATACTATTTTTCTTGGCTATTTTGGGAGGGAGGGGAGATCCATCTTTCACAAGATGACTGATATGGAAATATCTTTTACATGATTACACCTGTATAACCTATATCAAATTCCTTACTGTCTCAGGGAGGGGGTAAGGAAGAAGAGAATTTGGAATTCAAAAATTTTGAAAGGGATGCTAAAAATTGTTTTTACATGTAACTGGGGAAAAAATTAAATATTATTTAAAAAGAGAAGCACAGAAAGAAAAAAAGCTCATTAGTAAGTTTGGAGAAAGTTTCAATTTTATGTTTGGCCGTCAGACTACCAAGAGTCAAAGAGAACGAGAGGAAAGGAAAGCAGAAGCGCCTGCTGTAAATGGCCTTCTCAAGGGGGTTAGTCAAAAAAGGGAAGAAATTATAAGACGGTGAATTAATCAAGTGAGAATTTTTTAAGCATGGAGAAGATATGGGCATATTTGTAGTTAGCAGGGAAATAGCCAAGAGACAGGGAATGACTCAAAATTAGAGGAAGTAGGAGTGGCAGAGAAGGAAATCTGCTGAAGAAGTTGGCATGGAAGAGGATCACTGTACATGTAAAGGGGCGAGCCCTGGCAAGGGTTCTTCGTGTAGAACAGAAGTGAAGGAGGAGAGAGTGGCACAAGACCCACAGGGGAAGGGGCTGCTCTTGTGGCTTTGATTTTTTTCAGTGAAAATGAGGCAAGACTCTCATATGAGAGGGCAGTGAGAGGTCTGAGGAAAGATGGAAAACATGCTGTGGGGAGTGAGATAATGAATCAGTTGGACAGGGACTAGAGGACTGCCTTGTTGCAGTGAGGGCCCAGTTGAGACTCTATAACCTATACTTGCAATGGACCTAGTTAAGAAGATTTTCTTTCTCCAGCTTAGGCAGTGGATGGTGGGAGTAATCTAAGGCTGGTAAATGGAAAGGCAAGATGTTTGATAGGATAAAAGGGCAAAGGATTTTAGAGAAACACCCTGTGTAGAGCTGAAGTGGTCTCCCTTAAATCTCTCCCTACTCCAGTGCATCTTCCACAGTGTCAAGTTAACATTCCTAAAGCACAGGTTTGACTGCCATTTCTCTAGAAATTGAAGTGGCTGTGCATTTCCTCTAGGATCAAACATAAACTCCCAATATCTGCCATGGGCCCTCTTCTCATTTCCCTTTATATAGTCTCTCTTGGTGATTTCATCAGCTCCCCTGGATTCGATTATCATATCTATGGGGATTATCCTCATACCTGTATAACCAGCCCTAATCTCTCTCATGTTCCAGTTTTGTACTGTCAGCTGCCTTTTAGGCATCAGGAACTGAGTGTCCCATAAGCACCTTAATTCTCCCCTCTCACATCTCTATGGCCTTCTTTCCACTTTCCTATTACTAAGGGTACTGCTATCCTCTGTTACCCAGGCTCACAACCCCAATGTCACCCTCAAGTTTTCACTTACACTCATCCCACCTCCCTCTCCTCCCCAGATCCAATCAGCTCACGTCTTATCATTCCTCCCTTCCTAACATCTCTCCTCTAGATTTCCCTTCCCTGCACTCACAGCCACCACCCTGGTACTGGGTCTCTCTACTTCCAGTCTCTTTCCCTTCAAGCCCATGCTCCTCTCTACAATCCCAGTGACCCTCCTAAAGCACAGGAATGATCGTGTCTTCCCACTACTTAAACTCCAAGAGGTGCTGTCACCTATGGAATCAAATAGGAAGTCCTCTGGCATGTTAAGCCCTTCTCTACCTGCCCTCTCCCTGCCTTTCCAGTCTTTTTACCCTTTCTTCCGTGCATTCTACGATCTGGATACACTGACCTCTGGGTATTTGAACTGGCTGTCCCTCATTCCTGGAATGCATTTCCTCTTCTAATTCCTGACTTCCTTCAAGACTCAGCAAAAATCCTACCCTTGGCAGGATTCCTCCCATCTTCTACGCCTAACCCCTGCTATGCCTTCTGCTGACAAGACCTTCCAATTACACTGTTTATTTACCTTGTATGGACATACTTATCTCCTTCATTGGAAAGGGATCTCCAGGAGGGCAGGGATCACACACTTTGGTTTCTTTGTATCCCCAGTGCTTACCACAAAGCCTTACAGTAAACCCTTCATAAGTCCCTCCAGGGCAGGGGCTGTCTCACTTTTCCATCCTCAGTACCTAGCATGATAGCTGGCACATGGCAGGCTCTTAATAAATATGTGTTGATTGATAAGAGTGAAAAAATATTTAATATTGTATTAAAACATAGGGGGAGAAGTATAGAATAAAGTAGTAAGAGGCAGAACCATTAGCAAAACATGTTGATAAGGCCACTTCTGAAATAATTTAAAAATCATATATCATACTCTTATCATTTAGGTGCCAAAAGGCACAGTAACAAGGCAAGTTCAGAGAAGAAACTGATATTGTGTAGAAAAGTGAGGCAAAGTATTGTGGAAGAGGTGGGATAAATGAATTGTCTTCAATGCCATCTCTGTGAAGCTATGGGGCCAAGGGAAGACTGGACATCGGTACAGCCCAAGGCAGGTCACCTACTCTCCCTGGGCCTCAGTTTCTTCATCTGTAAAAGGCATATGATTTAGCATCTACTCTATGGGGCTGTTGTGATGTGCAAACAATGACTACAAATAACAGCTAGTATGTATGCCACACCTACCATGTGCTGAGCACATTAGAAATATCATCTCATTTGATCCTGAAAACAACCCTTGGAGGGAGAACCTGTCATTATTCCCATTTAATAGTTGAGGAAACTGTGACAAGCAGGTGAAGTGGATTTCCCAGGGTTACACAGTTAGTAAGTGTCTAAGGTCACATCTGAACTCAGGTCTTCCTGATTGCAGGTCCACGCTCTCCCCACTGAACCACTGGCTGCCTCTGGAAACTGCGCGATGTTCTAACTCCTAGGCCACAAGGGGCCACTGAAGAGCTTGAAACAGTGGGATGTAAAGAACACTAGTTCTGGAGAGACAGGAGCTGGCTTCCAGGCCACCCTCAATGCTGATAGTCCATGCGACCTTGGGTAAGTGACTGAAGCTCTGTGGACCTCAGGCCCTCAATTGTAGAATAAGGGAGATGGAGGATATGGCTTCTGGGGCCTCTTCCAGCTCTATGCATATGACTGTATGACTGCTCTTCCTTAACACTGGGCATTAATTTGAGATCAGTCTATCCATGTGCAAGAACGTAAAGTTAACAAGGGAACAAACCCTTATGGAAGGTATAGAAAGAAAAGGAGATCTTTCATCAGTCAACTAAGGCCCAGCAAGATCAAATAAACATAACCTCCTGTGCCTTGCCCTAGGCTAAAAAAAATATTCTTAATAATAAAATTTGCTTTCCTAATGTGAAAAGAAACTGCACATAGTAGAATTTGTTACAGCTATTCAGAGCATGGTTCTTCTGTGTAAGAAAAGCACCTGAACTAAATTCAATAATTATCACATCCCAAGCTAATCCAATGAGCTTAGGACAGGTCAATACTGAATACTTTAATGTACAGTACTTTCTGTCACCACCCAAGTGTTTGGGGGACCTTGTAACACTGTCTCTGCCTTAGGACATCAAGAGTTGAGACACATCCTTATGTGCCTATATCAGTAAAAAGGGCCTGGATATTGCAATAGCCTAGATACTTAAGTATGAACACAAACATATCCACAACACTAAAAAGGAGTGAAAAGAGTACTTCTGTCACTACACAGAATATATGAAGAGCCAATGTTTGCACAGTGAAGGTGGTGGAAAGTATTATGAACAGAAATTCAATTCCTTACCGATTAATCCCCTCCTTGGTGTAGAACACAGAGTAGGTGAGGTTGTCTCCATGAGGATCTGATGCTGGTGTTCGCCAAGTCAGTTTGATGAAGCGAGTAGAGACGAGTGAGGCCACGACGTCCCTCGGTGCTGAAGGTAGTGGTCCAGTTGTGGCTGGTGCTAGATGATCAGTAGTGGCACTGGTCAGTGAAGTGGGAGGTAATGTTGGGATGGCAACATCTTGTCATGTGCAAACATTGGGGAATATGAAGGGCAAACCACGACGGTTTTTAAAAAGAGAACAGAAAAAAAAACAAAAAAAGAAATAAACAAAACCACGATGGGAAACAAAATAAAATGAATGAACACAAAAAAGGCCATTAAACTGAAGGCTAACATGCAGGCAAAAAGGTAACTACCGAAAACTAATGGTAACTATTGAAGACATCACTGCAGACCAAGCAGACTCTATCTGTACTATGATGGGGGTGGCAGGAGGAATGGGAAGGGTGACAGCTGAGGACAAGATACCACCTCACAAAAAAGGACACAGGAGTGCCTAACACCATTTCGGTCATTTTTGCAAATAACCATGCAAACTTTCTCAGGCTACAGAAGTAAAAGCATGCTTCAATTTTGGAACGCCTTCATACCCACATTATATTTTACTTGGAAGTTATAGGATAAGAGAATTAATTTGAGCTAGTCAGTTATGGAAAGCAATCAGTGGATTATATTAATCTAATTAAAGAGTTGTTGTGAGCTTATTTGATTCTAATGCACCAGTATAGCTATAATGATAGCATTTTAAATTTTAGTCTCATTTTCCATTTTCCTCTATAAATTTAGCATCTGATTGGTAGTGCTCTCACTACCCATGGCAGGCTGTCAGTCCCTAACTTGGGCAGAAGGGTGCCATTTTTTTTTCTGAAGTATCTCTCATTTGTCTGTCTGAAACATGGCATGTGGATATGACAACTTGCTGAATTAAAAAAATCCACAAAGATGACACTCATAGAGTTCACTCTCTATAGTACTACAATGTATATGGGTAGGTAGATATATGAAAAAAGCTTGGGAAGAAAGAATACAGGGGGTTCCCAAAGCCTTAGTACTGTTTTAAACTATTCAAGCTTAATGATTAAGTCTTATGAAATGTTACTTGTTACTCTGATAAAGTATAGCAGCTGACAAGTAAAATCTTATGATATATTTTTAAAAATTTGGTCACTGTGTTTATACAGACTATTCTCTTGATGAGAGATTTGTGCAAATTTTGTTCAAGCTGGTGTTAATATTGAGGCAATTCTAAAAATATCTATGCCGTTTGACAGTGGATATATAACTCCTGTTACTTACAACTCAACAGATGCACTGCTTCAACAGGACTAGGTTCTGCGACAATGATCTTGGTTCCTATCACTGGTTTTCTAAAATGAACTTATCTCCAAATTTATTTGATCTAAATCTGTCCTGATATGGGAATCAATTTTATAAAAATTGGTTCTACCTGTGTTAAATGTGATTGTGTGTGTGTGTGTGTGTGTGTGTGTGTGTGTGTGTGAGTGATTACAGAATCACAGAAATAAGATGGAACAGACCATAAAAATCTTAAAATCCATTGAACTCATTTTACAGATAAGGAAGCTGACCCAGGGCTCTGGCCTCTGAATCTTACTCTGTTTTCCATTATACCATATTTCCCCCTCTAACTACTGAGTGTACATTCAGAAAACCATTTTAATTCACAAATATTTTTTACCACCAAGACAAATCTTCCTTACTGAAAATGAAACTGATGCTTGGTTTCAGTAATTTTGAATATTATTATTTGGGCAATTAACAAAAAACAACCCCAACAACCACCACAAAATGACATTTTAGATGCCGACATTTTCAGCACAGTTCAGAGGAGGCTGTGCTCTATTTCTGCATCACAGGTAAGCTCAAAGTTAGAAAAAGGCTCATTCCACTGACTCCAGGTCTGAGGCCGCTACCCTGCTACAATCTGACAAACCACCTAGTTTCTAGTAAGGACAATCCTGGAAGCTGAATGTGGACGGGAGGAGAGACAAGAAGGTCTGCTATCATGGAGGATCATTGCCTGGGGGAGAAATGGTAACAAGGTAGTAACTAAAAAAGACAGAAATCAAGAAGAGACAGACACCAGTGAATTAATTACTCATGTGTCTCTCTTGACAGGCAAATATCATAAATTATTTCTTCACTGATTTAAAGTATATTTCAATCAATTCTGCAGAGGAAAGGAGAAGCAAATGATTACAAATAGATTGTTAATAAAATGGTTTATATTTGACTAGGGGATCTCCTCAGAAATATATTCTCTCACATGTATCCTCTCAAACCTGCCTCCTGGACAGACTTTCTCCCAGTTTGGTCTCAATGTGTCCCTGTCAAGATAGGCAGGAGAAATAGCACCCCAGATAATCCTCAAAGTAAATAAATTACCACTTGATACTTTCAAGACAGCATAAGTAGATTTAGGACACACACACACACACACACACACACACACACACACACACACACACTTTTTAGTAAACATCCTGGTAAAATGCCAGTCATAAAAACTCATAGAAATCCCGAAGCAGTAGGTACTGTGGGAACAGGTATGACTTCCCAGGAGATTGCAAGAGCTGAGATCAAAGGCTGATAATATAAAGCCTTCCGTTACATGAAAAAACAAAAACCAGAAAACAAACCTTCGGAAATCATGCTGAAGGCCTTGATGTACATCTATAAACAAGGGATTTGGTTTAGGTTAACAGGTAAAGTGGAATAGAATATCACTCTCTACTCCCCAAAATATATAGTATGTGTGTTATATATGAAAATACTTTGCCTTTATCAACCTGTGATTTCATAGGTTTGGGGCTCCCAGTGAAGAACTTTTATCAGTGCAAATGAGTACCTGCTTTACAATTTTGTAGTCTCACAGAGATGCCTGTATCCAGATTTTCCTTCTTCTGAGGCTGGCTCTTTAGTCACATTACACTATACTGCCTCTCTTGAAATAAAAGACATACTATATACAAATAATCATAAGACAAAAACAGAGTATTTTAAGTGCCAAAAGGGGGGGGGGCAGAAAAAAAAGCATCAAGAAACTTTAGAGGAGGAATGGATCATTTCTATTACTGTGAGGATCATGATGGGCAGATTGATACTTGAGCTAAACCTTTTAAGGAAGAATAAGGATCCAATAGGGAAGATGAGGGATGGGGGAAGGAAAGATAATATGATATAATACAAAGGTGTCAAACTCACCCAGCCAGCAAAACTCCCAAGTGGGTCTGAACCAGATTAAAATGTAACTCGAAAAAGTTTAACAAAATAAGCAAAAATATAATACTGATAAATGTTAATTTGTGCACTTCTAAGAATCTGTATTTATTTGAATTTTCTATCAATAAGGTAGTAGATAGAGGGTTGGACTTGGAGATTTGGATTCCAGTCCTTTTTCAGATATATTATGTGACTGTGGTTAAGTCACTTGAACCCTTATGTCAGTTTTTTTTTTATCTCTAAAATGGAGAGAATAATAGAACAATTAGCAGCCTCTGCTCCTAAAGAGCTATCTAACAGGGGAGACAACCTGCAAAGAAGGAGTGCACAGGACAGGCTTTTATACAGGTGAAAGTCATCTGTAAGTGAAAAGGTCAACAGACTGTACAGAATACGTGTTACTAATGTGGATGATAACAACAAAATTCTGAAAAATGATAGCTGAAGAGGAAAACTGCAGAAGAGAAGAATTGCAAGCTCAGTTCTTAAGTCATCAAGGAAAGCCCTGCAGGTCAGGGGATGATAGGATCTGAGGAATGCTACCCAAAAAGCAAGCCCATTCAGGCTTATTACGTCACCACCACATCTCTTATATCCTCTCTGTGCACACAAACATCTTATACCATGATGGTCCCTAACTAGTCTATCTCAAGTCTTTCCCTTCTCTAGCTCATCTCCACAGAGCTGCCAAAAAGAAAAACAGTTCTCCAAACAAGTGGGATCCTCTCTGCCTGCTGCAAAGTTCCAGAGTCTCCCTCTGCTTCTAGGACAGAGCACAAAGGCCTCTGCTGGGTGTCCTGGGCTGGCGAACTAGACTCCGCTCCTCACGTCTCTGTGCCCGCAGCACATATTCTCCTCATCCTTCGCTTTCCAGAATCCCTACTTCCCATCGAAGTTCAGACAACGCCCCTGCTGTTAGTGCCCCTGAAATTACTGCTCACACACTCCAGATTCACTGACATGTGGACACAGGGAACACCACCCCTCACAGAAAAGGACAAGGGTAGTTTTGTTTTGTTTTTCATTGTGGGGGCTGCCGCTCTTTGTTTTCATCTTTACACCTCCAGTATCTACTGCAGCGACTATCAGGTAGAAAGTACTTAACAAATATTTGTAAAACCGAATGACCTTTGACGACTCTCCCGTCGGCACATAAAACTCAATGCTTTCAAAAGCTCATTAGCTCCCATCCCTGCCCCACCGCTGACCCCTCCACCAAACTGGACCCCCTAATTTCAGCATCCTCACTATTGAAACAGTTTCTGATATTTGAAACTTAAGGGTTAGCTGCAGAATACTGACCTCACTGAGCTGTTTTGAGACCTAAATGCAATAGTGCATACAGAGGGCTTTCTAAACCCTGAATGATTATATTTCTGACTCCTCCAGCCTTCACATTTTATGTACGATGCAGATCTTGAGGCCTCTGCATGACCTCTGAAACAGCTCTCAAATTCTTCCTCTCTGCAGCCAGTGTTGCCACACTAACCCCCATTTCTGGTTATCTGGGATGCTGTGGCCTCCTTTTAAGAGGCCTGCCTTCACTTTCTAGGTCATCCTGCCCATAGATCTGTCATGCTCAAGATATTCCCAAACTCCTCACTGCCTGGTGAATAAAGTTTGCACAATGACTCATTTGTAATTCAAGGCTGTCTCGGCTGGAGTCAGGGACCCGGCTGTTTCAGCTTCATCTGCTCTTCTTTCTGCTTCAGCCAAACTAATCGGCTCTCTGTATCTCAATCCTGCCCTGGTTCTCTCATCTTTGGAATATCCTCTTTTCTCATAGCAACCCTTCCTTTTAAAGTGCACCTTCAGATGTTGGGAGGTGCGATGGCTATGCTGACATGACATCCGGGGGCAAACTCCCTCTTGGGCGCTTACTGGGCAACTGGCCAAGACCTTCAGCCTTCCTGGGCCTCAGTTTCCTTATCTGTAAAATCAGGAGCTTCAAAAGTCCTTCTGAAGTGCTATGGCCCCACTCCCTGGCCCTAATCAAGCCTGGGGTCTGTACTTCTCTGACGTGCTTTCTTTTCATTATCTATTCTCCTTCATTCATTCAACAAACTGTTAGTATGGGGCTGTCACCAGTGAGGCTTTGGGCTGGGCTCTGGAAATTCAAAGACAGAATAAAACCAATCTCTGCCTGGAAGGGATATATATTCTCCACAGAAGGAGCAGAGGGAAGCCTTTACACAAGTAGGTGCAGAAGACATGGAGACATTTCCTTCCTAGTACCCTGTTCTGCTAGCCCCCAGAAGCCCAGGATGCCTCACAGTTGAAGAGCAAGGACTCCATGATTTTGCCCCTTGGGGATTCATGTCTTGTTTCTGAGCTCCCTAGTAGAGAGAGAGAGAGACTTCACATTTTTCACCAGCTCCTAGGAACAGTGCCCACACTTGGCAGGCATTTAATAGATGCTTGTTGAACTGAAATGGACATTGGGTTTTAATTCATTCCTTCACCAAAGAGTGAGTAAAGAACAATGTGCTAGGGCCTCAGCTGGTTGTTCTTTGTGGGTGTGGGAGGCTACGTGTGTGCAAATCACAGGTTCACTGATTTAGAGCTGGAAAGGGACCTCCTTTTCTGATACAGGAAACATCTCAGTGACAGGCCCCACATCACAAAAACACCAAGGAGGTCAACCCTGGAAGCATCAGTCTTAGAGCTAGAAGGCTGACATTTTATACATGAAGAAACTGAGGTCCAGATTTTGCGACTCCAAATTCAGCATTGCTTCTACTTCAGTATGGTGCTAAAAACCAAATCCTTGGAAAAATGAGAACAGATTTAAGTCAAAAATCATTCCACACATACATTAAATATCAAAAAACTCTTTTGCTTGAAGTAATACTATCTGCAGGGCAGCTAGATGGTGCAGTGATAGAGCACCAGGCCTGGAGTCGGGAACATCTCAGTCCAAATCTGGCCTCTGACACTTACTAGCTGTGTGACCCTGGGCAAGTCACTTAATTCTGTTTGCCTCAGTATCCTCATCAGTAAAACGGGGACACGTTGGAGAAGGAGAGGGCACACCATTCCTGAATTCCTCTGCCAAGAAAACCCCAAGGACAAAGTTCATGGGATCACCCAGAGTCAGACATGACGCAAAAGCAACAGCCTCGAGGCTGGTAATAGACTTTATTTTATTTTATTTTTTTTAATAATAAATTTATTTTATTAAATTTTTTTTGAGTTACATATTTTCTCCCCATCTTTCCCCCGCCCACCACCCCAAAACAGCCATCCCAGTGTTTCCCCCCTCCCCCAGTC
>CM053582.1:541951518-541976964 GCA_028627135.1 Pseudochirops cupreus
TCTCTCCTGGATCTGTTTTCCCGGTCAGTGGTTTTTTCAAGGAGATATTTGACATTGCCTTCTATTTTTTCATTTGTTTGGATCTGTTTAATAGTATCTTGATTTCTCATAAAGTCATTTGCTTCCATTTGCTCCACTCCTAATTCTGAAGGAATTATTCTCTTCAGAAATCTTTTGAGATTCTTTTTCCATCGGGCAAGTTCGACTTTTTAAGGCATTCTTCTCCTCATTGGTTTTTTGGGCCTCTTTTGCCATTTGAGGTAATCTATTTTTAAGGTGTTATTTTCTTCAGTCAGGTTGCTGACTCTCTTTTCATGATTTTCTTGCGTCATTCTCATTTCTCTTCCCAATTTTTCCTCCCCTTCTCTTATTTGGTTTTCAAGATCTTTCTTAAGCTGTTCTATGGATTGCAGGAAGTCTTCATGTGTCTTGGAAGCTTTTGGTGTGGGAGTTCTGACTGTGTTGTCTTCCTCCCATTCCATGCTTTGATCCTTCTTGTCTGCAGTGAAGGAATTTAAAGTTCGGCTGCCATTCTTCCTTTGATTCCTTTGCCTGCTCATGTTGTTGCCAGTCAATTACTTGACTTTTTAGCTCTGTGGAACTCTGCTTCCAGAGGGGAAAGCTCTGTCCCAAATTGCTGGGGTTTTCGCAGCTGCCAGAGCTATTAGGGGGCTGCCTTTTTTTTTGCAGCCCCCACCAGCTTTGGCTCACTGAAAACGCACCCCAGGACCACCACCCAAGACCACGATCAGGATCCAGGTTGCTCAACGCAAGAGCACTTAGCCTCTGAACGATCGCTTGGCCCCCCTGCAGTCTGCAGGCCGGGACCTCTGAAGCAACCATGTGGAGGTGGCTGCTGGGCCGCTGCTTCTGCTGCTTCTTTGCCCTGGAAGCACTTTGTCTGGACTGCTTTTCTCCCCCAAATTTAGCTGAGTTCCACTGACCTTTCACTTTGTCCTTGTTTCTTATGGCTTGATAATTCTGGAAACTGCCACAGCTGCTGCTGATCCACTCTTCTGAAGGCTCCAGCTGTGAGCTCATCCTGGCTGCCCAGGCGACAAGCTGCAGTTTCAGGTGGAGTTGGTTTTGGCTCCCAGCATGCTGTGATGAGCCTTCCTGCCGAGCTGCCTTCAGTGGGAGATGTGTTTTTCTGTATTTTTGTGAGTTTTGGAGCCCTAAAATTTCTTTAGAGTCATATTTTATGGGTATTTGAGGTGGCTATGTGGGAGCTGCAGAACCTTGTTGCTTCTATGCCGCCATCTTGGCTCTGCCCCCAAACCATTATGATTGATGGAGTGATGTGACGAGGATGATATCCACTCTTCACGTGGAAGTCATTTATCAGCAGTGTGAAGAGTGACTGGGAGGAGGACTGGAAACAAATGCCACAATCCATGAAGAGAAGGAGCCCAAGTAACAAGTGTTCCTGGCTTCTCAGATTCTTGACTAGGAGTATCATCATTATCTTTTCCTTGCCAGCAACCACCACTTTAGCTGTGCTCAAGTTATATGTCTTAGAGGAAGAGATGAACTCTATGAGGTAGAGGAAAGAAGGGGATGCATTCCAGGCATGGTGCAAAGGCAGGAAGACAGAAAATGCAGTCTCAAATGTGGAGAAAAAATGAGAAGGGCGACTTGGTAGGATCACAGAGTAGCCAAGGGGAGTAACATCCAATGAGGTTGGAAAGATACGTTGGGGCTGGATTGTACAGGGCTAAACAGCGGAGATTCTATTTTATCGTAAAGGCAATAGGAAGACACTGGAGCAGACTGAGCAGGAGACTAAGAACTCTGTTTAAGGAAAATTACATTGGCAACAATGTCCAAGATGCAAGATGCAGTTAAGTGAAGAAAGAGGAGAGAGGGAGACCAATGAGAAGGCTGCTGTAATAATCTGGGTGAGTGATGGTGAAAGACTGTGGTCTGAAAGGTGATACCTGTGTGTGTGGAAAGAAGGGTTCAGATGCCTATGACCCCTTCATAAATAATATTTGTTTCCCTCCTTTGTGCTACCTCCTTGTTTCCTTCTAATCTCAGGTAAAATCCCACCTTCTACAAGAAGCCGCCCCTGACCTCTTTTAATGCCAGTGCCTTTCCCTTTGTTGATTAATTAGTGCTGCATATATCTCGACTGCAGATTTTCTCCTCCATTAGACTGGGAGCTCCTTGAGGGCAGGGACTGCCTTTTGCCTTTCTCTGTATCCCCAGCACTTAGCACATGCCTGGCATGTAGTAGGCACTTAATGTTTATTGATGATGACCAGTGCTATAACAATTAAAGAGCTGGAATAGTGCAGTGCAGTATCACTGGACAAAATAATGAAATTAATTTAGAGTAAAATATGTAAACATCTTAAGGGTCTCTGACTTTGTCCCAGTGGATGATTCATGGTGTAGGACCAACAGATTATCTCTGACTTAACTGGTAAGTTCTATGGGAGCTGCCTGAGACACAAGAAGTTAAATAATTTTCCTAGGGTCAGACAGTTGTAAATATTTAAGGCCACATTTGAATCCATGTCTTTTTGAGTCCAAAACGAACACTTTATACACTGTGGCATACCACTTCTATACTGGAAGAACAAAAGGTCAAACGTTTCAAAGGAAATAATGAAAACATAGGAATGAAGGGGACTTACAGAGGCCAGATCTCAAGTTACAGTACAAAGCCGTCATCACCAAACCTATTTATTGGTTAAAGATAGAAAACAGTATCTGTGGGCACACTAAGTTAGATCTAGAAGCAAACTAATACCGTGGTCCAGCATTCAACAAATCCAGTATCACAAACTACAGAGGAAAGGGCTCTAGTCCGTGTAAGTATTCTGCACAAGCAGAAGTATTTTGTTACCACATTGCTGAATGCTATAAGTAAAAAACAAATGACACGACAGATCACAGTTCTCTTATGTGATCCACTCTTCTTTGCATATTAAGATATCTGAGTTTATTGATGTCTATTAAGTTCACAAAAGACTGGAAAGTTTGTAAATGATTAAATAATGTTGATCTGAAAACACAAGAAGAAAAAGGAAGGCGTGGTCGACAAAACCATTTGGAAAAGCTAAAAGCAGTTGGCAGAAGATAGGTTTCACTTTTACAACTGTAGTTATGGGATGAATTCGTAACTCCACAAGTGATAAAAGAAATTACAAAGGCAAATGATGTAAATTTCTATAATTTCTTCATGAACAAGAGATCCATGTAACTGGTTGAAGAGAAGTTACAGATTAGGGGAGGAGGGAATCTTTGCAGCAATTTTGATAACTATCTGATTCTAAAAATCTATAGAGAACTAGCAACTATATTCAAGCAAAAGCCATTTCCCAACATATAAATGGTTCAAGTAATGAAGTTTTTTTCAATTAAAAAATGGACATGATCAACAACTATTTGAAAAAATATCCAAAATCTCATATAGAGAAGGGTAAAACAACTCAGTAGTTATTATTTTAAACTAATCAAATTGGCAAAGAAGAAAAATAATTGCTGAAGGAATTGTGGGAGGACAGGCACAATACACTAATCTACTGGTCCTTTTAACTGATGTAACCATTTTGGAAAATTTGGAATTATGTGAGAAAAAAAGATCAAGAATTAAAAGACTCCTTATAAAACAAAATATTTACAGCAGCACTGTTTATAGTAGCAAAGTACTGGAAACAATGTATAAATTATGGGAAGGCTGAACAAATTGGAGCATATGACTATTAAATATGAAGAATTTAAGTGAAAAAAATCATGAAAAGAGCAGTATGAATCAATGCAGAGAAAACAAAATGTAAAATTGGCTTTGCTGGCCTTCTTCAAGCTGCCACGCTCATGAGCTCTGGCTTCCATGTCCAACCTGAAATTCAAACTCCCACCCTGGGTCCCTGGACTTGTGTTGGTAAACATTCACTTTATCCTTCTTCGACTCAGACTCACTCTCCTACTCCTAAGACATGCCATAGTAACACACATGACCCTCCTCTCTCTCCCAGTTTCTGCTTTTTAACTCTAAATCTGAGAACAGAATTAAGTCAATAATGACATTCCTAAATAGATATGTCAGTCAATAGTCCTATGATTCCAGTCACATCTCCAGGACTTCCAGGTCAATACTCTTTTCTGACGACCCAGTTACTTAGATATGTTGCCTTCTTTAGGCTTCTTGACAGCATGGCCTGTCTTGCTTACATTTGTATCCCCAGCAACATTTATCTAAGCCTGACTCAAGCACTTGTTCAGAGCAAGTACTTAATACGTACTTTTTCATTCATGGAAAATGATTATAATGGTTTAAGACAGCACTAAAAGAAAATATTAGATATATTAGAATATACTTCCTATATATGGAACTAAGTCAAATTTATTTTTTAAAAAAAGGGCCATTCCCCAACTGATAAATGGTCAAAAGATATGAACAGGTAATTTTCAGAAGAAATAAAAACTACCCCTAGTCATATGAAAAAATGCTCTAATTCCCTATTGATTAGAGAAATGCAAATTAAAACGATTTGGAGGTACTGCCTCTTATCTGTCAGAAAAAACAAACGCTGGAGGGGATGAAGGAAAACAGGTATACTAATAAACTGATAGAGTTGTGTATGGTCCGACCATTCTGGAAAACAGTTTGGAACTACGCCTAAAGAGCTATAAAACTATTATTATCCTTTGAACCACTAATACTTCTACTAGATCTGTACCCTGATGAGATCAAAGAAAAAAGGAAAAGAACTTATATGTACAAAATATTTATAGCATAACAAAAAAATATAACAAAAATATTTTGTGGTGGCAAAGAATTAGAAATTGAGGAGATGCTCATCAAATGTGGAAGGCCTGTACAAGCTGTAGCAGATGATTGTAAAGTATTATTGTGCTATAAGAAATAACAAGGGGGTGGCTTCAGAAAAAACATGGTAAGACCTATATGAACTGATGCAAAGTGAAGTGAGAAGAACTAGGAGATCATTGTGAACAGTAAAAGTAATGTAGTAATGATTATCAACCGTGAAATCCTTGGCTACTCTGATCAATAAAATGGTCCAAGACAATTCCAAAGGATCCATGATGAAAAATGCTATCTTCTTCCAGAGAGAAAATTGATGGATTCTAAGTGCCAATGAAATTATATTTTTCTCATCTTCTTTTTCTTACATTTTTCTGATATGGATAATATGGAAATGTTTTACATGATTTCACATGTGACATCATTTTGCTTGCCTTCTAAGTGGATGAGAGAGAGGTGGAGGAGAGAAAATTTAAAATTCAAAATTTTAAAAATGCTAAAAATAATAACATTTAAAAAATAAAAATTAGAATAAAAAGAATATGCTCTGTATATACTCTATGTATGGGTCCATTCTATACCCAATCAGTAATCAACAGATCTTATCACATTAACTTTTCTTTAATTCTATAAAAATGCTTAACTTTTCTCTTGTTTACTTATTTTTTGTTTTAAAAAAGGCTACTCTGGTCTTCCCTGCCCCTTAATGAGCCTAAGAGAATTTGAAGACCTTCCCTGCTTTGAAGATATGCCCTGCCCCCTAACAGGCTGAATGTAATGACATGGAATCTGTGGTGGGAGGAGTTTGCTGAAGGGTGGAGCAGAGCCCACAGGAAGCTGAGAGTCAGAGCAGCTAGAGACTAGAGGGAGGAGAGGACACATCTGAGGGAGACAGGCTTGCAAGTAAATGTTGGTTGTCACCTGCTATGACAGCTAGATGTGTTAGTTTGTGGGAAGGCTCAAGGATGCTGTGGCTCTCTGTGCTGGTATGACTTATCAACTTCTTTGCTGCTGTGATGGAATTGGCTTACTGGTTTTGGGATTCAGTTTTCTGATGTCAGAATAAATGTTTTGCTTCTGTCTTCTATGTGGAGAGTCTGTTATATTTTGTGATTGAGCACTATGCTTATATGTTTATAGTGACCATCAGTGCTGTAAATATTACATTGGCACTACACTACATAACATAACATTGGGAATAGTTCCAAATTGCTCTCCAGAATGTTTGGATCAGTTCACAACTCCACCAACAATGAATTAGTGTACCATTATACAGGCAACTTTGTAAAGGGGCCACATAGTGCTGAGAAATATATATGGGTCCATTTTATACCCAATCAGTATTCAACATATCTTACCATATCTAACTTTTCATTAATTCTATTAAAATGCTTAACTTTTTTCTTGTTTACTTATTTTTTGTTTTAAAAAAGGCTACTCTGGTGGGTGAAGGGTTATTGGGAAGTAATTATGGTTGTAAAAAACAAAATATGTAAAGCATTTTTTTTGTTGCTTTTTTTGGAGGGGGGAAGGCAGGGAAATTGGGGTTAAGTGACTTGCCCACAGTCACACGGCTAGTGTTAAGTGTCTGAGGTCACATTTGAACTCAGGTCCTCCTGACTCCAGAGCTGGTGTTCTATTCACTGCACCACCTAGCTGCCCCCTAACGCATTTTTTTTAAAAGAAAGAAAACACTGAAATTAAAGGTGGAAGGTTTGGGATAGAGTCTTGACTCTAGCACATACTTCAATTTCCTGAACCTCTTTTTTCATTGATAAAATTGACTTAACTCTAGTCTAACTCACAGGGATCCATCCTGTAAGGATCAAACAAAATAATGTTTAGCAACACAGTAAGTTATTATTATGACTGTTTCCCCCTTTTTTGTTAACCCCTCCTGTAAACTAAATCACATAATAACCATAGAATGATTCTCATCATTTAACTTAGTCGGAAAACTGCAAACCCCAAAAGGTATAGAATCATTACAAATAACAATTCACATTGTGAATAACTTCTATACATGAAGCTCATAAACACTAATTTTCTATTGGATATTCTGAGAGTTTTCCTAAGTGTGTCTCAGGAGTCACTAATCTACTTTGTTATGTTAATGAGGGAGGGAGGGAAGAAGAAAGGGAGGGATAGAGGGAAGGAGAGAGGGGACCGCAGCTTGTGGGGGAGAAGGGGAAGACGGGGAGGGGAGAGAAGAAATAGAGAAAAAGGAAGGATTTATTAAATGCCTATAGGCATTGTGCTAAACGCTTTACAGACATTGTCTCATTTGATCCTCACAATAACCCTAGGAGGTAGGTACTATTTTGTTCTGTGGTTTTTTTTTTTTTACAGTTGAAGAAACTGAGGCAAACAGGTCAAATGCCTTGTTAGGGTCACACAGCTAAGTTTTAAGTTTCTGAGGCCAGATCTGAACTTAGGTCATTCTGATCCTAGTGCTCTATCCACTGTGCTATGCAGATGGAAATTAAGAAGGAAAAGAGGAAGACTGAAGGCAATTCTTTGTAGAGGTTTTAGATGGTCCTCTACGACTACGTTTGCTACAATTCAATATTTCTTACCTCAATCCATTCCACAAAGTTGTTGGACAATTAGTTGTCTTGTATCTTCATAAATATGAAATGAAGCCTTTTAAAAAGTGTGCTACATATTATACATATTGCAACATGTATATAATTTTGAGTCTCAGTTGTGTTATATTAATGCATATCTAGATATTATGCTCCAAGTTTGGAATGAATCTTCTCCAAATTCCTGAAATATTCTACAACATAGCTATTGTTGGAGCACACTAGAAATTGTTGAGGGATACCAGCCAGATGATTCTATGGGTTAGATGGGCCAGTATCATATTTCTTAGTGTCCAACATGGCAAAATAGGATAAAAAGGAATCCTTCTGTAGAATGGGGAGTCCAGCTCTAAGGGAGCCAACACAGGGACTTTTAGAGTGGAATTTTTTCTGGTAGAATATGCAAGTTCAGATAAATAATTTGGCAAAGAATGCTTGGTTTAAATAAAAGACACAAATGAGGAAAGGAAGTTATAAAATAGGACAGAAAGTGCTCTGCCCCTTTTTGTGGCTTGGTGAGTTGTTTTGATTTTGAGGAAGTCATTTCCATTTTTCCTGTCATAAAAGGCAATCATTAAAAGAGGTGTGCCGATCACACTGACTCATCACGTGCAGCAGGGAAGCCAGAAAACGGAAAGGCTTGTCCCTTTTCATCCTAACTTGACGTTCTGCTTTTTGGTAAGGTCCCAGCCCAACCCGGAAGGAAGGAAAGGCTACCACTTAGAGAACATTTTTGATGGTTACTGAGGTAGGCTACTACAGAGACAGACTTCTCCCAGGAGAGCCCTGAAAACCTGATATTCACAGGGAGCTGAGTACCTTACTGCCATGCATTTTCCAAAGAAGTGGAGCTTAATTTAAACATGAGTTTTCAAAGACTGTGTTCCTAAGTGAATGGTTCTGCTTGTTCAAGCATATTCATGCTCATAGAGCCTTAAGAGGAAAAAATGGACATGAATACAAATTATTTTGTGTGAAATTCTGGCATAATGATTAATTTTCTTGCGAAAAAGAGGTAGAGATCACACTCAATGCTTCCAGGCAACCACAGAAATCTCACTATGGTAAAGCCACAATCATCTCATAGACCTTCTGAGCTGGAAAACACTTCAGAAATCATCTAGTACAACTCTTGCCTGGAGCATGAAATAATTCTGTTATTTATCTGCTAACATGAGCAATTTATAAAGCTCAGTCCGTCACCCTTATTACCCAGCAGGGCGCAGCTGAACAAGCTGCTTATCATCTCAGGGCCTCAGGTAACTCAACGCCCATCTGTAATCTGGGGGGCTGTGATGAAGAAAACTCCTAAACTCATAAAGTCACAGGTCTGTACAGCTCTGTCTGTCTGTCTGTCTGTCTGTCTTCTGCAAGTCAAGAGCCATTTAACAGTAATTAGAACAGTTCATATTTTATCAGTAAATAAAAGTCAGGTTCCTAGTTAGGGGCAGAGAAGACAGGAAAGGGCTTGAGAAGGGAAGAGAAAATCTGGAACAACTCCTACCGGGAGTAACATGAGGAACCAATTAGGGAGGAATAAAAGGACTGTCTTGTTGCAGAGAGGGCCCAGCTGAAGTTGGATGGCATGAATTTATAAGGTACTAATCAACACAGTTGTCAGACTTCCTCTAATGCATTCAGCACCCTGTGAGTGGGAGTGGAGAAGATAGATGGTGGGAGTGATCCAGCACAAGAACTTGGCAATAGATGAGCACTGGCAAAACAAGGAGGCAAAATGCTTGAAAGCCAGGTAATTCAGACAGGGAGGAAGGGTGCTAGCAGTTGGTGGAAGTAGAGATCAGGAAAGCACAACAGAGCTTACAGACACAGTGGAGCAGGGACCCTTGTCATAGTTCCAGGGCAGAAAAGAATGCTTTTGGTCACTCAAAGCACAGGCCAGGAGAGTAGTAAACACACCTCTCCTCAGATCATGCCACTCTGGAAAAACAAAAAACTACAGGTCCCTAGAAGTATTTCTGAAAACAGGTACACAAAATTCCTGGAATCTGGTGCCCTGAAAACAGAGCCCCACTTTAGCAAAGAGTTAAAAGTCAAGAAATAGGCTGAGGAAATGAGCAAATAAGAGAAAAAATTCTGATCACAGAAAGTTACCATGGTGACAAAGAAGATCAAAACACACACACTCAGAATACAACAAAGTTAAAATTCCTACATTCAAAGTCTCTTAGAAAAATATGAATTGGTCTCAGGGCAGGGAAGAGCTCAAAAAATATTTTAAAACTCTAGTAAGAGAAGTAGAGGAAAACTTGGAAGAGAAATGAGTGATGTAAGAAAATAATGAAAAAACAATTAACAGCTCAGTAAAGGAGACACAAAAAATACTGAAGAAAATAACACCTTAAAAAAACAGACAAGGCCAAATGATAAAAGAGGCACAAAAATCCAATGAGGAGAAGAATGTCTTGAAAAGTAGAACTGGCCAAATGGAAAAAGATATAAAAAAATTCACTGAAGAGTATCTTAAAAAGCAGAATTGGTCAAACAGAAAAAGAGGCAAAAAAAATTCACTAAAGAAAAGAACTTATTAAAAAACAGATCTGGCCAAATGGAAAAGAAGGTACAAAACATCACTGAAGAAAATAATTCCTTCAAAATTAGAATTGAGTAGGTAAAAGCTAATGACTCTATGAGACATTGAGAAACAAGAAAACAAAACCAAAAGAATGAAAAAAATAGAAGTCAATTTGAAATATTTTATTAGAAAAACAAGTGACCTGGAAGACAGACCCATGAGAGAAAATTAAAAAAAAAAATTATTGGACTTTCTGAAAGCTATGACAAAAAAAATAGGGACTGGACAACATCTTTCAATAATTATCTGGGGAAAATGCCCTGATACTCTAGAACCAGAGGGTAAAATAGAATAAAAATTGAAATAAAATAGAAATTGAAAGAATCCACTGATCACCTCCCAAAATATTAACTCCCAGGAATATTATAGGAAAATTCCAGAGCTTCCAGGTTAAGGAGAAAATACTGCAAACAGCCTAAAAGAATCAATTCAAATATCAGGGAGCCACAGTTAGGATTAACACAAGATTTATCAACTTCTATATTAAAGGATCAAAGGGCGTGTAATATGATATTCTGGAGGGCAAAGGAACTAGAATTACAACCAAAGATCCAGTAAAAAATGAGTATAAACCTTCAGGAAGAAAATGAACATTCAATGAAATAGAAGACTTTTAGGCATTCCTGATGAAAAGACCAGAGCTGAATAGAAAGTCTGATTTCCAAATACAAGACTTAAAAGAAGCATAAAAAGGTAAACAGGAAAGAGAAATCATAAGGGAATTAATAAGCTTAAACTGTTTACATTCCTACATGGGAAAATGATACTTGTAACTCATAAGAACTTCCTCATTATTAAGGCAGTCAGAAGGAGTATATATAGACACACATATAGCGGCACAGGTGTGAGTTGAATATAATGGGATATCTTTAAAAATAAAACTAAGGGGTGAGAAAGAGGAATGTACTAGGAGAAAGGGAAAGGCAGAATGGGATAAATTATATAAAAGAGGCAAGAAAGAACTATTACAATGGAAGGAAACATGGGGAGAGGTGGGAAATGTTTGAACCTTACTCTCATTAGAATTGGCTCAAAGAGGGAATAACATGCACACTCAATTGCATTTAGAAATCTATCTTACACTACAAGAAAGTAGGAGGGAAAAGGGATAAGAGAAAGGAGGTGTTCATGGAAGGGAAGGTGGATTGGAGGAGGCAACAGACAGAAGCAAAACACTTTTGAGGAGGGACAGGGTGAAAGGAGAGAGAGAGAGAATAGAATAAACGGGAGAAATGGGATGGAGGGAAATACAATTAGTAATTATAACTGTGAAAAAAATTTTGAAGCAAGTTTCTCTGACAAAGTCCTCATCTCTCAAATATATAGAGAAATGAGTCAAATATATAAAATTATGAACTATTTTCCAATTGACAAATGATGAAAAAATGAAGTTAGCTTTCAAATGAAGTAATCAAAACTATCTATAGTCATATGAAAAATGCTCTAAATCTACTGATTAGAGAAATGCAAATTAAAACAACTGTGTAGCAGACAAATTAAAACAACTCTGTAGTAGACTGACTAATAGGTTGCTGTTGCTGCTACTGTTTGTCCATTAAATCAGGGAGGTGATGCCGTGACATGCAAGAGAACTGGATTTAAGTGAGGGAGGGCTGTGCAAAGTCACCAGCCTCACTTTCTCTTCCAGAGCCATCTTAGTTCAGTGGTCAGATATGGCTCAGGATGACTGTAGAGGGTCCAGGATACAATGGACAACCTTGGCTTTTTTAAGCTAAGGTCTTTAACAGGTCTCAGTTTGACTGAGGCAAGGCTATTCAGTTATTAAGGCTTAAAGAAAATGAGGCAAATTGGAATGGCCTCTTTAAAAAAAAAAAAAAGAGCTCTGGGAAGGGAAGACCTTCAGGGTTTCTGGCCAAAACAGAAACAATTGTGATTTACCATTCACTTTGGGTCAGCTAGGGTCCAAACAGTACTTGGTCTGGGACCAGAGTGATTTTGAAGTTAAGGATGTTCTTTAAGAGAAAAATGATAGGGGCAGCTAGGTGGTGCAGTGAATAGGGCACTGGCCCTGGAGTCAAGAGAACCTGAGTTCAAATCTAGCATCAGACACTTGACACTTAACTAGTTGAGTGACCTTGGACAAGTCACTTAACCCCAAATGCCTTGTCTTCCCCTCTCCAAAAAGAGAGAGAGAGAGAGAGAGAGAGAGAGAGAAATGATAAATGTTGGAGGGAATGTGGGAAAATTGAGACACTAATGCACTATGGGAGTTGTGAACTGATTCAATCATTATGTAGAGCAATTTGGAACTACGCCCATCAATTGTGGAATGGCTGAACAATTTGTTATATATGATTGTGATGGAATACTACTGTAATATAAAAAATGAAAAACCTGGAGAGACTTACATGAACTGATGCAAGGTGAAATGAGTAGAACCAGAAGAACATTGTACACAGAAACAGCAATATTGTAAGATGACAAAAATGTGAATGATTTAACTATTCCAAGCAATACAATGATCCAAGACTGGAGGACTCATCTGAAGGACTCATCATGAAAAATGTTATCCATCCTCAGAGAAAGAACTGATGGAATCTGAATACGGATCAAAGCATAATTTTTTTTTACTTTCTTTATTTTTCTTGGGTTTTTATTTTGGTCTGTGTTCTCATTTACAACATGACTAATATGGAAATATGTTTGTATGACCTATATCAAATTGCTTGCGTTCTCAATGATGGGGGTGGGGAGGTAGGGAAGCAGAAAATTTACAACACAATTTTTTAAATGAATGTTGAAAATTGTTTTTACATACAATTGGGGAAAAATAAAATATTAAATTTTAAAAAAAGAAAATACAAATCTTCTCTTCTCCCTCAATCTGTACATTGTCATGCCTTCCTGACCTCCTCTCACTGAAAATCAGTCAAATGGATATGGTGATTATACCATGGATTCCACTTGTTTTCATTCTAGTTCACTGTTCACAATGCTTCCTATTAAAATAATGACAAATCTTTTCTAATCAACATAGACTGAAGGGAAATCTCCCTCAAAATTTCTGTAACAATTATTGTACAACTAGTTGGGCAATTAATCATATATTTCTTTGCAGAATCTCTTCTACTGTTGCTTCAAGCTGCCATTTAAATCTTTTGCTACTATTCAGATGCAGCTAGAAGGCACAGTGGATAGAGCAACCAACTCCTGGCATTTTCTCTGACTGATACCCATATGTGGAATGTCCTCCCTCCTCATCTCCACCTACCGACTTCCTTCAATTCCCAGCTAAAATCCTACCTTCTATAAGAAGCCTTTCCCAATCAATCTTAATTTCAGGGTCTTAACCTCTGGTAATTATTTCCTATTTAATCTGACACAGCTTGTTTGTACATAGTTGTTTACATGTTTCTCTCACTGGATTGTGACTCCTCAAGGACAGGGTCTACCTGCTGCACAGCAGGTGCTTAATAAATGTTTATTGACTGACTGAAAGGGGAAATAAATCTGACAATTATCTGTATAGCAATGAGATTACCATGGGAAAGCATATAAAAGGAGAAGGGGAGAGAGCCCAGGACAAGAGCCTTGGGGGCCATGCAAAATTAATGTACGTGATCTGGATGAAGAAGACTGGGAAGGAACAATCAAAGTAGGAGGAGAAGCAGGAGACAGGTGTGTTCCAAAAACTTAGAAAGCATCAAGAAGGGAGTGAGCAACAGTGTCCAAAGTTGCAAAGTGATCTAGAAGTAGAAGGATTGAGAAAAACACCATCAGATTTGGCGATTAAGAGTTCACTGGTACCTTTGGAGAGAGTAGAGTCTCATTAGGAACATTTCATCAGGTATTTCCCCAACTCAATACTTTCCTTCTTATCCTAGGTATACCATTGGAAATATCTATTTTATCTTTGTTGATTGCTTTTATCACTAATTTGGTTAAGTATTTGCCCACAGTCACAGTTGTGAAAGGTACCTCATAATGATTCTCTTCTAATTTTTTGCTATCACCTTTAATATTCAGCTTATGTATCTCTTTTGAGGTTACTGTAGTATGTGGCATAAGAAGCTGGTGTAAACCTAATTTCTACCAAACTACTCTTCATTTTTCCAAGATTTTTTTTCATTAAACAGGGAGTTCTGACCTAGAGATTTCACTGTTGGACACAGATCTTATGGAGGTCAATGATCTCAAAGGTCTCTCTTTTTCTACACATCAAAACATTTAAGGCAGCACTTTTAATAGTATATCAGGAAATGAAGGTGATAAAAAATGTATTAATTAAAATCTTTTTAAAAATTCTGCAAATTATTATGTTTTTAAAAGAATATTCTTTTAAACATATAACAATCTAATAGTTTACACTGGCATATTTATCAAAATTCTAACATTGTAACTTGGTCATAAAAAATATTCAAAGAAATGCACATCCTAGATTAAAGTGGTATGAAATCTTGCCCACAAGCAGCCAGATTGTAAATTATTCCTTTACCCCACACCAAATGGCATTCTTCTGTCTATAAATTACTGCAAACTTCATATCTTTTAAAATAGTAACCAATTAAAAGATATTCACACATGTTAGATCCCTTCTGTTAATGCTTTAAAAAATGGCTTCTTTTCCTACTATGAACGGAAAGAATCAAAGTGAGATCAAAATTTACTCTTTATTTCAAAATCAACATTGAGAAAAGGAGCAAATATCCTTGTGTAACAACCAGATATCAACAATTATCTGAACTCTGAGTCATGAAATAGTCCTCCAAAGTCTTTTTTAGGGCAGGGCAATTGGGGTTAAGTGACTTGTCCAAGGTCACGTGGCTAGTAAGTGTTAAGTGTCTAAGGCTAGACTTAAACTCAGGTCCTCCTAAATCCAGGGCCAGTGCTCTATTCACTGTGCCACTTAGCCACCCCCCAAAGTCTTAAAAAAAACACCAAAAAACTAAAAAGACATAATGAAAATTTTTGCTGGAATGAAACTCACATTCAATATAAAGGTAGCACTTATCTGTGCTGCTTTAATTATGTTCAGAATTCTGAAAAGATGCCTAGCATAAGGAACACTAATTACAGTAAAATTTATGGCAAATAAGAATTATTCAAATCTCACATTTACATTAAGATCACATCTTTATACTTCAAAGATAACAAATTAGCTTTATTTGGCACAGAACTCTGACAATTTACTGCAAGAGGTCCCTTTAATAAACTATTTCCACACTCTTGGCCTGTGAAATCTACTTTCAAAAGCTCTCTCAATTCGTTCCTTTTTTATCATTGTCATTGATAAAACTCCAATTTAATAACATTACATAGCTGGATTATAACAATAGTTTATTCATCTGTAAATTAGTAATAATAATACTTCTTCATTAGACTACTGTGAAGAAATTGCTCTGAGGCACAACCAAGATGCCAGATTAGAGGTGGCCATCCAGCCAAACTCTCCCAAAATTCCCTCCCAAATAACTTTAAAATAACACCTCAAATCAAATTTTGGAGTGGCAGAGCCAGCAAAAGGTCAGAGTGAGACATTTTTTTCCAGTCTACAACAACTTAGGAGGTCAGCAGTAGAGATCTATAACAACAGGGTAGGAGTCAGCCCAGAGCATGACAACAGTGCCAGTCATGGGCCTTGGAGGCAGCTATGCCAGCAGCAACTTCAGGGGCTCCCAACCTAGAGACAGTAAGGGGGTCAGAGATAGAATGCAGGAGACCTTTTGCTGGCACTGGATGCAGCTGGCACTGATTAGCACTTCTATTATTCATATGCAGCTATGGGTTGCAGTTCCATGGAGGAGAGAAGTGCTTAGGATAGGTCACAAGAGAGCAAGGGCCCTGGTACCATATCCAAGGTAGAGAGGAACACCAGCATTTGTGGCTGCAGGAGAGCAGGAGTCCTGATCATGGTTTCAGGAAGCAGAGAAGTGTTAATACTTGAAGCTGCAGGGAAGCATGGTAAAGACCAGAGTGTAGACTAGGACAGCAGTGACCACAAGTCTCCCTAGATCACACTGCCTTGAAGCATCAAATACTTGCAGATCTCCCGAATTAGCTCTGCAAATAGCAGCATGAAAAATCCTAAAGTTACGGACAGTGCAACCTAACCCAGGTGAGTAGAGCCCAACTTCAACAAAATGTTCAAAGTAAAGAAACAGGCTGGAAAAAAATGAGCAAACAACAAAAAAAGAACTTGACCACAAAAAAACTACTATGGTGACAGGAAAGACATAAACTCAGAGGAAAATGAAAAAGAAATAAAGAAAAGGAAAAAAGAAAACTACATGCAAAGCCTCAAAGAAAAATGTTAACTGGACTCAAGGCCAACAAGAATCACCAGAAAGAGCTAAGAGTAGCAGAAGAAAAATTGGGAAAAGAAATGAGAGTGATGTATGGAAATTATGAAAAGAGAATGAATAGTTTGGTAAAAGAAACACAGAAATTCACTGAATAAAAGAATTCCTTAAAAAGCAGAATGGGCCAAATGGAAAAAGGGGTACAAATGCTCAATGAAGAAAATAACTCCTTGAAAATTAGAACTGAGCAAGTGTAAGCTAATGATTCCATCAGACATCAAGAAATAGTGAAACAAAGTTAAAAGAATGAAAAAATATTAGAAAATATGAAATATCTTATGGGGAAAAAAAGTGACCTGGAAAACAAATTGAGGAAAGATAAATTATTAATTACTGGACTACCTAAAAGCCATGATTAAAAAAAGTACCTAGATATCATATTTCAAGAAATTAAAAAGAAAAACTGCCCGAGTACCTTAGATTCAGAAGATAAAAGAGAAATTGAAAGAATCTACCAATCTCCTCCTAAAAGAGATCCCAAAATGAAAACTCAAAGGAATAAATAGCTCCCAGGTCAAGGAGAAAATATTTGAAGCAGTCAGAAAGAAAAAATTTAAATATCATGGAGCCACAGACAGGATCACACAAAATTTAGCCGCTTCCACACTGATGGACCAGAGGGCTTGGAATATAATATTCCCAAAGGCAAACAAGTTAGGACTACAATCAAAAATCACCTATGCATCAAAACTGAGTATAATCCTGTGGGGGGAAAACAGATATCTAATGAAACAGAGAACTTTCAAGTATTCCTGAGGAAGACCAGACTTAAAGGAAAATCTGACATTCAAACACAAGACTCGAGAAAAACATAAAAAGATAAACATAAAAGACTAATCGTAAGGGACTCAATAAAATTAACCTGTTTATATTCCTAAATGGGAAGATGATACAAAAAACTCTTATGAAGTTTATCGTCAGCAATACATTTAGGAAACTATATAGAAAGAGGGTATGGGTGTAATTCAATTATGTAGATGATCTATAAAAAAATATGAAGGGGTGAGAAGGAGGGATGCACAGGGAGAAGGGGGAAGGGAGAGGAAGAATGGGGAAAATTTTCTCACATAAAAGAGGAACGTGAGGATAAGCTTTTATAGTGAAAAGGGAAATGGGGGTATGGCAATTAATGCTTGAACCTCACTCTCATCAGAATTGGTTCAAAGAAGAAAGCTGTCTGCATGTGTTACACACACACACACACACACACACACACACACACATATATATGTATACATACATACATACATACATACATACACCCACCCACACACACCCAAGTGGATCTAGAAATCCATCTTACCAAACAGGGAAATAGAAGAAAAAGAGGATAAAAGATATGGGAGAATAGGTTGTAGGGGATGAAAAAAGGAGGGCAGATTAAAGGAAACAGAAGCAAAACAGACTTCTGAGGAAGGATAGGATAAAAAAAAGAGAAGGATAAACAGAAACATAAGATGAAGGGAAATACGCAGTAATCATAACTGAATGTGTATGGGATGAACTCACCCATAAAATTGAAGCAGATAGTAAAATAGATTAGAAAACAGAATTCAACATACGTTGTTTACAAGAGGAACAACTGAAACAAAAAGATACATACAGAGTTAAAATAAAGGTCTAGAGCAGAATCTATTATACCTCGGCTAAAGTAAAAAAAAAGCAGGGGTAGCAATCACAATTTCAGACAAAGCAAAGGCAAAAACAGAAATTATAAGAGATCATTGGAGAAACTATATTTTGCTAAAAGGTATGAACGATGAAGACAGACAAGGAAGTAATATCAAAAAAATTTATAGGCAAATTTCTCTGATGAACTAGGATATCATCATGCACAGTAACAGCAATGTTGTAATGATGAATAACTGAAAAACGTGGCTACTCTGATCAGTACAATGATCCAACACAACACTGCTCACAGCACTGGTACGGGGCTTTTCATATGGTAGACATTTAGTGGATATGTGTTGAATAAATTAAGCAAGTAAACATCTCTAATTGGAAATTAAAAATAAACAAACCTATGAACGCTGCAAATCTATATATAAACTTTTCAATAGCACAAATCATCTTCCAAAGGGGTAAAAAAAAAGTTGTAACAGTCAACATAAGTCACACTAGTAGACATATGCCAACTATGCTTAGGTTGTTTTCCTATAGTATTCTAGCAGACAGAACACCCAGAAAATATTTTATTACCCTACAAATAGTAGGCACTCAATAAACATTTGAAATTTTATTTCAAAACTGAGCAGTCAAGGCAATATCTCCATTAGAATACAATGGTGGTTGGCATATCGCTACACAGGTCCAGCTACATTATTATTTTTAAGATTGGCCCTAGGCTTCTTGGTTGCCAGCATAATATAAATTAACACACACACACACACACACACACACACACACACACACACACGCACGCATGTATGTATATGTGTATTTCCCTACTGCGTAAGATAGATTTCTAAACCCACTTGAGTGTGTGTATGTATACATATATGTGTATACACACATATTTTCTTCCTTCTTTGAACATATATATAGTGTGTCTAAGTGTATGTATATATAAAAATATATATACATAATATACATATACGTACATATATACACACACACACATATTCCCAGTTGAAGCCTCTGACACATGTTGGCTACAGGAGCCTGGGCCAGTCTCATGACTAATCAGTAACCCAGGCAGCTGACAAGGTGCCATCACAGTATTAATCTACATTGGTAGAGGAAGTTTCTCACTAGGAATTTAGGATACCAGTGAAATCACAGGTTATACTTATGCTAAGCTGAAGACAAAATATTCTTCTAGTCCGCTAAGGCCTAATTATTCAGCGTAATGAAGTATTTGTAAGATAATTGATAAAAAAAATTAATGGTGCTAAGATTCAACAGAGGAGTTAGAAGAATCATGAATATTGCAGTTGGAAAAACAACTGACATTCCTGAATCTAGAAGAACATTATGAAGTGTCATAGTACACTGTATATATAAAGGGCAACAAGAATTCAGAAAAGTTGGAAATTACTATGAATCTGTTCTGAGAATATTTTTAAAAGCATAAAACATATATGATTAAAAAGGAAATATATTGAAATAGTCATCAAAATATTTTTTTAAAGTTCACTGACCCCAAGTTAAAAATAGTTCCTTTAATTGAAACTTCGCATTTCTTTTGATTACGTTGTAGGAAACAAATATGGTCCTGAGAAGGGGTCCATGGGTTTTACCAGATGGTCAAAGGGGACCCAGAAACAAAAATGGTTAGAATTGTTGGCTTAGATGTATTATATAATTAAATACCAGGTAATTTCAGTCATATATGACATTTAACAGAATCTAGAACAATAAGTTATTTTAATAAACTGGGGCAGCTAATTGTTGCCTCTTTGAAAAGTATTTGTTGGGGTGGCTAGGTGGCACAGTGAACAGAGCACCAGCCCTGGAGTCAGGAGGACCTGAGTTCATATCTGGTCTCAGAAACTTAACACACACATGCAAAAAAACTAGCCATGTGACTTTGGGCAAGTCACTTAACCCCAATTGCCCACCAAAAAAAGAAGTATTTGTTTATACATTTATATTATAAAATATAATTCTGCAAATATAATTTTGATACTATAAAATAGAATTTTATAGATGTAGTCTGTTTGTTATTTCCAAAAATTTCTTAATTTTGTAAATTTAAATTTATACTTGTTAAATTTACTTACATTGGGAATAATCAAAAGTTTTTCCCCCCCCGCTTACTATGACTAGGAATGGATAGCAGCTTACCCTTGCTCCTAACTGTTGAACCTTAATTAGAAGAATTTTGAACATTTCTGTCTCTCCAATAATTACAGTACAGGGCTGAACATAAAAAGGGTACTCAATACATTTCCACAAGAATACTCTGGACAAAACAGGAAAATGATAAATGCTGAAGAGGATGTGGAAAAATTGGAACACTAGTACATTGTTGGTGGAGTTGTGAACTGATTTAACCATTCTGGAGAACAATCTGGAACTATGACCAAAGGGCTATAAATAAGTGCATACCCTTTGACCCAGCAATACCACTTCTAGGGTTGTATCCCAAAGAGATCATACGAATGGGAAAAGGATCTGTACATACAAAAATATTTATAGCAGCTCTTTTTGTGGTGGCAAAGAAGTGGAAATCAAGGGATGCCCATCAATTAGGGAATGGCTGAACAAGTTGTGGTATATGAATGTAATGGAATACTACTGTGCTATAAGAAATGAGGAGCAGACGGACTTCATAATAACCTGGAGAGACGTATAGAAACTGATGTTGAGTGAGAAGAACAGAACTAGGAGAAATCTGTACACAATTACAGACACAACATATGTGTGATGACTAACTTTGATAGACCAGGCTCCTCTCAGCAATGCAAGGTTATAAGACAACTCCAAAAGACTCATGATGGAAAGAGATGTCCACATCCAGAGAAAGAGCTGCAGAGTCTGAATGCAGATTGAAGCAAACTAATTGCTCTCTCTTTTTCTTGTTTGGTTTCCTCTTTCTCACTCCATTGGTTATAATCCTTCTTTACAACCTGACTAACATTTAATATGAAGGTATTGGTAGATCCTATATTTGACTGCATGCCATCATGGGGAGGGGGGGGAGAAAATTTGAAACTAAAGGGATTGTGGAACTGAATGTTGTAAACTAAAAGTAAATTAATTTAAAAAAAGAATTGTTCAAAAACAAAAGAATATTCTGAAAAAATACTCTGTACACAGGAAACTCTTAATAAATGCTCGACTGACTTGTAATTTCACTGAATTGTGTGTAGACAGGAAGGGAAGGGCAGGAGAGAAAGAGAAAAGGGAGGGAGCAGGAGAGACAGGGGGAGAGGAAGGAGAGAGAAAGAGCAAGGGAAGGAGGAAGAGGGGGGAAAAGGGAGTGCGTGTGTGCGTGTGTATGTTTGTATAAAAGACAGAGAGAGACAGAGTTTTGGTTGTTGCTGTTATTTAATCATTTCAGTTGTGTCTGACTCTTTGTGACCCCATTTGGGGTGTTCTTGGCACAGATACTGGAATAGCTTGACACTTTTCCAATTCATTTTACAGATGAGGAAACTAAGGCAAACAGGGTTAAGTGACTTGCCCATAGTCGCACAGCTAGTATGTTTTGATTACCTCCCTTCACTTAGCCAGATTAAAAAAAACAAACATATGCCGGTTTCTTTAAATTTCAGAATTATTATTGCTATCATTGCTTTTTAAAAATTAAATCTTCCCTCTGAAACTTCAGTCTGTCTTCTGTTTTGTTGTTTTCCATCATCTGAATAACAACGTACTTAACCCCTCCCAAAATACTCACAGCTGAGGTACTTGTTTTCTCCACATCTTGATTTTTAAATCCTTTAATTTTTGCTGCTTTCCAGTGATCTTATCCCAAGAGGATAACCTCTCAACACTACTCCATGTAAAGGTGCTGACATTCTATACTCGGCTTTCTACAAGAATGCTTGCTTTTTAAACCACAGAATACTGGTAATCAAGAAGACACAGAGCATAAACCTAGCACTGAGAAAGGGCACTGACCACATAGCTTAGTACACTACTTTTTATCACGATACCACAGTGTGTTATATTCAAGAGTCCTGTTGCTTTGTGTGATGTCATCCTTATTTATCAGCACTCTATAGTCACTAAGACCACAGCTCTAACAGAGGGGGTTTCTTTTTCAATTAAACAAATAGGAACATCAAATCTTATTCAGCTATTAAAATGTTCCATAAACTGGCTCCTTCCTCCCTTTATAGTCTTCTGGCCACATACAGCAATCTGGAGACACTGGCCTCCTTCAGTTCCTCACACTAACTACTCCATCTCCCAGCTTTGGTTATTAATTACCGTCCTCTGTGTGGAACACTCTCCCACTTCATCTTTGCCTCCTAGTGCTACTGGCTTCCTTCAAGCCTAAGATGAAATCCTACTATTTATAAGAAACTTTCCTGATCTCTTTTCATACTAATGTCTTCCCTTTATTGGCCATCTCCAATTTATTCTGTATGTATCTTGTTTGCATATAGTTGTACCCCTCATTATACCATAAGCTCCTAGGGGCAGGGGCTGTTCTTTGCCTTTCTTTTTATCTCTAGAAATAAAGTATCTAGTATAGTGCTCGGCACACAAAAGGCACTTAATAAATGCTTGGTGATTGACTTTGGAAGTCTGGTTAAGCCTATGGATTTCTTCTTAGTATAATATCTTTATTCTTTCCCTTCTTATTTCTGCCTCCTGGATTCCTTCACATCTCAACTAAAATCCAACTTACAGAAGAAGCCTTTTGCAGCTACCCTTGACGTTAGCGCTGGGCCGCACTTCTCTAATGCTAATTATCGCCAGTATGTCTTGTCTGTGGTCGGTCACTGCATTAATCATCGTTTTTAAGACGCTCTTAGTTGTTGGTCTTTACAACGTTATTTTGATTATTTAAATTGTTCTCTTGGTTTTGCACATTTTCTTCATCAGGTCATATGAGTCTTCCCAGTTTATCTGAAACAGCTCCTTTTGCCAGCTCTTAGGGTGTGATATTCCATTAAATTCATATTATTCAGTCATTAACCAACTGACAGGTATCCTCTCAGTTTCCAGGCTTGTTCTTACGTGATTCATCCTTATCTATCAGCTTTCTATAATCACTTAGACCAGAGTTCCTTAGAGGTTTGTTTGTTTTTTAATTAAAAAATATGAACATCCAATCCTTTGTAACGTGACTCAAAGTCTTTTCTGGATGAAACTTTCAGAAAGAAAAGAAAAAATTCATAATTCACTTTAAAAGATGGTAAATGAGCTAGTTTCAAGCATTAAGGAAAAGAAAAACTGGATTTCGGGATATCAGCTGCCTTTCTAAAAAGATATGAAATTCAAATCCCTGTATCAGCGGGAAATTTAGAAAATAAACTGAAATCAGTCTATGGAGAAACTCCATTCCCCATAATGCATATATCTATTGGCCACTCTATGTAACTCAAGTGAGGTTTGGTTTCAGAGAAAAATGATTTTTTAAATCCTAATTAGTGCTCCTAATTGAAAATATTTTTTTATAAACTAAAAAGGAATATAAAGCTCTAGATTCCACACAAAATGCTAAAGCAACTCTTGGATTAAGTAGTGTTCCCTAAATTCTGTATTATCTCCACATTCAACTAAGAGTAGTGTTCCCTAAATTCTGTATTATCTCCACATTCAACTAAGAACAAGCAGCCTGCTCTGGAAAAGTGGTGGGCATTCTTAAACTCAGGTGGGCCCTGCCTTGTTGACACGGCAGCACAGCATTTCTCAAAAATGTCAACTGGGACAGGCAGTGTCATGTGCACAAAAGTAGCCAGTACGGAGCCATGAGTCTCCCAAATGCCCTGTCTCTACTTCCCTCTCATTCTTGTGAAATGATTCCCCTGTGCCTTTCATTGGGGCTCAGTTTTCCCAAGTGATGATTTCTTTTTATTTCCCCCACTGGCAGCCCCACTTCCTTCCTTCCCACCCCTTCCTCCCCAAAAGAGTGTTAAGGTTGAAAAGGATGTCAGGATCATCTAGTTAAACCAACAAAATCTGAAGTGAAATTCTAGCTCTGCTACTTACCACTTCATTACTCTGTGCAGATACTCCACTAAGGTGGGTCTCAGTTGAACAGTTTATACTACATCCATCAATTAATAAGCATTTATTAAGCTCCTACTAGGTGCCAAGCAACCAGGGAAAAAGCCAGGTCCACAGAAATATATACATCAGGTCTGTACAACATCCACTTTGGCAGACCACAAGTGGCCCGTGGGCTGTACGCTGTATAGGCCTGATAGAAAGGATAATATACACAGTAAGTGACACTCATATAAGGAAATCCCAGAAGAGGAAACATCCTGTTATTTGCCATTCAGCCACTTCTCTTCTTAGAAACCGGCCTAGAGTCAAAGAGAAAGGGACTCACCCATGGTGTCACAGTCAGCGGAGATCAAAGGTAGGATATGAACCCAGGGCTTCCTAGTGTGAGACTTCTCTAAACCTGCTGTCTTACAAAGTAAATAGCTTTTTGGGGGAAATTAGTGGCTTTTGGAGTGGCCGTAAAATACCACACCATTGAATTGGGCTATTAAAGGAGGCAGGGATTCTAAGAGGCCAAGGTGAAGAGGGAGTGCTTCTCAGCCACTGGGGAGGGCCTGTGCAAAAGCACCGAGAAAGGATGGAGGGTTGTGTCCTGACAACAGCAAACCGGAGAGTGTGGTGGGAACTTAATATATAAAAAGGAATGATGTGCAATAAACCTGAAAAGGTATTCTGGAGGCAAGACTTGAGTTGGAGCTAGTATTTTGTCTTGGGGCAGCAAGAAGCCACAGGAGTTTACTGAGCAGAGGAGAGACCTAGTCGGATCTATGCTTTAGGAATGTCACTCTGTGTGAATGGTCTTCTGAAAGGACAGAATAGGAGTAGGGAGACCAATCAGCAGGTCTTGGCAACTGTCCAGGTGAGAAGTAATGAAGGCCTGAAACCAACCATGGAAAGGATGCGTGATAGGTCCAAGTGTGAGGTCATTGTGGGAGCAGCAGAGATAAGTCTTGATCCCAGACCCTTTCTCAGTCTTTTTTGAAGCCTTGCAATGTGAAAGAACTGTGAATGTCCTGAAGGGTGCTCATTTTACTTTGCAACAGCTCCAATTATTAGGAAGCTTTTTTCCCTTTTTCCAAATGAAAATCTGCCTTTAACATCAGTTTGAACTTGATCTAGCCCCCAGATGCCCTGTCAATGGCCTCTCTGTCAACATGAAACAAGATTTCATTTTGTAGCTTGGAGATATTTTTTACAGAACACAATCTTCATCTTGGGGGCAGCTAGGTGGCACCACAGTACACAGAGCTCCAGGCCCAGAGTCAGGGAGACTCATGTTTGTGAGTTTAAATCTGCCCTCAGACACTTACTAGCTGTGTGTGTGACCCTGGGAAAGTCACTTAACCCTGTTTGTCTCAGTTCCTCATCTGTAAAATGGCAAACCACTGCAGTATTCATTTGCCAATGAATCCCAAATGGGGTCATTAAGAGTTAGAAACAACTGAAAACAACTGAACAACAAATCTTCATCTTGTGGACTTTTAAAAGTAATTATTTGTGGGGGGCGGAGCCAAGATGGCAGCATAGCAGCAGCAACATATC
>CM053582.1:541977464-542003495 GCA_028627135.1 Pseudochirops cupreus
GGGGGGATGATGGATGGGAGGGCAGGTTAGGTGGGAGGGTTGTTAGAAGCACACACTTTTATAAAGGGACAGGGACAAAGTAAAAAATAGAACAAGTAGGGGGTGGGATAGGAAGGAGGGAAACATAGTCAGTCTTTCACAATATGTCCACTGTGGAGATGTTCTGCGTAACTACACATGTACAGCCTGTATTGAACTGCTTGTCTTTCCAGTGGGGGTGGGTGATGAAGGAGGAAGGGAAAGAATCAAGAATTTAAAGTTCTAAAATCAAACGTTTAAAAAAATGTATTATTATTATTGTTGTTATTTACATGCAACTGGGAAATAAGATATTCAGGCACTGGGATAGGGAGATCCATCTTGCCCTACCGGAAAATCAGAGGGGTGATGGGGGAGGGATATAGGAGACAGCAAATTGGGGGAGGGGGGTATACAGTGGGATCGCTGTTTTGGGGTGGTGGGTAGGGGGAAAGACGGGGAGAAAATTTGTAACTCAAAATCTTGTGGAAATGAATGATGTAAACTAAAAATAAACAAAAGTTAATTTTAAAAAAAGAACTACTAGAGAGCTACTAAGTCAAAGGTTCTCAACCTGTGGGTTATGTTCAATTTGTAACAATGAAAATACATCCTGCATATCAGATAGATTCATAACAGTAGCAAAATTACAGTTATGAAGTAGCAATGAAAATAATTTAATGGTTGGGGATCACCACAACATGAGGATCTCTATTAAAGGGTCGCAGCATTAGGAAGTACTAAGTATATCTGGCTGACCACAATTAGGACTCTCAAAACCAATCTGAGTACAAAATCACAAGGTACATGTGGGACAGTGTTTCTGCCTCAATCGTATCTTAACAATCCTATTATTAGGTAGGAAACTCTGGTTCAGGACCTTACTAAAAGGAGCATGTAGGTTCTACCAATGACATTACTCCTCTCCAGAGTCACTGCAGACCTAGAACATGAGAATCACCTTTGACTTCTCCTTTCCCTGCTTCCAACACCAGTCTCCAAATCCCTTTCCTTTCCACCTACACTTTGGTTCAAAGCTTCATTAACAAAATATTCAGTGACTCTCTACTGAGAGAAAAAAACCAAATCTCTCAGTCAGTCACTTGAGGCCCTCCACAATCTGCTTCCTATATACTTTTCAGCCTGATTCACACCACTCCCCTCTATAGGATCTCTGTTCCACTTAACCTGTTTTTCTCATTGCTTCCTGAATTTGCATTTAACTCCCTTCCCATTGCTGCCTTTAGAGACATCTTTACCTTCTTCCAAGGCCTGGCTCAGGTACAACTGCCCTATGAAGACTTCCCAGATTCTCCAATTTGGTAGAGTTCTCTCCTTGAAATAACCTTCCATTCTTCCAAGCATTTATTAAATGTCCATATAGCCCCATATCCATCCCATAGCACCCTCAGCAGAAAGTAAGCTTTTCAAGGTCCAAACTGGCTTTCTATTTGCATGCTCATCCTCATCATCTAGCACAGGCCTCAGAGTCACATAAAGATGCTTACTGTTGAACTGAATGAATCATCTCTGTTTGTTGCCTTTGTCAGATGGCATATGGAGTAATACATTCCATTCTGAATGCCTGGCTTTAGGAACTAGCTTGAGAAGCTGGAGTGTGTCCAGAGGAGGGTGACCAAAATGATGCCAGGACTCAAAATGATTTGATGAGAGGAGCAAATGAAGCAACATGGGATGTTCAGTCTGGAGATCAGACTAATGAGGGGCATAAGAGCTATATCGAAAGGGTCTGACACATGGAAGAAGGACTAACATGATATCCTTTGCCTCCGGAAGGCACAAGTGGGAGCAATGGGGAGAAGTTAATAAGGTTGGATGAGTTTCATATCAGGAAAAATTGCTTCAACAATCAGAGCTACACAAAAGCAGACTAAGAAGCCTTGTAAGAAAGGTTTCAAAATGGAAGTATAAGGCATGTTATAGGGGGAATTCCCCCTCAGGTACAGACAGGAATAGATTCCCAGGGAGCTTCTTCCAATACCAAGAGTTTGAGTCCTTTATTTACTGTCCACTGTTCCCTCCAGGCCTTTAAGTACAATGGATTACAATGGATTACAATACATAACCTCCAAATAAAGGAGTTCTTAACCCTTTTTATGTTCTGGACCTGCTAACATACATAGGATTACAGAATTACAAATGATGCTAATTATAGTGAATTATGTGTGTTTATGACTTTCCTAAATATTCTATCCCCTGCCCATCCTCTCTCCTAGTCCATTTAGCACCTTTACTGAGTATGCATTTATGGATTAGACACATAATTAATACTTTAGGCTATAGAATTTTCTAACATAAACAAGTATTTGTGAAGTTAGAGGAAGACACACTCATACTTTCAGTCTGGAAAACTTGTGCCTGCTATGCTAAGTAAGCCCTGTTAACAGTGATCCCAGAGAGATCTGTTCTCACTTCTTCTCAGTTTAACCTATATTTATTTTGAAACTATTAAATAAAGCATGAGAAAATTTTCATGATGGTATGAGAATACTCATTTGGTTTTGTAACAAGAGCAATATGAAGGAGAAGTATGATGAATAAAAAACACATAAGCTAAGCAGGTTCCCCTACTCCAATTTAATGTTTTCTCAATCACATTCTAAATGATGACTACAAAAAGGAATATATTATAACTGTGGGAGGTTCAGGATAAAGGCCTTTCTTGAAAGTCTAGACATCTACCAAAAAAGCATCTTCCCAAGATTACTTCCTAAGTTTGTTTATTATCTATAGCACTTATTCCAGATATCAAACATCCATTGAATTTCAAAAATAAAATTTCATAAATTTATCACTAATTCCTATAACTGAAAAAAAAATTAAATGCTTTATTTCTTTCACTAAAAAAAATAGGGAAAAAAAATCTAATTTGTTGCAAAGTATTGATGATACTTTGGGGTCCAACCTTGATAGGAAACAAGGTAGCACTGCACAGTAGTAAGAGCATAGGACTATAGTTCCAAAGGCCTGAACTGGGATTTCTCCTCTTGAGAATGGCATTATGACCGAGCTCACATTTATAGAGGGTCTACTATGTATCAGGAACGGTGTTCAGTGCTTTATAAGCGCTGGGAGATGGGTGCTGTTCTTCTTCTCCTCCTCACTTTACAACTGAAGAAACTGAGGCAAAAAGGAATTAAGTCACTTGCCCCAGGTCACACAGGCGTCCTCTTGTGGCCCCACCCCAACTTTTCTAGGCCCAAGTCTCCCTCTAATTCTTAATCCTATAGTTCCATGAACAGAATTCTCATTTTTAAATTAATGCAATGTAAAGTTAGAAGCATGTATGAGAATCCATGGATCTTCATTTTCTTCTCTTCTTAACTACAATTCCCATTCAGATTGTAACTGAAATTTTTATTTAAAAAGTGGGAGTCCAAAACCATTTGTCGGGTCATTCTAAGGTATACATTTCAATAAGGAAATTTTATCTTAAACTTTCTTTATGTCCTCTCACCCCTGGCTCTTAATGAAACAAGTCATTACCAAGAGATTAACATCACGCAGGGTTTTTCTAACACTGCCTCAAGCAGCAGCTCTTCAGTACCTCACACACTTCATCCCATCACCCTATCCCTTCTTACCATGGTCAAGGATTATTAGCTGGGCTCCAGCTTGGGCATTTCCAACATCATTCTCTGCAATGCACTGATAAAATCCTTCATCTGATTTCACCAGACCCAAAACCTGAAGGTTATGTTCCTTCTGAGAAATAAGAATAAACATAATTTTATGATCTAATTACTGAACATTACTATAGTCACAAACAAAAGGGTCATCTAACTGTCATATTATGGAATGTCTTTTAAAACCCACATTTACCCAAAAGGAAAGCACCCACAATATTTGTAACATGGATCTGCATCTAAACTCTGCATCCTTCCTGGGATACATGTAACAAATACTCTTGTTTGTTGTTCTGTCTCTAGCAAAACAGGCATCAGTATCATATGGCCATATTTAACATCATGGGTGATCTGACCTCAAGATTATTTATTAGCAAAATCAAAATACTTTTCTGAGACACTCACTTTAAAACTAAACATAGCTCCCACGCATCAGAACACTATGGCATGTGGTGATCAGCGGGCAAAAATGTTACTGTCGTCATCCAGTAAAGAAAGAGATGAAAGAATGAGATCTAATCCAGCTCTGACAGATGGATTTCCACTTAGTTTAATTTTTCGGGAGATGCCTTTCTATGATACGTTCTGTTGTGTAGTTCACACATACCAGTTTAGGATATATATAGCCTGGGAGGCACAATTAGGCATGTGATTACAAAGAAAGAAATGTCCAAACATTAAACGTTTAATGGAGTAATTTAGATTTCAAATTATCACTAAGTATTTATATAGATGCTTGTTACTGCACTAAGGTACTGTATTAATCAGTGCTATGGCTTAAAGAATTCTGGTATGAAATTATTTGGGAAAACTGAGAACTATGACCTTTGGTGAGAACAAAGTCCACTCCTGTTTTGTTTCGAACTTCTTTCCCCTAAACCTGGGCCCACTAGGGGCCACACATTTGTGCAATACAATAATGATGATGTTAATGACGCCACTATACACTCACATGGTGCTCCAAGTTTTACCAAGCACATCATTCACAACAATACTGTGAGATAGGAACACAGATTTCTAAGGTATGTTCCATTTTGGAAGACTTGGGATGAAAACTAAAATAGACCTGAGAATGTTAGTCTACCTTTCTCCTTAAAGAATTTAATGTATGTTTAGAAAAGACATAAAAATGGCAGGAAAGGCATATGATAAAGGACATAAATCAATACACTGAAGCTCAGAAAGGTGAAGCTGACAAAAGGCATGTGGTTTTCAAAAGGCAGAAATAGGATCTGAGTCCATTGCAGTATGCTATCTTCAACTAACATCCAAGAGCTCCTTTTGGTGTCTAGTATGTGGCTTCTACATCAATGGAACAAAGATGCTAACATTTACATGTATACAATGCATTCTTGTTTCACAAAGTACTTTCCAACAGATGTTGAGATGAAAGGGATCTTGGAGGTCATGCAGTCCAACCTCATCTTCTAAATAGATGAGAACAGTAAGGCTCAGAAAAGTGAAATACTTTGCCTGAGGTCATAAAGTTGTCATCTGCGCCCCTCCTCAAACATGTGGCTAGAAAGGACCAGACTGTGCTATGGAAGGGATCAGACATTGACCCTCTGACTGGAGAATCAAAGGCCAAGTAATTTTTGATGCTCTACTGAAGCTGGGGCTGTACAGCGTCACAGAGAGAGAGAATACTGGCCAGCTGAGTCTTGGTCATGTCCTGGACACTGATTAGCTTAATGTCTCTGAGCAAATCACTTAGCTCCTCTGGGGACTCTACTTGGGCGACCCCCTGGAGTCCTCCTTGCTACTAACACCTGGACACCAGCCTCAGAGGCTTTGAGACTTATCTTGCTGGGGCCCAGACCTCCAGGCCACTTCCTGGTTAGCTCCTAGCCTTAAGAATGTAAGCACCCTGAGGGCTGAGACCTTCTGGTTTATTTAACTAGTATCTCAAGTGCCAGTTCAGTGCCTGGCACTAGGATTTTATGTAAACATTTCTAAGTCTTTAACCATAAGTAAATGTTTCAAACCAGAAATAGTCTTCACATGCATACATTGGAGAGTTGGAAATAACCTTTGAAAAAATACTTACTACAATCTTAAAGTAATCACTTGGGATAACCATGTCACCATTTTTGACCCATTTTACAGTTGGCATGGGCTTCCCGGTCACTTCACATTCAAACACAATATCCATGGATTCGTGTGCATATATATTAGCAGGTTTCTTCAGGAATTCTGGTGAAGCTGTGGGAAAAAAAAAAGGAAATGAAGAAATTAATATAACCCCAAAGAGAAAATGTTGAGAATTCAGCTGACTGCTTAGAAACTAGGAATTTCCACATCTACTCTTTTACTTTACACTGGAGGTTCCTGAAGCTAAGTGATGAGATGATAAACTGGCCACAAACCAAAAACAAAGACCAGATGTTGGGAATTAATAATACAAACAAAATAAATTATTTAGTGCAATCAGAAAACTAACTTTGACTTCCCAAGTCTTTTCTACATAATCACAGATATTTACACACATTCACAGATTCACCAGCCTGAGAAAATAAAATAACAGAAACACTCAAACAATTTTAAGGAATATCGTTGTTGATATTGTTCAGTCTTCTCAGTTGTCTCTGATTCTCCATGACCCTGTGGACTGCTGAACATGGGTTTTTCCTGGCAAAGATGCTGGAGTGGCTGCCATTTCCTTCTCCAGTGACAGAGGTTAAGGGACTTGCCCAGAGTCACACAGCGAGGAAGTTTCTGAGGCTACATTTGAACTCAGGTCTTTCTGCCTCCCAGGCCAGCATTTCTTAATTATATTACAACATGGAAAACTCATAATGTTGTTGTCGTTCAGTCATTTCAGTCATGTCCAAGTCTTCGTAACCTATTTGAGGTTCTCTTGGCAGAGAAAACAGAGTGGTGTGCCATTTCCTTCTACAGCTCATTTCAGAGATGAGGAAACGGAGGCAAACAGGGTCACACAGCTAGTATCTGAGGCCACATTTGAACCTAGTTCTATGCACTATAACCACCTAGCTCCCCAAAGCTTGTAATACTAAAATGGAAATAAAAGTAGCCTCACTTTTTCACCTCAAACAATTTCATGTTTTTGGAAACAAGATGGCTTCACGATCTGTAGACAAGAAACCTTTGATAAACACCACCAATAAAGCTTAGTGCCATTTCATTCATCTTACATGGATGTCCCTTCTAGATCACTCCTGACAGTCAACAGCCTTTTGGGAGATAATATGTACGTCTTACTTTTTCAAAAGTGACCATGTTAGTTTCAAAAACCATGCTAGTTTCAAAGCTTCCAGGCTTGTCTTTTTTCCTTCTGAACTACCTTTTGCTCTCTTCCAAATGTTTAAAAAGACTTCACTCACTCTCTTTTCTTTCTTTTTTTGGCATAATTATCCTCTGTCCTACAGACAATTAAAAATGTTTCCCTTCAAATAAAACAAATCCACACACTGATCACGTCTGAAAACGCATGTGTCAGGCTGCATCTTGAGTCCATCATCTCACTGCTAAAAAGCAGAAAGCTCACTCCCTCATCAGCCCTCTGGAACGGCGGCCTGTCACTGCACAGCTCAGTACTTTTAAGTCTTTCAAAGTCATTTTTCTTTATCATATAATAGCTATTGCAGAAACTACTCTCATGGAAACACTCAGTTCATACAAGTCTTCCCAAATTTCTCTAAACCCTTCCCTTCTGTTATTCCTTTTATCATACTAATATTCCATTATATCCACATACCATCATCTGTTTAGTTACTCCTCAATTGAGAGACATTTCCTAAAAGTGCTTGGCACAGTGCCTGAGGACACATAGCAGGCACCATAAAAATACTGACCATAATCATCATCATTGCTGCCATAAAAATCAGTTATGAATATTTTTGTGAATGTAATCATAAGACCATATTTAGAGCTGGAAAGAATTTTATACCATCTAGAGAAACAACGTGATTTACCCAAGGTCACAGGATGGTATTTGGCAGAGGCAGGATTTAAATTGGAAGTCCCCTTCTCTGTTTCCTGCACCATAGTCCCTCTTTGCTTGCTCGCCTCAGGGTCTATACTGAGGAGCAGTGACACTGATGAAAGGGCAGGTACAGGAAGATGGCAATCTGAGTAGAGTTCCAGACTGTGTTCCAGAACAGCAGGTCGATATAACATCTGTCATTTTCCTTTTCTGCCTTCTCTGCCAGTCTGAGGAAGAACTTGTTTTTAATTTGTGCTCCTCTTAGGGTTGCTGACAGTGTGATGTTCTTCTTTTGTTAAATGCCTGTTCATATCCTCGGACCATTCCAAGGTGAAAAGGCTCCTGGGTGACGGTGAGGAAAGAAGCCTCGAGAGTTAGCTGTTGAGCTTGGACAGAATCCTGATTGCTAGCATGGAGACAAGGCTTTCTATGCACCAGGCACTGTGCTAAGTACATTAGAAGTGAAGAGACATCCATTTTGCAGCCTATGTTTCTCTCTATCCCTTGTTTGGTCAGAACTGCTGCAGAAAGTGTCTCCTCCCTGATCCTCTATGAGGTTTATGATGTTGGAGCCTATCATCTGGAGGCAGGTTGGTGCACAGTAAACAAAGTGCTGAATTTAGAGTCTGGAGGATTTATTTCTAATCTTGCTTCAGATCTTTGCAGGCTCGTTATGTTCTAGGTGTGTGACCCTGGGCAAGTCTCTTAGCTTTGTACAGCCTCAGTTTCCTCATCTGTAAAAATGGGGATCCCTCTAGGTTGTTGTGAGAATCAAATGCGAGTACCTACATAAAGCACCTTGCAAACCTAAAGACTAGGTGAATGCTAGCTCTTATTAGCCCCATTTTACAGATGGAGAAACAGAAAGCTGAGGGAGACTGAATGAGTGCCCAGGGTCATCTGTTTGTTATCTGTTGTGTATCTTTTTTAAAAGTCAAGTTCTTATAAAGAACTTGAGGCCCTGGTTAAAGGAAGGAAATCCACAACTAACATTGCCTTTCAAATTCAAACAAAACATTAGTTATATACTGTTAGTATGTTATTTGGTCAGGGTTACATCCCTGTGGCCCTGAAACAAGAGTAAAATTAAGTGGGATATTCTGAGTTTGAATCCATAATAATGGTCTTAGCACTTAACCCAGTCGTAGAGAACAAAGACACTAAGTGAAAGCTTGTCTGAAAAAACTCATGCCAAATTTCTTACTCGGATCCTCCCACCATGTATGAAATATAAACCAATTCTTAAACTTCATTCAATGGAGCAGGGATTCAGTAACTGTTAGTTATCCATCCAAGGGTACTGATCTCAAGCCTGCCACACCTTCTCATCCTGTGATTCTTGTCCAAGTCCTTCCATAAATGCTCCAAAGAGGACATACCACAGAAATGTTCCCCAAGTTGTTGTTAATGGATACAAAAGCAGCACTCAAGCTGTCCATGGACTATTGTTTGTTCTCACTATATGACCAGTCTATCTTCCTCTCTGATCTTATATTTCTTTTAGGTTCTTTTATTCTACTTTATGCTAATTGCTTTTTTTAATACACTGTAACTGATGCAAACCTACAATAGGTCTCTTCACTGCCCTTTGCATGATCTATAAGTTTGATTCTTCAGAGATTGTAGTATTCCATGATTTCCACACAAATGGCATTAATGGAGGAATACTGGTGTTAAAAAGATGCACAATTTCCCAAATGCAATGCAGCCTAGTCTTTTCTTTCTCTTTGATTCTAGGTCAAATTAAGCTTTTTTCATTTAAAGAGTAGCAGATATATTGATGTCTGAAACATTTTTTAAAGTTTTATTACAAAAACTTTTCACTTCAAAAGAGATTCATCTGATGATAAACAAATTCATAAACCAATTCAATGGGCAGTTATTGAAAGAATCCACTGATCAATTGCATAACATTATCTGGTCAATACACATTATTCATCTCTTTGGTTTTCAATGATAGATTAGAAGACCTTTTGAATCTCACTGAGGAGGCTTTGTAGTATTCTGGGGTTTGATATAATCAGCATGTCCTCAACAAATGGGCATCTGAAAGATTTCCTCTAATGAATTCTTCTATGTAGATTCTGCATGGGATATACTACATCAAAGTAATGAACACCTCTGGTGAAATGATATCTTTATGTTTCATGACTTGCTTGAGACTGATAGCAGAGGACAATTTCTATCCATTATCCTCTGGTTTATGAATTCATCTTGCTTATACTGCAGCAAAATATAGCTTTAAAAGTTCTCCAAAACAGTTTCTTTCATGTACATGTAAAACTCATATAATGCCAACAGTAATATTGATAACTGGAGGGTTAAAAAAAAACACTCAGAAAAACTCTATTCCTTACCGATACAGTAATTCACTGTTTCTTTTCAGGCTGTAGTCAACTACAATGGTACAACCTAAAATACTATCAGGCTAATTCAATAACTCTTAAAAATGACTGTTTTTGAAGATGGCAGATTAGGGGCAGCAACCCAGCTGAACTTTCTGAACATTCCCCTCCAATCTACTTTAAAATAAAGCCTCAGAAAAACATAGCAATTACCTATATGAACCAATGTAAAGTGAAGCGAAAAGAAGCAAATCATTGTGCAGTAACAGCAATGTTGTAATGATGATCAACTGGGAAACACTTGTCTACTCTGATCAATACAATGATTCAAGACAATTCCAAAGCATGAATGATGAATAATGAAGAATAATTTTCTCCCATTATTTTACTTGCTTTTTTGGGGAAATATAGAAATGTTTTGAACAATATCACACGTATAATTGATATATTGCTTGCTTTCTCAGTGACTGTCAGAGGATGTGGGAGGAAAGAAGAAAATCTGAACTTCAAAATTTAAAAAAAATGTTAAGATGAGTAAATAATAAATTTGAAAAATAAAAACAAGTTGGAAAATGACTGCTTTGGTTAGTTAATGATGTCCTCTCAATTGTCTTTTGAGGAACAGTAATACCATCTGTGATTTTTAGAAACTTCTCTGTATCTTCTGGTATTTTGAAAATTGATCCTCTAGTATAGATTTTTTTTGTAGTGTAAACTTGGCTGGGTTCAGTTGTTTTTTCTGTTTTCAATTTGAAATTACTGGTAGAAAATTAATTCGTAACACTATCATTTCACACCTTCAGCCATCTAATTCTCAATTTGTAACTCCTAAAACAGACACAGTAAATTATGCAAACCCCCCCTCCCCCAACAAACAAACTGTAATGTCACACCTTGATAAAACATGTCAATGTTTTTATTTTAGGGTCAACTAAAAGATACTTAAAAGAAAATCTGAGTTTCAACTACATCCAGTCTTACAGATACCCAATCGAATGTCACAATGGTGGCTCTAATTAGACAAAATTATAAAACAACAAACTAAAGACCAAACCAATAATTCTTCCTGCTTCTTTTCAAACAAAATGCCATTAAGTTAATCAAATAACTCCTCCTCAGGGGCATGTGGGCTCAATGCTCTCCAGTTTCCCCCAGCTTGCAAGCTAAGGGGCCCTATAACTGCTTTTCCTCCCTCTTATAGTCTCTGCCACCACTCATCTATTTCCTTGGAGGAACCCAAATGTGTTCGACCCAACTACCAGAAATGGGTTAATGACCAAATGAACACATATGCATTAATACCCAGGATGTTAGGTAATAAAAACTATTAGGAGATCTAGGAAATAGTTCTAGTTCTGTAATTAACTGAGAAATCATAATAAATACTGATAAATCTAGTGTCCTCAATGCCTCAGTTTTCTCTCAATAATGACTAAGGATGGCAGAGTCAAGATGATGGAGGAGAAGCAGCAACTCAGCTTAATTCTCCCAACATTCCCCTTCACATAACTTTAAAATAATGCCATAAACTAAATTTTGGAGCAACAGAGTCAACAAAAGATCAGAGTGAGACATTTTTCTAATCCAAGATAATTTATGAGGTCAGCAGGAGAGGTCTGTGACACCAGGGTAGGAGCCAGCCCAGAACATATGCAGTGTCAGCACCAGAGGTCGCCCTGGGAGATGGCTACAACAGCAGTGGCAGTAGCTTTGGGAACCCGCAGCCCAGAGAAAGTAAGGGAGTTGATCAACTGATCTAGAAAGAGATTATGCAGAATCCTGAGTTGAAACTGGGCACAGTAACCTGTTGCATTGCTCATGTGCAGTTCTAGGCCATAGTTCCAGGGCACTTGTGTTCAACAGCATGGAAGCAAGGACAGAACAAGAGAACAGTGACCCAGATCACAACACCTTAGAAGCACTGAAAACTTGCAAACCCTCAGAACTAGCTATGAAAACAGCAGTGCAAAGAAGCCTGAAGCTTGGGACAGTATTTTCTAACCCCCAGGTCAAAAAAGCCCAACTTTAACATAAAGTTCAAAGTAAAGAAATAGGCTGGGAAAATGAGAAAACAACAACAATGAAAGAACTTGGCCGTAAAAGCTACTACAGTGACAGGGAAGACCAAGATGTAAACTCATAAGACAATGACAGGGAAACCACTACAACTCAAAGAAAAATCTTAACTGGACCCAAGTCCAACAAGAATTACTGGAAGAGTTAAAGAAAGAGATAAGGATGATAGAGGAAAAATTGGGAAAAGAAATGAACGGTGATGCAAGAAAACTGTGAAAAGAGAATTAATGGCTTTGGTGAAAGAGGCACAAAAAAAAAATTACTGAAGAAAATAACACCTTTAAAAACAGAATTGGCCTAATGGTAAAAGAGGCACAAAAATTCACAGAAGAAAAGAATTCTTTTAAAAGCAGAATAAGTCAAAGGGAAAAGAAAGTATAAAAATTCATGAAGAAAATAACTCCTTAAAAATCAGAATTGGGATAGTAGAAGCAAATCACTCCATGAGCTAGCAAGAAACAAACAAACAAAAAAGTCAAAGGAATGAAAAAAAATAGAATAAAATTTGAAATATCTCATCAGAAAAACAACTGATCTAGAAAACAAACTTAGGAAAAATAATTTAAGAATTATTAGATTACCTGGAAGCAATGATCAAAAAAAGAGCCTAGACATATTTCAGGAGATTAAAAAGAAAAACTGTCCTGATATCTTAGATTCAGAGGGTAAAACAGAAATTAAAAGAATCTACTAATCACATCCTGAAAAAGATCCCACAATGATAATTCCCAGGAATATTCTAATCAAATTCCAGAGCTCCCAGGTCAAGTAAAAAATATTGCAAACAGTCAGAAAAAAAATACATTCAAATATCATGGAGCCACAGTCAGGATCACACATGATTTAGTAGCTTCCACATAAAGAAGTGGAGAGCTTGGAATATAGTACTCCTCTGAAGGCAAAGGAAGTAGGATCACAACCAAGAATAACCTAACCAGCAAAACTGAATAATTCTTCAGGGTAAAAAATGGACATTTAATGAAACAGAGAATTTTCAAGCATTCCTGATGAAAAGACCAGCGCTGAATAGAAATTGTAACATCTAAACACAAGATTACAAGATTCATGAGAAGCATAAAAAGGTAAACATGAAAAAGAAATCAGGGACTCAATAAGATTAAACCATTTACATTCCTATATGGGAAGATGACATGTAACTTCTAAGAATTTTATCATTACTAGGGCAGCTAGAAGGAGGACATGAGTATGAGTTGGTTATGATGAAATGATCTCCAAAAAAATAAAATGAAGGGGTGAGAAAGAAGAATGGAGTGGAGAAAGGGAGAGAAGAATGGGGAAAAGTATCTTACATAAAAGAAGAGCTTCAGGAAAAGCTTGAGGAAAAAAATGCAAAAGCAAAAATAGACCTAATTAAAAGAAATAATAAGACAAAATGCATTTTGCTAAAAGGTACCATAAACAATAAAGTAATACTGAAATTGTTTACAGTAAGATTCTCTGATAAAGGCCTCATTTCTCAAATATATAGGGAACTGAGTCAAATTTATAAAAATAAGAGCCATTCTCCAATTGACAAATAGTCAAGGGATATGAACAGGCAATTTTTAGAAGAAGACATCAAAGCTATCTATACTCACATGAAAGAATACTTAAATCACTACTCATAAGAGAAATGTCAATTAAAACAACTCTGAGGTACCATTTCACACCTCCTGGAAATTACAACTGCTAGAGGGGATGTGGGAAAACTGGTACAATAATGACCTGTTGGTAGTTATATACAAGTCCAGCCATTCTGGAGAAGAATTTGGAACTATGCCCACAAGACTATAAAACTGTGCATATCTTTTGACTTAGCAATATCACTACTAGATCTGTATCCCAAAGAGATCGAAGAAAAAGAGAAAGAACTTATATGGACAAAAATATTTAAAGCAGCTGTTTTTATGGTGGCAAAGAATTAGAAATTGAGGGAGTGCCCACCAACTGCAGAACAGCTAAAGAAATTGTGGTATATAATTGTGATGAAGTACTGCCATACTATAAGAAATGACAAGGAGGAAGGCTTCAGAAAATCGTGGGTGGACCTATATGAACTGATTCAAAGTGAAGTGAACAAAACCAGGAGATTACTGTACACAGTAATAGCAATATTATATTGTGATCAACTGTGAAAGACTTAGCTATTCTGATCATGACAATGATCAAAGGCAATTCTGAAGGACTCGCAATGAAAAAATGCTATCCACCTACAGAAAGAGAACCGATGAACTCTGAAGTATAAACTGAAGTATCATTTTCTCACTTTCAAAAAAATGACAAAGGATATGTGGCAAAGATAATATCTTGAAAAATTTATCAGTCAGCAAGTATGTTTTAAGAAGTCTTACAATATGTGAAGCCCTGGGCTAAGGGCTAGAGACACAAAGATAAAAATTAAAATCTTCCCAATTGATAAAGGGTCAAAGAATATGAATGGGCAGTTCTGAAATGAAGAAGTCAAGCTATCTAGGGCTATATGACAAAAAATACCTGAAATCGCTAAAAATTAAAGTCTGCGATTCTACCTCCCACCTATTAAATCAGGAAAATTGACAAAATAGAAAAGTGACAAATGTTGGAAGGGTCGTAAGAAAACATACACCTATAGCTGTGAATTGGTATAGCAATTATGGAAAGCAATTTGGAATCAGGTCTCAAAAGTTGCTAAATTATGCATATCCTTTGACCCAAACAATACCACAATTAGGCTTTTCCCAAAGAAATCAAAAAGAGAGGAAAAGGTCCTATACATACAAAAATCACTATGACAGCTCTTTTTGTAGTGGCAAAGAACTGAAAACTAAGGGGTAGAGAATGGAACACTACTGTGCTTTAAGAAATGATGAAAGACAATTTTAGAAAAAAACCCAAGTATGAACTGATGCAGCCACAGCTGCTGAAGACCTGGAAGAGAAAGTTTTCATCACCAGGTTACTGCTGAATGAAGCTGGAGAAAATCATGAAACTGTGCTGAGTTTGCTACAAAATTAGGCTACATAATCTCCACTCAGGTTTCACCATGGCAGGGCATTCTTTTACATTTTCCTCATCAACTCACTTTCCCACTCACCACAGCAACTCTTCCAAAACTCCCAAACCCTCCTCTTAGTTGTGAACCTTGACTCATATTTCAGTAAAAAAAAAAAAAAATCAGGTCATTCACCAAGGACTTCTTCCCTCTTCCTCATCTCATAGCACTTAGATGCCTTCTGTCACTCTCTCCTCCTTCATCACTGTCTCACAAGGAAAGCTGACCGATTTCCTTGCCAAAACGAACTGACATTCACAAGTGATACCATTCTAACCTGTCTTCTCAAATAGATTCACCCTTCCTTTATGCCCACTCACTTATCTTCATTCTCTCTTTGTCTACTGGCTCCTTACCTACAAACATGATCGTGTCTCTCTCCAGTAGCTATGGTCCTATCACTCTTAATCCCACTCTAGCTGAATTCATTAAGACCAACTCTAAGCAGGGGTTCTGCTTCCTTTCTTCAACTCTCTGCTGTCTAGCTTCTGACACCATTGTTTAACCAAACCTGCTCTTTCCAAAGCTTCCAATGGTCTTTTCAATGCCAAATTTATGACTTTTTTTTTCAATTGTCATTCTTCTTGACTTCTCTGCAGCCTCTTCTCCCTGGGTTTCCAAGACACTACTCTAACTTAGTTAACCTGCCTGTCTTTTCAGTTTCCTTTGTTGAATTTTCATTCCAGGCACACCAGCTAACAGTTCATGTTTCACAGAGTTCCCTACTGAGGAATTCTTCTCTTTGCTACCTTCACTATTTCACTTGGTGATCTCATCAGTTTACATGGTTTCAATTACCTCTCTGCTGATGACTCTCAGATTTATTTATCAAGCCCTAGCCTCTCTCCTAAACTCCAAACTCATATCTACAATTACAATTAGATATCTCAAACTGAAGATGCTGTTAGACATTCTAAACTCAGTATGTCCAAAACTGAACTCATTATCTTCCCATGTAAATTCTCATCTCTTCTGAACTTCCTTCCCTATTATTGTCAAGGGTACAACAATCCTCCCAATCATCCAGGTTCCCAACCTAGGTGTTGTCCTCAACTCCTCATTTCTTCTCTCCTCCCATATCCAATCTATCATCAAGTTCTGCTGATCTTATCTTCATAATATATACTCCCTTCTCTCTACTCCACAGATGTGAGGGTCTCATCACCTCATGCCTCAACTATGACAGTAGGCTTCTGGTTAGTTTCCCGGCCTGTCTCTCTCCCCAGTCTAACCTATAATCAGAAGTCAGATTAATCTTTCAAAAGCATACATCCGATTCAATCAAGTCCAGAGGCTCCCCATCACCGCCAGAATCACATATAAAATCCACAGTCATTTAATGTGGTCATTGCTACCTCTTCAGTATTCTTGAACCTTATTCTCCAAAATGGGTTCTGAGATCCAGTGACACTGACCTCTTTGCTTTTTCTCATACAAGACATGCCATCTCTAGAGGCTAGCTGGCACCATGCCAGAATTCTCTTCCTTCATTAATTATCTCCACCTCCTGGCTTTCTTCAAGTCCCAGCTAAAATTTCATCTTCTATGAAAACTCTCTCCTGACCCTCCTAATCCTAATACCTTCCTCTAATTTATGTAGCATATATCTGCTTATTCACAGTTGTTTCCACATTGTCTCCCCTTTTAAATGACGAGGTCTTTGAGAGCAAGAACAACAGCCTGTAGCTTTTCTATCTACCCTCAGGGATTAGCACAGCGCAAACCACATATTAAACTTGTCACAAGCTTATCTACCTCTCCATCTCCAATCATCTCTTTGCTGCTGCTTTCTTCCCTTGGCTTCCGGGACACTGCCTTCTCCTCTCTGCCTCTTCTTGATTCCCTTGACCAGGTCATTTTCTTCCTCTGTTCCCTGAGACTCTGTGATTACTTCCTCTTCTCATCTCTTGCTGACCTCTCCCCTTGGTGATCTCATTCGTTTCATGGCCTCCATTATCATACTAATGCAGAAGACTCACAAGTCACTCCAACTGCCACTTCTCTCCTAGGTTCTGGCTGAACATTTCACCCTTGATGCTCTGCTAGCAACTCAACTTTCCCCCTAAACCTGTTCCTTCTCCTAACTTTTCCATTTATGTTAATATTACCAACATCAAAGGAGAGGAATCACAGGATCATAAATTTAGAGCTGGAAAGAACCTCAGAAGTTATCAAGTCCCACTCCTCTTTATTTTATAGGGGAGGAAAATGAGCACCAAGGAGTGACTAGTTGAGAATCATACAGCTATCAAGTGTCTGAGGCACAATCTGAACTCAGGGCTTCCTGACTCCCAGTTCAGGACTTTAGCTGAGCACAGAAGGAAACTTAGGAATCGGAAGAAGCATGAGGTATAGCCAGTGTAAGCATATGGAAGTAAAGAGAGAGAGCTGTGCATGAGGAAGATGGAAATGGCTCCTTGGCCAGACTACCATGTACCTAAGAGGGATGAATGTGTCATCAGACTGGAAAGTATAAAAAGCAGGTGGGGACCAGGTTGTGAAGCCAAATGGCAAAAATCAAGTTTCCAAAAGAATAGGCAGCTAGCTAGAGCAGTGTGTAGAATGCTGGGTCTGGAGTCAGAAGGACTTGAGCTCAAGTTTGCCCTCAGACATGCACTAATCTGAGTGATCCTGGGGAAATAATTTAAAATCTCTGAGCCTCAGTTTCCTTATCTGTAAAATCAGGATAAAAACAGCACCTACGTCCCACGGCTGTTGTTAAGATGAGATAATATTTGTAAAGCATCTTGCAGACAATATAAAATATTATTGTTATTATTCAATTTTCTGCTAAAAAAAACCTTCATGAATACCCCACTACCTAAAGGGTAAAATATGAACACCTTATTTTGGTGTTTAAATTCTCTTACGAAATGGATGCTACATAACTTTTCAGTCTTATACTCCTCATAGGGCCATCAGTCTAGAGCTGGAAGGATCCTTGTTTAAAGAAGAAGAAACTGAGGCCCAGAACAACGAAGTGGCTGAGGCACAACCCAGGCCACAAAGGAAGCAGGCATCAGTGAAAGCACCACCTCTGTTGTTGAGTTCTAGGCTCCTCCTGGTCCCCAGGATCCTCCTGCACCATCCTACTTTAATGATCGTGTATCCGCTGCCCCCGCAACCCTGGGAAGGCGTCGCCTGGTTTTGACTCTGAACACTGAAATCTCTCTCTCCTTCAGGGCCCACTCCATGAAATATCCCCTAAATCTCCACAGTTGAAAGCAACTTCCTCTTGGCTTCCATCTCACTGTATTAAGCACCATCCTAGTCTCCTTTTCAGATGGTAAGCTCACTGACGTGATGGGGCTCTATTATTCTTCATTTTTCTATCCCTAGCACAATATCTTACAATTTGTAAGTACTTAAATATTTAGTTCAATTCAACAAACATTCATTAGTAATTAAGGAAGAACTTACTTTCCCAAAATACTTTTCCCTATACCAAGTAAAATGAAAAGAAAATTTAAAACTATTATATATGTATTATAATACTTCACTCTTACTACTATCAACTGCTTCTAAAAACAAATTCACCAGTTCTCTACTGGTTTGTACATAAATTTCAAAGACTAAAAATCTGTGTACCATTTCTTTATAAGAGGAGTTTCTATAAAGAAGAGGTATCTTAAGTTTGGAACTCGTCTTTGTAATGCCATAGTATGAAACTAACATTATTAACAAAACTCATCAAGTCAGTCTATACTAATTTGGAATTTTGGATAAGAGATGGGCTCTGCTTTGCAAGACTCTTCTTTCAAATATCTTCCTAGATAATGTCATGAGCAAAATTACAGCCTCAATGCCTAAAATACTTAAAAATAACATTAATACCTAGCATTTATATAGGGCACTAAAGACTTTAAATGGTATTTCTTCTAACCTTCCAAACATCTCGTAAAGTTTGTGTTAATATTATCCCCTATTTTATAGATCAAACAGAAGCAGACAGGGGTTAAGTATTTTACTTAAATGTCTAAGGCAAGATTTGAACTCAGATCTTCCTGCCTCCAAATCCAGTACTAAATCCACTGTGTCACTTAGAGGTCTCCAGTATACTTAAAAGTTTACCAAGTAAACTAATGTTCAAATTCCTTCAATTGATTTAGAATGACCTATTTATAAAGCAGTAATTGATATGCTAATTAAAATGATGTTCTTTATTAATTAAAGCTACATTTAAAAAATTATTTTAAATTTAAACTATCTTTTTCCAATTAGTCCAGTTTAGAGTAACTGCCCTTTACTTTTAAGAAACTCATATAGTTTTACTTACTATATTTGGTAAATTAGTTTACTTCAAATAGAAACAGATGAAAACGTTTCTTCACTGCTATAAATCTTAGCCTTTAGCTGGTAGTCATGTCACTTAATTTTGGTATATGCAGCAGAATCCATTTAAAATTTTTCCAATTCATAATGTAGTTGTTACTAAGTAAACAAAGGCTTTAAAAGACTATGGGGGGACTATAAATAATTTCTAAATTTGCCAATTATTTTGCCCTTTCCAGAATTAAAACAGAATGCCTTTAAAATGTTCTCTCAGATTTCAACAACAACCTCAGTAGTTAGTATTCACACCAATTAAATAAATATAAGTACAGATGTTTGTGGTAGGGAAGTCAAATTGATAACCAGAGAGCAAATGAGTCAATTACCATAGAAAATAAAATTTGTACTGGAAGATTATGTATCTCCTTACCAAAGAGATAATTAAACTTCAAAGAATCCTTGGCAGTTCAGTCTTACCTCCTGATCCCTTCTAATGGCATTACCATACCAAAGACAATTTTAATTGCTAAATGTTCAAGTGGAATTTAACATGTAGAATATATTATACTTGTATAGACCTTTTTTAGAAACCTCATTTAATTCTCTCACTGTTGCAAAGTACTTTAAATGCAGAAGAGCAACCAATCAATTCCAGTGGAAACCAATGTGTCCATGAATAGCTCAACCCTGAAGATTTGTTGTTTCCTTCCCACACCACGATTTAAGGATGTCTGACATCTTTCTCTGGAAACTCTTTATGAATTTTCCATTTCTTGAATTTTAAACTTTAAAGTTTTTGGCCATACGCTCCTAAGTGCTTATGGACACCATACTAAAGGAGAGTTGTCTGGCTATTGTGAAGCACTTCTTTTGTAATACTATGGCTCTACAAAATAGGAAATTAAAATTTTAACAAATTCCAGACATTTAAAGGAAGTTTCATGTAAGAGTCTGCTTAATCCAGTTCCTTGTATTGTTCTTAACTAATGGAGTAAAAAAGTACATTCCCAAGAATTCCTAAAGAAGTTTTTCCTCTTTATGAATCAGAACTTTTCTCGGGTATCTAAAAATAATATGAAATCATAAACATACTTCAAAATCATTAAAAATCAGACACTCTATTTTGGAATAATATTGCATGAATAAGTAGTCTGCAAGTTCTTTGATTATTTTTCACATTTTTCCCTTGCCACACTAGAAGTGATCTCACATGAAAATCTTGTCTGATCACAGTATAATGTGGTAGCCAAAAAAGGTTCGGAATTAAACTTATGGGTGCGTGTGTGTGTGAGAGAGAGAAAGAGAGAGAGAGACAGAGAGAGAGAGAGAGAGTGTGTGTGAGTGTGTGTGTGTGTGTGTGTGTGTGTGTGTGTGTGTGTGTGTGTGTGTGTGTAATATGCCTGATTAAAAGCAGGATTTCAGAGAACTGCAAGGAGATAAAAGGTTTTCTTAAATGAGCAATGCAGATAAATAAAACAACACAATAGAAAAGATAAGAGATCTCTTCAAAAAAATTTAGAGACATCAAGGGAACATTTCATGTAAAAATGGATATGATAAAAGACAAAATTGGCAGGACTTAACAAGGAAGTAGAAGAAATTAAGAAGTGGCAAGAATACACAGAATAACTACGTAAGACCTTAACATCATCAATAACCATGATGCTGTGGTAATTGATCTAGAGCCACACGTCCTGGAGAATGAAGTTCAAGTGGGACTTAGGAATCACTGATAACAATCAATAAGGCTAGTGGATGTGACAGAATTCCAGTCGAGCTATTTAAAATCCTTAAAGATGATGTTGTTAAAGTGCAACACTTAATATGCGAACAAATTTGGAAAACTCAACAGTGGCCACTGAACTGGATAAGATCAGTTTATGCCCCAATACTAAGGGTAATGCCAAAAAATGTTCAGATTACCAAATAATTGCACTCATTTCACACACCAGCAAGGTTATGCCTAAGATTCTGCAAGCTAGGATTAAAAAATATATAAAGTAAGAATTACCGAAAAAGCAGGCTGGTTTTCAAAGAGGCAGAGGAACTAAAGACCAAATTGCCAGCATTCACTGAATTATGGAGAAAGCAAGGGAGCTCCAGGAAAAAAAAAAGCATCTACTTCTACTTCATTGATTACACGAAAGCCTTTTACTGTGTGGATCACAACAAAATGTGGTAAGTCTTCGAAGAGATAGGAGAAACAGATTATCTCACTTGTCTCTGAAGGAACCTGTATGTAGGTCAAGAAGCAACAGTTAGAATGGAATATGGAATAAGTGATTGGTTTAGGATTGGAAAAGGAATATGACAAGGCTATATATTGTCACCTTATTCATTTAACTTATACACAGAGTATATCATGCGAAATGCCAGGCTGAACTATTCAAAAGCCAGAATTAAGTTGCTGGGAGAAATATCAACAATCTCAGATATGTCGATGATACCACTCTGATGACAGAAACTGAAAAAGAATTAAGAAGCTTTTCAATGATAGAGAAAGAAGAGAATGCAAAATTTGGCTTGAAGCTTAACATAAAAAAAAACCTAAGCTCTTATATTGGTTCCATCACTTCCTGGCACACAGTGGGAGAAGAAATGGAAACAAAGTCAGACTTTATATTCTTGGGCTCAAAGATCACTGCAGATGGTGAGTGTAGCCGTGAAATGAAAAGATACTTGGATGGAAAATTATAGCAAAACTATGGCAAACTACAGTATACCCAAAAAAACCCAAAAAAACAAAAAGAGATATCACTCTCCTGAGCATGTTTGTAGGCCATAGGGCAGAAGCTAGTAGATGGAGAGATTGAAGATTACTGAAAGAGTAGGAATGACAGAGAGAGAAATAAGTCAGACAAGATGAAACAGAATGGGATCACATCTAAGTATAGATGGGTTAGCCTGGGCAAGAAGGGTCATCTCTTTATGTGAGATCGGGATGAAGGACAAGACAGTGTCAGAAGGCAACCGAGTGAGGTCAGATGCCATTATTATTATCATCCCCATTTTACAAAAGAGAAAGCTGGGGATCATTGAGAGACATTAAGTCATTTGCCCAAGGTCACTCAGCCAGTAAATATCTAAGGAAGGTTTCAAACCTAGGTGTTCTAAGTCCAGTGCTCTCTCTTTATAACATTCTACTTGGCACGAAACAACCTGTTATCATCATCAGATTAATTTTTAAATAAGAAATTTTGTGTATGGTCAAATCAACTGACTATTTAGAGGAAAGATTAACACCAGTTTAGAAGTTTGGATAGTTCAGAAAAATGAAATAGGGAAATACTTCCCACAATTACAGAGTCAAAAAAGTTACTGATTTTATAACATTGTAAATGGTTAAAGAAGGAACAGTGACTCTCATAACAATTTCCAATGGAAGTTGAACAAATAAATTACTAAAAGGAGGAAGCTAAAAGATTCCAGAAATCACCTCAGCAGGCAAACAATGCCAATTCTGCTATCAGAAAACCAAGCCTTACTATAGGGTAGTTGAGGTGTGAATTTGGCCTGAAATGGGATAGAGTGACTCTAAGAATTCACAAAAATTGCTTATAGAAAGGATATTGAGTAAGGATAAAACACTGGTTCAGGTAGACAAGATTCCCTTCCTTGCCATACAGAACTACATCGGGTAAGTAGGCAGCATACAATGATACACAAAGTCCTGGGCCATTTATCAAATTTGAGGGTCACTGGCTACTCGTAGACTGGCCTCTTTTATGTTCTTAGGTAACCAGACAGCAATGTCAATGGCTGAAGCCCTAGCCTCCTAAACCAATGAAGTATTGGGGCAGTTCTCTTGCCTTTTAAGGTAAAAACTAGCCATTTAATTTACATGGGGGCAAGGAAGGGGAAGGATGGCAGAAGGGGAGAAAATCATGGAGGGGAGATCCTGGTAGATTTTGCTCCTATGCACACATGCCTATCAAGTAATAGAGCAGCGGTTCTCAACCTGTGGGTCACAACCCCCTGGGGATCAAATGACCCTTTCACAGGGGTTACAAGGGTCGCCTAAGACCATCAGAAAACACGTACTTCCGATGGTCTTAGGAACCGAGACACCACTCCTCTATATGTCTCCAGGCAGGTCCGCCCACATGCAGACAGGCTCACATAGGACTATTAAAGGGTCACAGCAATAGGAAGGTTGAGAAGCACTGTAATAGAGTAATACATGTTGATCACCACAGGTGCTCTCCTCTTAGGACTAAGAACTATATTAATCTCCTTTATAGGGCATCAAATAATAATCTTGCCCCAGATACTCAGTTCAGGTGATTTTACTTCCAATCACACATACCAGCCCTACTGAAATACAGAAGGTAACCTTGCTTGATACAACAATCTATTAAAGTGAATATTTCTTGAAGATCAATTTCTCAAAATTTGTATCTATTAATCTTTTTTTTTAAGTGTTTCAACTGAGAAAGTAAATTACAGTCTGTTTATAGAAGAGGAATGGGAAGAACACCCTTAAAGTGAACATCAATACTAAATTGTGAATAAATACTATATATTACCATACTGGATACCCTCTTCAAATCCATTCAGTATCATCAGTGAAGGACTGGGACTGAAATTTTTGGTCTTTTTTTATTTGGGGGATTCTTAGTGTACCTTTACATATTAATAAGATGATTAAGTACAATTATCCTTTGAATATGAAAGCAGCCTGTTCTCAGCAACTTGAAAATCTATGTCAAATACCAGTTACATAAACGTAGCTAAATCCCTCATATAATTTTCCCCTATTTTGAACAGATGTACATTAATGCATATACTGATTTTAGCTTTGATTTAAAATTAATATGCAAATTTAAGTTGAAGAATAAATTAAAATCCCAATGGCGACAGATAATTCATGACATTTCCAAAGGGAGGACAGAAAACAGAGGAGATTCTGAAACCAAAGAGTGCTTTTATGAATACATCTGTTCTTGTTGGTGTCATTTAATGGATCCTATCCTAGTTCAAATTCAAATGTGCCTATTTGCCACAAAACCATTTAATAGTATCTTAATTTTTTTTCTTTGGTAAATATAACTTTATTTTTAAAATGAAGATAGGGAGAATATGGAAACATTCAAATGTGTATTTGCATGATTACATTTCACATTTTATAAGTTCCCAAGAAGGATATTTTTGGGAGGGGAGGGGGAGAAAGAATATATAAAAAAAGAAAAATTTCAAATGAATTATTGACTTGTAGCTTGGAGAATTGATTTGTTACTTATCAAAAGAGCTACATTCAGTGTGTAATTATGGTTGTGTGGGGAATGATTCAGCTAAGAGTGATGATTTATCATTAACTGGTTTTCTTTAAGCTACCAAACTGATTGCCTTAGTTCTGGAGATGAAAAAGTTTTTCTTAGACATATTTGGCAATTAGCACGCTGCTATTGAAATATTCATTAACAAATAGTTACCACTAGAAGTAGGAAAATATCAGTCAGTGGAGTGAAAAGAGCATTGGACAGTAGGTAATAATTCTAGCTTCAGGTGCTTTATAGAAGTCACTTTGCTGATCTAAGCCTAGATTTACTTATCTGTATGATTAGGGATAAGGAGGAAGGAGACAGGGAGAAGTCACTAAATGTTGTCTGTGGTCTTTCCTACATCTATTGTGGGAGACTGAGATTTCCAAAAATTGCAAAGAATATATTGAAAAGTAAAAGGTAAACAACTCTGGTACACAACTTTATGATGCAATCAGAATATAAATTATCGTTTTTGTAAAGAACTAAGTTAACTGATTGCTAATAGTGTAACTAAAAGAATCATGCCAAGGAAAGCCATTCTCTTATTACAATTTCCATAGAAAAACTGTACATAATTCAAGTGAACTGTTCTTCCCACTACATGGAACACTCTTAGAAAATTCTCTAAGAGTGACTTACTAGCAAATATGAATTGGATGAGTGTAGGGATAAAACATCTTGAATTTTTAAAAGAGCTTTGGACATAATTATGACAAGTTATGCTTAAGATGTGTTTCACACTTCTCACTCTTACTCATAGTAGCTCACTTGTCTGTGTAAACAGACTGGGCTCAATTTCTGTTGCTCACACAGTAGTCTGGATTTTAGTCTAAGGAACTTCTGAAGACTATTGGCTAAGCTGTCACCTGCATCAGTGGAGGAAATGGTCCAAACAATGAAATCACACATTGTAAGAGAATTACATTTGGTTATGCCGAATAACATGAATTTACTATACAGTGTAAAAAATTTGTTTTTCACCAGTAACTTACCTTTTTTTGTTTACAGGGGGGCACTCCCTAATACTAAATAACATCTCAAATAATCAAGGAGGGGCGGAGCCAAGATGGTGGCATACGGGCAGCAAGAAATTGCAGCTCTGACACAGCCACATCAAATACCCAAAAAATATGACTCTAAACAAATTCTAGGGCTCTAAAACGCACACAGATGTATTTCCTGCTGAAGGCAGCTCGGCTCAAAGCAACCATTTCAACTCTGAGAGCAGAAACCAGCTGTAATGCCATTCACCAGCAGATTCCCAAAGGAATGCTACTGTGAACAGCTTTTAGAGTTCAGATTACAAAATAGAGTGAACACTCTGTTTATTCCATTACAAATCAAGACAAACATTCAAAACATTATAATATTCACAACATTACATCTTATAACATTAAATGGCCACACAGTTTTCACTACAGTGGCCACAATA
>CM053582.1:542003995-542059006 GCA_028627135.1 Pseudochirops cupreus
AGGGGGGATCTCAAATGTTAACCAATTCTCTGGACCCATGGCATCCTTTAGAACCTGCAGATTGATTCAAGAGTACTAAGAGTTAAATCAGAAGTTCGGTCATGGAAAAAAACCTGGCTATCATTTTTCTTCCTATGAGTATGTAACTGCCTGTGCAGGGGAGAAATTTTGAGAAGTCCAGCCAAGATCATGAAGAAATAGGTTCCTATCTCCATGAGAATAAGTTTGCAGTCATCCACAGGACAAATCAGACTCCATACCTTTCCCTCTGACCCACTTTTAATGATTCCCTATTTATCCCGTGTATAGCACACTTGCATACGCTTGTTTGCTTGTTGCCTCCCCCATTAGACAGTAAGCTCCTCAAGGGCAAGAACTGCCTTTTACTTCTTTGTGTATCTCCAGTCCTAGCAGCACAGTCCCGAGAACACAGGAGGCACTTAATAAATGCTTACTGACGATTTATTGGTGGCTTATTCTTTCTTTAACAAAGAATTGTGAAATAAACTAACCAATCTGGCAATATGTCACAGGAAAATAACACTACGGAGTTAATTTTCTTTTTCTGAATAGGAGTTATACCACAAATTTCAGTAAATGTTTCAAGAGAAAGGGAAAATTCCCCTTAAACTCATCAGTCAGTGTGTTATCTATAATCTATAACAGATGACAGGAAAAACATGAAGTGGGCTAATTCACGTCATAATACGTGTAGGCAACCCGTGAGGTGATGATGAAACAATAAATCTGAAGTATTTACCAGATGAAGAGTGCACTTTTAACCCTGTCAGTATCTGCCAGCATGGTGCTTCCTGTAGACATAACTTGATAAAAATTAACTAAAGCCAGACAACCGGAGCTTAGAAATACTCAATTCTGTTTTCCTTCAGTTGCTTTTGAGCATCATCGACACTTTACCTAACAAAAATCCAATGGACACTTCAGTGAGAGGGTAAGAGTTGAAGCAAAAAATGTCCATATTTGTTTCCAGCCCATGCCCTCTTATCTATAGGTGAGGAAAATGCCTAAATCTGCAAGGAAACATTCACAGGAAGCATTCTAAATAAATAACTGACAATTGCATAACATTTTAAAGTTTCAAAAATGCTTTACATACATTAGGTCATGTCAGCCCCACAGAAACCCCTGGCTACATGTTAGAGGGAATCTTTTGCTCCCCACTGTCTAGTTAAGGAAACCGAAGTTCAGAGAGATTAAGCACATTTGTCGATGGAAATACAGCTCCTAACTGGCAGAGACCAGGACTAACCCCAGGTCTTCCTGGCTCAAAACCAAGCACTGAATCCAGTAAAGCAATGTGGCCCTTTGTTCAATGTCATCTTTCACAGCTGAGCAGATTTTGAGATGAAGCAGTTAGCTTTCAACCTAACAGAGGAAGGCCATGCTATGTGAATCAAGCTGAAAGGTATTAAGTGCCCACTCTATGCCAAGGATTGTGCGAAGGGATTATGCTTTATTTAATAAAGATTAATTTCTCTATGCTTTTTTCAGTTTCTCAAATATTTTAGGTTAATTTAAGATAAAGAAATGGTCTGTACTTATATGATTATTTTTAAAAATACTGCAGTAAAAGTTATTTTTACTTAATATGTCCCCTGTTTTTTGACACTGACCCTTCATCAAAGAAGTTTTATTCAGCTAGATAAATTAATACTAAAACGAATTTTTTATAGGTCAAATTTGATCCAATTAAAAAAAGGAATAGTAAAAAGACTCCAATTTATTAAAACATAATTTCTCAAAGTGCATTTTGAGGAATATGAACTAAATAAGAAAATTTTGATGTTAGCAATTTCCAGCACTAAATCTAGGATTCTATGATCTACTTTCACTCACTCTAGTAGTTTAAATGAAGGCTATTACACAACTATCTGTTTTGGGTCCTCTTTAATGCCCCCCTTAAAAAACTTCTGAACTTTGTGACTCTCAGGAAGTTTAGCCACAAAAAGGAGGCAAAATATGCGATGATATCTAGTGGGTACGAATGGATTAAGTGAGAATGGGAGAAATATGGATACATTTGTTGGCCATAGGGAAGCAGCTAGTAGACAAGGAGAGACGATACAGGTGAGGGAGTGAGAATGATGGGGGTTGGGAGAGTGGGTAGCAATCTACTAAAGAAAGCAGAGTGGAATATTACTTGGGCATGTGGGTCACCTCATTACATAAGATAGGTGAAGAAGACAGTGGTGGAAACCGCCTGAGTCATATGAGATGAGAAAGAGTAGAGAAAGGGGAGTTCTCAGAGAATGGCCTCAATTTTTCAATGAAATACAAGACAAAGTTTTCAGCCAAGAGGGTGTGGAATATGGGAGCTATAGGAGATTTGATGAATGAGACAGTAAGTTTATCAGGAAAGTGTAAAAGGGCTGCAGCGTGAAGGCCCAGCTGAGGTGGGTATTCCCATCCAGACTTCATCTTGGGAAACCCTTGTCCATTACTCCACAAAGCCTCTAAGAATCACCTAGGTAAGACTTCTGATATGGTCATGGTACAAAATCTCTCACATGTGTCTCCTTCTCTCTGCTCAGAGAGCCCCCCACATGCTAGTTCTGGGCACCCTTCTCTAGTGCCTGGACTATTACAATAATGTCTCTGTGTTTCAAGTCTCCTCCCTCTCTGATCTATCTCCCACAAAGCTGCCAAACTGATATTCCTATTGTTACTGTCTTGCCTTGAAGATAAAATACAAACTCCTGTATTTGACACTTAAAACCCTTCACAATCTGCCTCTGACCCATCTTTGCAGACTGATGTTGCATTAACCCCTCCCTACTCTGTTCTGAGCAAACAGGCTTACCTGCTGCTTCTTCCACATAGGTGACATTTTATCTCCTGATCTAGGCCTTCACCCGGGCACTTGGCCGTGGGAGGCTCTCTCCTTACCTCTGCTTCTTAAAATCCCTCAGCTCTAAGGCAAACTTCACCATAAGATTTTTGCTGATTTCCCCCATAAGGAAATTACTTTGTATTTTTTAAACAGACATCATTTACATGGTATTTCCCTGAAGAATTCCCGAGAATCCTCCCTTTAAGGGCATGGATTGTTTCACAGTGCCTGGTCATACTAGAGGAATTTAATCAATACTTGTTGAATGAGTAGATCAGCAACATCATTCCATTAAATTCTTTTTGTTTTATAAAACAAGGACGTGTGTACCTTGAACTGTGAGATCTGCTTGAGCCTCTATGGTCTCATTGCCATTGTCAGCTATGCAGGCATAGGTCCCAGCATCCTCTTCCGTGAGGTCCCTGACTTCCAGGTTACTTCCTGCCAGCAGCATCAATCTGTCAGAGCTGCACAAAACAGAATGTATCAGGGACATTAGTTATTGATTAACAAATTATCATCTCTAAGACTAAAATCTGAAACATTTTCTACATAAGAAAAAATAGCCCAAGCATATTAGAGCCAGAAGACCTGGGTTGGAGATTCACCTAACTTTTCACTTAGCCTCTGTGTGTTTCGTTTTCTGCTTCTGTAAATGGGCTATGCCCCCTTTTCTATTCAATCAAATGGGATTATGTTGTATATAAGTGCTGTCACACAAAGTTAAAATACTGAGAGTTTATTTTTACGTGATTTTAGCCTTACACAAAGATCGAACATTCAGATGCTATAATCTAGTTAGCATTCATATAGCTCTCTAAGATTTGTCTGTGCAAATTATCTTCTTTGATCCTCACAACAAACCTATGAGATAGGTGCTAGTCTTATCTTCCCCCCACTTTACAGATGAGGAAACTGAGACTGGGCAGCTAGGCAACACAGTGGATAGAATGCCAGGTCTAGAGTCAGAAACACTCATCTTCCCAAGTTCAAATCTCGCCTCAGACACTTAATATCTGTATGACTCTGGGCAAATCACTTCACCCTGTTTTCCTCAGTCTCCTCATCTGTAAAATGAACTGGAGAAGGAAATGGCAAACCACTCCAATATCTCTGCCAAGAAAACTCCAAATGAGGTCACAGACAACTGAAAATGACTGAACAACACAAAACTGAGCATCTATCTAAAGCAGCATTTGAACTCATGTTCCTGAATCCACATCCAACAGTCTACAACCACAACGCTGCCTCCACTCAAACATTATTAAAGAAATTGCTAATTATCACTTTATTACCAAAATGAGCACTTTTGCTGTAAATCATGACAGGTCTTTTTAAAATTTCTGAAATTTAAGACACCGTAAATAATTTCTCAATACGAATCACTTTCCAAGACATTGATGTTGCTTTCACACAGGCCATGTTCTGGTCAAATATATAAAGTCTTCTGATGATAATCACTTGGAGTAAAAGCAAAGAGATCAGTAGCTAAGGAATTTGGATGAAATACATTATTCCTGGCCAAAGGCTGTCATTCTCAAAAAGAAAGGCTGAGAGTTGGGGGGGGGGGCTCTAAAACCTAAAAATAATGATTCATTTGTCTGCCACTCACTACCTCCTCTCACCACTTGGTTATTCAACATAGCACTCATTACATTAATCACTAGCTACCTGGGAAAACTAACACTAATCTCCACCTCCCATTTTGTCATCCTCTTCCCGCAATTTTAGATCCATTCTGAACAAACTTCTTTTCTTTCTGGAGCTTTTCCTTGGATAATTCTCCCATCTACTTTCTCTCAAGGAGCTCTGGCTCTGCTACAAGACAATACTTTGTCTTTCACTATCCTCTCTAGCAATGGCTGTACTTTCTCTCACACCCTTTAACATATTAGTTTTAGAGAGAGTAAGAATACTTCTTGATCCCCACTTCAAGACTCTCCCTTTGCCTCTACTCAGCCATCCCTCCTTTGAAGTTCACACATATTACTGTAGCTATTGTCTATCAGTCTTCAGGCTACCTCCTTTCTCAAAGTGTTCAGCTTCTGGCTCAACATCTTCCTCTCCCACCCAATTCCTGGCCTTATACTAGTGGACTTCGTTAATGTTGATATACTCTCAAATGCCCTAACCTCCTAGTTCCTTGATCTCTTCTACTCATGATCTCTCTCCTACTATGCCATGCACTGGGAAGTGCACATCCTGCTTCTCACTATTACCCATGTTTTTCATTTCCTGAATAAAAACTCAAGATGGCTCTCTATCTGATCACAATCTGTCATTCCAATTTTTCCTATGCCTTCCCATTCTAAAGCTATTCTTTCCAACACTGCTGCCTCCACTTCCATAATTCATCAGTCTCTCTCAGATTATCACTCCTACTCTTTAACTTCACTTTCTTTTCTTCCCAATGTTGACCTGCTAGTGAACTAGTTCAATTCCACACTCCCCTTTAGTCTTGGACCTTTCAACCCTTTGTCCTATCCCACCCATTTCTTGCCAAATTTCAAACATGGATTATTCTCACCATCTGTACTTAAGTGCTGCTTAATGGAGCTGGGGAAAAACACAACTTAGAATACTGGCTACACTATAAATTGATCTAAATGCAACTGGGCCTTTGGTACAGCAAGACAATCTCAAAATTCTGCGACATCATCCCCTACTATTTCTAACTTTAGTCTGTTCTCTGATTAAGAGATTGTTCTCATCTTTAGTTAACTCTCCTTGCCATGGGCATCAAATCTCCACGTACTCATGATCCTATCTTTTCCCTTCATATCCAGAAGACTGCCCCTACTATTATCTCTTCTCTCTAAAAACTTCAATCTCTCCCTATTAAGTAGTTCCATTCTCTGCTGCCTACAAACATGCCCATGTCTCTCCTGTCCTAAAAAAAAACAACCACAAAACACAAAAAATCCTCACTAGGAAGTCATCATCTTTACCACCCAAAATTCCAAATCTGCCATCCATATCTCACCCAAAGTTCTTGAAAAAAAAAATTATCTACACTTGGTGTTTCTACTTCCTCTCCTCTCACTGTCTTCTAAACCTTCTCACATCTTGGCTTCCAGTCTCATCACTCAACCGATACTGCTCTCTTTAAAGCTACCACTACCAAAGATCTCTTTAATTGTCAAATCCAATGATCTTTTCCCAAGTTTCATCCTTCTAGACCTCACTATGGCATTCGCCCTCTCTGACCAGAACTGTTATATATGCTCCTATTTGGTCTCATTAACTCAAGACTCACCCCACTATAAACTATCTGCTATACAACCCATAACATAAAATCTAAGGGATTTTTCCTCAACAAAATAAACTCCAGGAGCTTCCTATTATCTCTGGCATCATATATAAATGGCATTACTTGACCTTTAAAGCTCTTTACAGCTGGGCCCTTTTTACCTCTCCTATCTTCTTACACAGTATTACTCCTCCTTCATGCACTATACAGTCCAGACACAATGGCCTGCTTACCATTGCTGTCTCCCACATCTGACACTCTGTAGGCATAGGGACTCTCTACTGATGTATGACTCTCAGAATCCTAGGTTTCCTTGGCAGCACACCCTACCTGAAGCCTATCTTGTACACCATCACTTGCATAGTTTCTAGGTCCTTCCTTCCTGGTATGTATACTCTATATTCTTAAATATTAACATTTGTCTCTCCCATCAGAATGTAATCTTCTGAAGGGCAGGGGCTATTTCATTCTTATCTTGGTATTTCAAACGCTGAACACAGGGCCCAACACACACAGAGCTAGAAATGTCAAATCTCACTTGCGATTCCCTTCTACACAAGGCTTTCTCTTACTACTCCATTCCATGCTGATCTCCTTCTTCTAAGAGCTGACATTACAGTAATACTTCAGAGTTAAAGCATTCTACATTAAATCCTCATTCATTCCACAAAGTATTAATTGTGAGGTAAAACCAAAATCACCTATGCTCTCAAAGAGCTTACACTGGAATGGAGAAACATGTACCTTGGGGCAAGGAAAGACCTAGAAAGAAAATTCTGTTTGTGATGAATCTTGAAGGAAGACCTGGATCACAGAAGAAGCTAAGGAAGGAAAGCATGAAGCAACAGGAAATGTTCAGTTTTACTTCAGTAATTTAATGTTATCACATATTCCTTAAGCCTTTCCTTAATTGTTTTATTTACTCACAGAAATAAAATGTAGTCAGTGTGAAAACTGACCCTGCTAAAAATGATCCATTTCTGCTTATTTTAAAATTGTTTATTTTTTAAACACATTCTTATGGCCTATGAAACTTTTCTAAAGAAAATTCAAGCAAATTGGTCTTGTGGAGAAACTTTACTGTACCTATGCCTCCTATCAATCTATACATACAGAACACCCTCTGGTGGGGAAAGTTGAACTGATAGAATAAATTAAATTTAAAGTGAAAAAATATATACAGATTTAACTGAAATCTTTTCTGAAAGCAGGTACCCTACATAACATAAAATACAAGTTTGGCCAGCCAAAATCCAGATGGTCTTAAAAATAACAAAATCATCATGAAATTAAGTCATAGTATCAGATTCAACTTTCCATTAAGTTCCTTCAAGTGCTAGGAACGTCTGGTTGGACAAATTGCTGGAGGAGCCTTGTTATAGGGTGAAATAATAAATGCTGAGAAATGAAGCTAAATTAATGGATGAAGCATAAGCCACTATTATTCAATAATGGTCTGTTTAAACACTTCTAGGGACAGGGAATTAAATATCTAAAAGGGCAACACGTTTCACTCCTGAACAGCCCCAATTACTAGAAACATTTCCCATCAAAATGTACCTCCTTTTAACTTCTATCCACTAGTCCTATTTTTTGTAATCTGAAGTTATACACAATAAATACACATAAATTAATATATAAATACATAAACAAGTAAAAAAATAAAATCTAGTTCTGCATCTGATATCAGTGTTTCAAAACTGGTAAAAGTGGTTCAAAATTGTTCTCTTTTACAAGTTAAATATCTGAATCTCCAATCATTCCTTGATTTCAAGTTCTTCACAACATAAACAAATAAGTTTGGTACACATGATGACTTTGATAAGGCCGCAGGACATCCAGTTGGAAATGATGGAAAACAGTCACCATACTAAGAGGTAGGATTTGAATACTGGTCTTCCTGACTCCAAGTCCAGTACTCTATACACAGTGCCACCTAGCCGCCTCTACTACTAATTAGGAAATGTGATCAAAGAAAACAAATCAATACATTAACCATGTCAGGAAATGTGTGTCTCATTCTGTATCTCTATATGATTACTTTTCTTTCAAGAAATAAGAGGCCTGCTTTATCATCGTCTTCTGGAGTCCACAACTGTTCACTGTGTTAGCAGAATTTTGAAGGATTTCAAAGTTATTTTCCTTTATGTCACTGTGGTCATCATGTGAACTGTCCTGGATCTGCCCATTTCACACAAGTCTTAGCAAGTTTCTCTGAATTCTTCACATTCATCATTCTTACATTGCAATGCCATTACTTCGTTTACTATAATGGTTCAGGTATACCCCAATTAATGGACATCCACTGTTTCCAGTTCTTTGCTACAACAAAAGTTGCTCCCATAAATGTACATATGTATTATTTTTCTCTGCCTTTACCCTTGAAAAGGGAATGCCTAGTTGTAGAATTTGGGGGAATTAAAGGTTTGTATAGTTTCATGACTTTTGATGTGTAGTACCAAATTGTTTCCTAGAATGGTCTGGCCATCTCCTTATTCTCCTCAAACCTGCCATACATACTCCTACCTTTTTGTTTCTTTATTCCCTTCCTTATTCCTATTCTTCCAATAAAAACCCTATATAATCTTGAAATCCCAGCTAAACTCCTACCTGTTCACCAAAGTTCTTCAATTCTCACTCTGAATTTTTTTCAAAACCATCTCCAGTTTTCACTTATAGCTCACAAATGATAGCTGAGGCAGCTTCCCTCACTCTCCTGGCCCACAATGCTCTCATCTATAGTATCCATTAGTACTGCCATATGCGTACTTAACTGTTTTCAGTGTATCTTTTCTCCCCAAATGATTTTCTGACAGTAGGCTGTGTTGTTTATATAAAATATTATATATAACAATTATTACTATATCTATGTTTATGTAACATTTACATTATACTTATTATATAATGCATAATTATGTGGTATATTATATAATTAGTTACTTAATATATATTATGTTTGGTTGAGCATATCTCACCAACAGCATTTAGTGAAGTTCCTTTAAAATACTAATTGCTCAATAAATATTTGGTGTTTGATTTTAAGTGTATTCCTTCGTCAAGATTCAGTAGTCCATTTTAAAAAAATACTAATATTCTAATAGTGTTGCTCTGTGGCAGCCAAGGGATACAGTACAATTCCCTCTGAAGAATTAAAAATGAGTAATGACACAAAGGGCACTGGAGAGGTGGGCATGAACAGGCTGCAACAGATAACAAAGAACTCCAAAGAACAAAAATAAGAGACAGCATCTAAGAACTGCATAAGAAGAAAAGGTAGGCTGGTCATGTGGAAAGAACAAAGGACAACATCATACCACACAATGTCAAGACAAAGCAAAGAAATTCTCCAGAATGTTGCATGGATCCCCAGTGAAGAACAAATGGGAAGACATAGACTAGAGCTACATTGGGATTGGGCACGGATGGATGGCTTACAATCTACGTATGGATGGCTTACAATCTACATTATCAGAGGGAACTTCTCAATTAATGAGATTACAGGCAAATTTGAATATTGTAATGGCAAAAGCAGGTATCCCTTTAACCAATCCAAATGCAATTCAGATTAATTTGTTATCTTAGAAACATGCAAAGCATGGACCACATCTTAAAATCATTTCTTTTACAAAAAGTCTTAATCATAAACTATCTTTAAGGGATTAATTCTATCCCAGATTTTTGATTTTCATCTGGCACTCAGGGAAGTTCCTCTGCTGTACAGATTGTTGGAAATTCTTTGAGTCCTCAGATATTTTAAGCATCTTCATATTTGGAATTAGGCTGTCTCTAACAGTAGCAGACAAAGACCCAGGGAATACTTATAGCTATCCCTAAAGTGGAACTATTAGAATAGTCTTCATTTTTTTCCTTCCCTACTACAACTAAATCAATAGGTATTAAGTTAATTTCTTATGAAGTTTTTCCTAGAAAGTATTTTTTAAAAGATTTTCACAATAAGATAAAGATGAATAGTAAGCACCTTTTTAGATCGTTAATTCATTAATTCTACTGGAAAATTCTTTTCTAGACAATAACTCATTTTCTTGAAAGAAATGATAGTCATATTTTAGGTATATCTATTGCATAAGTTTCTTCAAAGAATAAGGTTTTTTCAAAATCATTACTATAGTCTTTTTTGGTTTTCAGTTTATTTAGTTCCTCTAAATTTCAACAACACCTCTTCTTTTCTGCTTATTTTGGGCTTGTTAGCTTTCTCATTCAAAAAAAGAGAGAGAGGAAAACAGGGAGAGAGAGACAGAAAGGGAGAGACAGAGAGACAGAGAGAGAGACAGAGACAGAGAGAGACAGAGACAGAGACAGAGAGACAGAGAGGGAGAGACAGAGAGGGAGAGACAGAGACAGAGAGACAGAGAGACAGAGAGAGAGAGAGAGAGAGAGAGAGAGAGAGAAAAGATTCCATTACAAATGGGAAAAGAAAATCTTTATCAGGGAGAGGGCACATAGTAGTGGACCACAAAATCAAAAAGACACAGATAAATTTCTACCATGAAGCATTGCTTCTGTCCTCAACCTTGTTTGTTTGTTTTTTTTTGCTTCTGTCCTCACCCCAGCATTTACACAGTGCCTGGCACTTAATAAACGCTTATTTATTGTTGGCTGCTTTTTGACCCACTACTACCTATGGAAATTGATAGTCCTAAGAGTGAGTCATAACAGAAAAATGAGGAAAAGGAACGGGGATGAGATCTACAAGGCAGTAACATTGCAATTTTTTAAAAGAGGGCATTCCATTTTTTAAATATATTTTTATTTCATTAAGTATTTCCCAATTACTTGTGAAATTGTTTTTAGTATTCATTTTAAAAAAATTTAAGCTCAAAATTCTGTCCTTCCCTTCTACCACTTTCCTACCCATTGATGAGGCAAGCAATATAGTATAGGTTGTACATGTGAAGTCATGTAAAACAATTTACATATTAGCCATATTGCAAAAGAAAACATACACAAACAACCCCCCCCAAAAAAAAAACCAAGAAAAAGAAAGTATGCTTCAATCTGAACTTAGAGTTCATCAATTTTCTCTCTAGAAGAGGATAGCATTTTTCATCATGGGTCCTTTGGAATTGTCTTGATCATTGTCTTGATCAAAATAGTGAAGACTTTCACAGGTGATCATCATTTCAATATTGCTCTCTCTCTCTCTCTCTCTCTCTCTCTCTCTCTCTCTCTCTCTCTCTCTCTAGATCTATGCACTCCCACTTTGTAATTGCTGGTTACCCACAAAAGCCCTGATTTCCTTTCCATTGAAGCAGGATACTGTTCATTGAGGCACTTCTGTGCACTAAATTTCTGAAGATAAGAACAACGTAAGGTCCCTATTTCCTATTAAAGAATATGTCTCCCTCACCATAAAAATATTCTTCAGTATGATCTAACCACACTGGAGAGCAATTTGGAACTGTGCTCAAAGGGCTATAAAATGGTGCACACCCTTTTACCCAGCAATGCCACTTCTAGGTCTGTATCCCACAAAGATCATTAAAAAGGGAAAAGGATCCACATAAACAAAAATATTTATAAGAGTTCTTTTTGTGGTGGCAAGAATTTGGAAGTTGAAGGGATGCCCATCAATTGGGGAATGGCTAGACAAGTTGGGGTATATGCATGTAATGGAATACTTTTGTTCTATAAGAAATGATGAGTGGGCAGATTTCAGAAAAACCTGGAAAGACTTACATGAACTGATGCTGAGTGAATGGAGCAGAACCAGGAGACCATGTAGAAAGTAACAGCAACAATGTGCAATGACTAGCCTTAGCTCTTCTCAGCCATACAATGATCTAAGACAATTCCAAAAGACTTACAATGGAAAATGCTATCCACATCCAGGAAAAAAACTATGGATTTTGAATGCAGATTGAAGGATATTATTTTCTCTTTTTTTCCTTTCTCATAGTTTCTCCCTTTTCTTCTGATTACTTTTTCACAACATGAATAAGGTGGAAATATGTTTAATATGATTATATATATATATGTAGGCTATGTCATATTGCTTGCCGTCTTGGGGAGGGGGAAGGTGAGGGAGTAAAGGAGAAAAAAATTTGGAATTCAAAATTTGACAAAAATAAATATTAAAAACAATCTTCACATTTAATTGGAAAAAATAAAATACTATTAAATGGGGGAAAATACAAAGAGAGAAAAAAAATTCTAAAAATAAAAAAATAATAATAGTAATAAAAAATATTCTTCAGTGACCATCACCAAGTCAAGTCATCTCCATTTATTTCTCCCTGTTTAAATCCCCCTTTTTGGTGCCTCACAGATGATCCTGCAGCCTTTCTGTCTGCGGAGAGCGCAGGAGCCACTTCCCTTTAGCCTCACACCCACCTGACCTGCGCACACCGCACAGTCCTCCCCATTTCCCACCCTCCCTCCTCCATTGATGCGCTCTCCCGTTCTGGAGCTCAGTCTCACAAACATGCTGATTCTCCTGCAGGGGCTGCAAGAGGAGAAGGTCTGAAGTTCAGCTCGCGGCGTTTCAAGTCTGCTTCTCCTCCCCACATTTTCTATTTCGGGAAGTTACATTCTCAAATTTATCTTTTTATGAACTTGAAGAAGAAAATCTCTTAATGGAAACTTATCATTATTTTTAACCCTTTAGGTCAGCGGTTCTCAACCTGTGGGGTGTGTTCCATTTGTAACAATGAAAATGCCTGCTGCGTATCGGATATTTACATTATGGTTCATAACAGCAGCAAAACTACAGTTATGAAGGAGCAACGAAAACAATCTTATGGGGGTCACCACAACATGAGGAGCTGTACCTCCCTGATGTAAGAGTTTCTAGAGAAGGGGAAATTTTTTGCTACGTGTACTTTCAGTGGTAGTTGTATTTATCAACCTTTCTTGGGTTGATGTTGTCTGAGGTACAGGCACACCTCGTTTTATTGTGCTTCACTTTTTGTGCTTTGCAGATATTGTGGTTTTTATAGATTAGAGGTTTGTGGCAACCTTACTTTGAGGTCTATCAGCACCATTTTCCACACAGCATCTGCTCACATTGTGTCTGTTACATTTTGATAATTCTTGCAAAATTTCAAATTTTTTCATAATTATTTCGTTATCATTATCTCACTGATCTGTAATCAGTGACCTCTGACATATTACTGTAATTGTTTTGGGGCACCATGAATTGCACCTATATAAGACAGTGCCCTTAATAAATGTTGTGTGTGTTCAGAATGCTCCACCAAACAGCCATTCCTTGTTTCCTTCTACTCCCTGAGACACAACAATATAGAAATTAGGCCAATTTATAACTCTACAATGGCCTCTAAATATTCAAGTGAAAGGAAAGGTCAATCCATGTGGCAAACTTCATCACTGTCTTATTTTAAGAAACTGCAATACACAGCCATCCCAAACTGTAGTCATCAACACCACCATCCTCATCAGTCATCAGTCATCAACATCCAGGCAAGACCCATTACCAGCAAAAAGATTACAACTCACTGAAGGCTCAGATGATGGTTTTTAGCAATAGAGTATTTTTTAATTAATGTATGTATTTTTTTTAGATATAATACTATTACATACTTAAAAGACTACAGAATAGTGTAAACATAACTTTCATAGGCCATGGGAAACCAAAAAATTTATATGACTCACCTTATTGCAATATTTGCTTTATTGTAGTAGTCTGGAACCAAATCTGCAATATCCCCAAATATGCCTTTATTTCTAAATTGTATAATCTGCTCATTTCTTGATTTCACGTGTGGAAACGCTTCAAGTGCCTCTTTTTTTATTGAACATACATTATTTTCATAGATAATTAGGCTCAGATTTACAGATGCATCATGAGCTCCTTTGCTTTTCAAAATAAATTACTCCATTCCCTTCTATGGTCTCTAATGGGTAAAGAATAATCTCCTGTGTCTTCAAATTTCCTTTTCTTTATATTTAAAGGTCTTTGTCTTGGTCCCTTGGCCCTAGTCTTGCCCCTTGGAAACAATCTGAGTTTTTGAACTGAGGAACCATTTCCCTTTACTCAAAATTTCTGGTTTTCTTTGATCATTTCTTGCACTGTGGTGTTTAGGTTTTTTTATTTATCAGGTTTTTCAGGGAGACCAATAATCACTAAGTTGTCTGTCCACGTGCTGTCTTCAAGGTCAACGTGCTTTACTTGTATAGAGATTGTGTGTTTTTTTTTAAACATTACTGCTTTTAGTTTCCTTTTTTCTACACTGTTCTTCACTTAAGTTCACTTTTATTCTCAATTCATTTGTTCTCCTTTTGGTTCTTTGAAAAAACTCACAAACATGAACTCAAGTTTTTTTATTCTGCTATACTCCCAGGCTCACCACCCAGATATCAGCATAGACTCCCATGTCCAATCTGTTGCCAAATCCTGTTGATTCTACCTCTTGTATCAGACCCTTTCTCTTCTCTGACATTGACATTACTCTAGTGCAGGCCTTCATCACCTTCATCACCTCTAGCCTGGACTATTTCAATAGCATGTGGGTTGGTCGGAGTCTCTCCTCTTTCCAGTCCAGCCTCCACTTCACTGTCAAACTGATCTCTCTAAACACAGGTCTCAACATGTCACACACCCTCAATAACTCTCAATAAACTCTAGTGCTATTTTCTAGGGTACACAACTTTTAAAAAAATTATAACTGTATTTCAGTATAATTAACTTTCTTTGCAATCCAATGTGTTATTTTATACATTCACAGTCAGTATTGTGAGAAGAGAGGTTCACAGGATTCTTTAGACCATTAAAGTGACCATAGTAAAAAGCTGAAGAATCCATGTTAAAGGAGGCTAAGAATTCAAGAAGAGGAGAGACAGAGCAGTTCGGTCATAATCCCTCAAGAAGGTGGGACTGTGAATGAGTGCTAAAGCAGGAAGAATATTAAAGCAAGAGGACAAGATTAGGGGCAGCTAGGTGGTGCAGTGAATAGAGCACAGGCCCTGGTGTCCTGAGTTCAAATCCAGCCCCAGACACTCGACATATTTACTAGCTGTGTGACCTTGGGCAAGTCACTTAACTCCAACTTCCTTGCCTTACCCCCTCCAAAGTCATTTCTTCACATTTTAAGAGTACTCCTCCCCCCACCCATACAATTCTAATCAGACTGGGCATACATAATGATTCTTAAAATGTTGCGTAACAGTAGTCTCTAATGGGATCAAAGTGAATCTTAGTATAATTTAATTGTAGAAAGGGTTTTTAATCAGTTACCATTTACCTTTCTGGGCTAAGAGCCTCCTCATTTCTTGTCCATCTGATGACAGGTGTAGGAACTCCTGAAGCAACACATGGCAAGACTGCACTTTGCCCAACAACTTTGATTAGTGGTGAAGGCTGGCTCAAAAATACCAAGTTGGATGGCATCTCAGGATCTAAAAAAGTTTCCAAAATAATGGACAATGATTAACAATGAACAATTTAAGCCACCTCATTAATGGCTAATTACTGAATCCAGTTCATGTCTTTAAATTATGGGCATTATCACATTAGACAAAGAGAGTACATATAAAAATCTACTTCAACAAATTAATTAAAAAATATTGTCTACTATATGAAAAACACTATGTGAGTCACAGAGACACAAAGATGTTTAACATAAGGCCCTGTACTTCAAGAAGTAGACAATCTAATGAGAAAGGTGTATATAAAACTAAAATACAACTTTAAAAGGGTTGAGAGGTAATAAAGTGTCAAAGGAAGGAAGAGAAAGGATAGCTCAGGGCTAAGGTAAACAGTAAGGCCTTCAGGAAGGAAAACATTTGAACTGAACCTGAAAAGTCAGAGGGGATTCTGAGGGGAAGGTGGGTGGGAACGTGATGTTAGATCTGTAATTTTGCTGGCAGAGGAAATCCCACCAGCACTGCAAACAGTCTTGGAGAACTGCTGGAAGCTCTAACGGGCTGCAGCAACCACACGGTGCGGCGGTACGCCTTCAGAGGCAGGACGCGAACCAGCATCTTACGACGTCTCGGGGCTCGGGAGGGGGAAGTGAGGGGTGACAACTCAGGCGGGAGCAAAACAGCAACACCAGAGGTGCAGCACATACAAAACGTATTCAGAAAATGGTAGGCAAAAAGAAAGGAAGGAAGAAACGGATGGATGAATAAATGGGTTAATAATAACATAAAGGTTTATAAAGCACTTTACAAATACTACCTCATACTGCCCTTAGAACAATCATGCACAGTAAGTGCTCCATTTCGCATATCAAGAAACCGAAGCATATACAGATTAAATGACTCACCTAGGGTCACACAATTAGTAAGTATCTAAGGCTGGATTTGAACTCAGATCTTCCAGACTCTACATCCAGCAATCTATTCACTGTCCCACCTAGTTGCCTCTTACAGACTATTTAGACTAGCAAAAAGGCCAATGTAACTTGGAGTATAGGGATCTTATAAGGAAGTAATGAGAGATAAGGCTGTCATAAGGTAAGTTTGGCATCAGATTTTAAAAGACAAAGAGAACAATAGCAAGCTACTGCAACAATACAAGTAGGAGCAATAAGAGATCAAAATAAGGTAAGTGTTTCACTAATTGGAATTAGGGATGTAAATTTGTTTACTTATACAAATTTTGAAGCCAGGAAGGTGTAATATTAATAGGAATTTGAAGATCTTCCTTGCCCCTTAATAAGCCTAAGCTGAACTTGAGGACCTTCCCTGATTTGAAAACAGACTCTGCTCCCTAACAGGCTGCATGTACTCACCTGGAGCCCGTGGTGTGAGGCCTATTTTTCAGGAAGGCACAACTTTTGTTACTTTGTAGTCAAGTGGGTAACCAGAGTTGTGACGTTCTCTGACCCTGGAGAAGGCTATATATACCTCTGAGGCGAGGTTCTGCTTTGGGGCTCACTTTGGGAAGAGTTGTGTGATTTGGTCAGATTAGATTCTGGGCAGCCCTTGGGCCTCCTGGCTTTGAAAATCCAGATGTTGGTGTTTCCCTCTCTGGTAACGAACTGTATGTGTATAATGGTCAGACAGCTGGAAGCCCTGTCTATTGGTCCGCTGAATTGTGTTATTTTCTCTGTCTGTATTTTTGTCCGCTTGTACTTCTGTTGTACTCTCTGAAGTTCAGTGTTGACTTTTTCCCCTGAACTAGGTAAATGATATACGTCTGACTGATTAAAGTATGACTGTTAACACTTTTTGAGTTGCTTTCCTTCAGAAAACCAGATCAAACAACCTGTGCTAGCAGCCATCCTGGGTATGCTAGGGTGCCCGTTGTTACCAAAGGACAATGAAATATATGTAATACTTTTTTTTTTTGTATTTTCTATAAACCTAGTCACTTGGCTAATTTAGTAATATAAAAGTACATTTGAAATATAGGTTTCAGTTGGTTTTCTATACACATCACATTTGGCATATTGGCGATAATAAGGGCCCGAGAAAAAAACTGAAAAAAATTTTAAAACTTCCTACCTTACACACACACACACACACACACGCACACACACACCATCTCCACAACTTTTTAGAAGAAAAAAACAAAAAGATTCTTAGGAAAACAATTACCCCTTACCATCACTAATTTTGAACACGAAAACAGAAAATCTAAATTTTAAATGTAATTGTTAATGATAGAGGAATCAGAAAGTTTAATTCTTGATAGTTTGAGTAAAAAAAATGACAATTAAATTGCTTAAATCAGAACTTTTAGTTAGAAATCAAATGTATGTTCTAATTAATTATATGAATTTCATCTAGATTTGAACCTGGGATTTAATTTTAAATGTGTAAAACAGTACTGAAAAGTTTTATCATTAACCATTTATACTTGCAATAAAGCAATAAATAACGTCAAATAAATTTCACTCTAAACATCATTTGTGGAATAAGAAAAAGATAAGAAAGGTCCTATAAAAACAGTATTACCACTAAAGGAAGTCAAAATATTCTGGAATAATTAACTTATCATTTATAACTTATCATTTATAAACCACCAAATAAAGGGCGGCTTGGTGGTGCAGTGAATAGAGCACTGGCCCTGCAGACAGAAGGACCTGAGTTCAAATATGGTCTCAGACACTAGCCGTGTGATCTTGGGCAAGTCACTTAACCCCAATTGCCCTACCTTCCCCTCTCTAAAAAGCAAAAAAAAACCAAACCAATAACCACCAAATATTTCTTTCCAGTGGGACTAAAGTAATATTCCTGACAAGTATAATGTAAATGGTCATTTGTGAGTTTTGTTTCATTAAACAAAAGATTTGGTTATCCTGGATGATCTCTAAGATTCCTTCCAGCTACAAAATTTTATGATTCTATGATTTGTGACTTCTAAATAAAAAAATAAAATCTGTATATTGAACAGATTTCGATGTCATTAACCTTTCTGCAATTGGTTAGCAAGTGAATTTATTTGAACAATTCTTAATCTAAAGGTTTAAGAAATGTCTTTTCAAGGAAACAAAAGGAGTAAGTTATTTCAAATTTCATATTAGGTACGTTCTTGTTACTAATGTCCTGTGTTTGGATCTCTTTTTGTTGAACAGTCAGCCATTCAAAGACAATGCAAGTACATCCCCTCCCAAACCACAATGTTTCTGTACCTATTTTGGCAGAAAGAAAATGTAGGAGATGAGCCAAGAAATCATAGTGCATCTTTGCACTCTGTAGGGATACTTACATGTTACAGAACCTTCTAAATAGAGAGAGAAAGAGCAAGGAGAGTAAATGGGAAAGCTCTATCAACAGAGTTAAACGTCTTAGGAAACGTCCAAGAACACAGGAAAAGATTTTTCAAGCTTTGTAACTAACCCTTGAACAGGACAGTTGGTCATGGGATCTGGTCCTTCTGCACAGGGGCAGATTCAAGATTAAGCACAGGTGAGATTTTTCATTCAGAGACAACTTTTTAAACTCAGAAACAAAATATGCCACAATCGAGGTAAAAAATGCAAGAAATTTTTAAGTGCTTAATAAGGCCATGTTAGATTAAAAATAAATGAAAAGGTTTTCACCTTTGAGAAAATCATTATAAATGATCTATTACACTAACATCTTTTGGCCACAGTACCTTTTGGTGGTCAGTGCTTCTGCCCAGCGGGCCCAGCACTAGGCAAGTTCGATGGACAATCTGTGTGTCAACAGTGATCCTTGTTCATGGCCTTTGTTCATGTAAGTTAAATGCTACATGCAATCACTCCTGATGCTGATAATGAGCTTAAAAGTATGCTTCCAGGCAACAATGTAAGTGGGGGGCAGAAGGATTAGGGGAGGGAAGGCAAAGGGGAAGGAAAACAAAAGACAGTCATTTCAAAGGTTTCACAGTAAGTGCTGGTAGAAGGTCAGGAGAACTTTACTAAATTCACACGTCGAGCCAAAGCACTGCAGTCACATTCACCAACTGCCAAGAGGACAAGACGACATTACCACATTACTGGTGTGTTCTATGCATCACCCAGTGAATCATGGGAGCTCAGTCACTAATACCCATGTTGTGAACAGAATAGGGGTGTTTATAACTGAAAAAACTTTTTATTATATTTTTTTAAAAATCACGAGATCACCTGTGCAGTTTTGTCATTCACCTACTCTCATTCATCCATTGAGCATCTAGTTAATAAGCTCCCTCTATTCCGTTACTGCAGAAAGCGCTGATGACATAAAAACCTTTTAAGATCTATGAAAGCAAGAAAGTGGGGAAGTCTACAAATGAGGATCCTCCACAGAGACCATCTTGGCTCTCCGGGTCCCTGGGTCCTGAAATGCAGACTCCCTGAGTGGGAGCACTATTGTGGGAATGCACTGGGAGAGGAGCAGGCATTAGAGCAGCCCAAGCACAGAGGAAGATGCTCATTGAACTTCACCACTCATTACTGTTAGTCTTACTCAAGGATGCACTGTACAGAGGTGCCTTTCAAAAGCTTTGTCAACCAAGACTTGTTACAATGATAACAAAATGTGTTTTTCCATGGGTGGGCCAAACACCAACTTCCAACGAACACACGGACCTCTCTTTAAAAACAACAAGAAGCAGAAATGTATATGATAACTTCATACCTGGAAGAACTTTCAGCTCAGCCTCCTCACTGTACTTAGGAGGTCCACCACTTTCAATTATGCAGCGATAAAGCCCTCCATCTCCTTCTGTAACATTGCTGATAACCAGAGCTCCGTTGGGGAGTTTGATGACTCTGCCATCCAAAACAAGTGGCTGTCGATCCTGCTCCCACCTCACAAATGGGACCAAATCAGCATTGACTTCACAGTTGAGTACTGCACTGTTTCCAGCATAGACTGATGAGGATTCTGGCTGACTGGCAAACCTTGGAAGACCTAAAAGGGATGAGAAGGGAAAGATGAAATCAGTCATTCATTGCTCATAAATGTAGAGACTCTCATTCCTTGAGTGCTTATACCCCAAAAAGAATTTACTAAAACATCTGGAAGATGTTAAAATTCATATGAAATATAAACCAGAATTGCTGTTATGGCAAATAAACGGCATGGCCAAGTACAAAGAGTGCTGGCCTCAGGAGATGAAGAACCAGGCTTAAGCCCTATCTCTGTCTCCTGTTGGCCATGTGACCCCTAGTCAGTCACTTATCCTTCTCAGCAGCTCAGCAGACTCTAAGCGGCAGGTGCCAATAAGTAATGGTGGAGGAGTCCCTTCTGCATGCTTATTTGTAGCTAGAGCTTACTTTCCCACCTGCCTTAGCCTCCTTTTCTTTGAAGCTCAGATAAATTACCAGTGCCATCCCTGGCCCACTTAGCCCAATCCTGGACCAGAAACTACAGTACTCAAGACATTAAGAAGAATATAAAAAAGAAGAATATGGGAGGACAAAATGAAGAACATGAGAAGTAAATAGCTGTGTAAGAAGAGAGTACTATCCAATCCGTCCTAGGTCTTCTCTTCTCCAAGTTAATCACCTGTAATGAACCTGAAGCATGGGTAATCTACTCAAGAGGGATTTAAAATTAAAATGAATCTACAAAAGGAAAACTTCCCCAAAAGAACCACGAAATCATATACTACAAACAAAAGCACCAAGAACAGGGTCAATCAACAATCACACTCATGTGTCAAGTGTGGGTAACAAACAAAATGAGCTAAACATCTCAATGGAAAAAGTGTTTAAACACAGCCTCACAGGTATAACTGAGAGGTATACAAAAAGATCTGATGAGTGCAGTTATCCTAATTCTGCAAAATCAAAGCTACAATAGCCTATGAAAATCTACCAAATGGAGGCAATGCTTGTAAAATGCAAGTAAGCACAGTGGAGAACAATCACATGAGAATTCTATGATCACCTGCCTAGAGCGAGAAGTACCTTCAAAATCAAGTCCAACCACTGCATTTTACTGAGGAAGGAACCCAGCCAGGTACAGAGGTGATACAGTGACTTGTCTGTGGTCACATTGCTGCTAAGTATCTGAGGCAGAATTTGAAACCAGATCTTCCTCCCTCCAAGTACCCCGTCCTACCCACTATACCACCTAGCTGGACTTTCAATGGAGGTAAAAACAGAAGAAACATCATGGTGGAAGAATATTACAGCCTTCCTACCCAGGGGCAGGAAAATATGAGATACATGAGGAGAACAAAACTGGTAAGGAGAAAAAAAGGTACAGTGCTTGAGGGGTTGGGAGGAAGGACTCTGACATCTGCTTTACATGCACTGCGGCCAAAATTAATTCATCACTCAGAGGCCACACCTTCTAATGATGAGCTTTTTGGAACTTAGTAAGGCTGGTGCCAAATAGCAAACACAGTCCACGGTCAGATCGCATTCAAAAGGTTCAAGCTTGGCTGGTGCTCCATTGGTGTGGACTCCTTTTAAGCATACAAAGTCACCTTCATTTCATTCTGAGGCACTGCAAGAGGACTTCGGTAGCAATAAATAGTTTGTATTTGGACAGGAAAACAACAAATTGAACATATGTAACAACTGACATTTTAGAATGCTTTAAGGTCTACAAGTCTACAAACATCTATTAAGGGCTGACTCTGTGCCAGATACTGGCACACAAAGTACTGAGGATAGAAGCAAAGTCCCTGTCTCCAAGGAGCTTCCATTCCAACGGGGAAGAGGCAAGACAACACCTAAAAGGGAGCTCAGCAAAGGGTGGAGATCACAAAGGAGGGAGAAGTCCAGAGTCAAGAACGGAGCTGGGAGAGCAGTGAAGGAGTGGACATGGTTGGCATGGGTACCTCAAAAGTGGAAATTCTGAGAAAAACTCATCAATTAGAAGAGCGTCATGGGGCAAAGAGTGAAATGGCCACTAGAACACGATGAATTCAATAAGCATTTATTAGTCACCTCTATGTGCCAGGCACGATGTTGTGTTAGAGATATAAATAAGAAAAAGGGGGCAGTTTCTGTGCTCAAGGAGCTTACAATCAAATGGGAGATGTCAACACAAAAGGAAGTAAAAATGGAGGGGGGGGAACAGCACTCCCCCAGGAAGGAGAGGAAGATTTTCCTTGGAGTGGAAACTAAGCACAGCAACCGATAGAAAATGCAGCTACCAGTAAAGCTGCTTCAAAAGGAGGAGCTAATTTCTCCACCCTCTACCCTCAAATCAGGGGTGACGTCTGGAGAGTCAAAAGCAGAGTCAGGAGAAGTGTAAAGAGCACTTTAGAAGCATCATATGAACTGCATCAGTTTAGTCAGGAGTTGCCATAGAATATAATGCACATAATGTATATAAAGTGCTTTGTAAATCATGAAGTTATATAAATATTAAGTATTGTACAGACCAGAAAACTCATACCAGACAAAAAAAACTCAAATTAAAATGGAGGACAGAGTTTAAAAGATAGGCACAATGATGCATTGTTGGTGGAGTTATAAATTAGCACAAACATTCCAGAGAGCAATTTGGAATTCAACAAATAAATAGCTAAAATGTCCACCCACACCAAGGTCGAGATTCTAATCCTAGAGAGAGATGCCAGGTATGTCAGTGACTAAAATAAGAATAGCTGCATTTTGTGAACTGGAAACAAAGCAGAGGTTAATCAGCCAGGGAATGGCTAAATATACAGTGGCACACGAATGTAACAAAAACTTAATGTGCTGTAAGAAGCAACATCGTGGCGAATACAGAGGAGCATGAGCAAATGCAAATTTAAGTAGACAGAGCCAAGAAAACAAGATATACAATGACAACAAAAACTGGGAAAATAACCACAAAACAAACAAAAATGAACATCGCAAAAGCACACAGAGCAAGCAAAGATACGAGAAAAAACCTAACCCGTCCCTTTGTAAAGGCGGTCTACAAACATGAAACAAAAATATAACTGCAGATGTTTTCAGAGTGCGATAGGCTTTGCCGAACTGTTATCTCATCTTCCTCTTTTCCTTTTGTTTTTTTTTAATTCTTTGTAATAAGAGATAGTGAGAAGGGGAGAATGCAGGTGAAAATCCAGGCGACGTACCCTAGGCAAACCTATATAAAAAAGAGTGAGGGAAAACCCCTTCACAGCCAGTTCTCATCAGACAGAGATTTAACAGTAGAGAGTAATTCAGAGAATTTAATAATGTGGGGATGGGGGGGGGGGGGGGGGAACTTCAGTCAGAATCATCATTAAATAAATACCTGAATGTCAAGGTGTCACTTGGGAGGTTGAGAGATAAAAAAAGGCTTTCCCCTTTATTTCCCTATTCCCTGAAATACCCATTAACATTCATCAGATGCTAGCAGATTTGCTTAAATCCCAGTGGGAAGCACACAGGTGTGAGATCTGAAATAACAGCTGCTAAGCACTATGCTTTCTAAAAGAGAGACAAAAAAAGGAACACTATTTGAAGTTTCTTCCATTTCCTGACAATCTTAACATGATATATGGACTCAAGGCCCTTCACAATCTCTTCCCTCCTTTGGACACTCTTCAGATGATCAATGTACTTCTTAAGAGTGCCCAGAGCTAAACACAATACTCCAGGTGAGGTCTGATATGGTCAGAGAACAGTGGAACTATCATCTCCTTCTTCCTGAAAGATCTGCCACTCAATACAGCCCCAGACTGCATGAGCTTTTTTGGTGTTATACCAAACTGCTGTCTCACATTAAGCTTGCTGTCCATTAAAACCCCCAGATCTTTTTCTATCTATGTTGTCTATCTATGACTCCCCATCTTATATTTGTGAAGTTAGTATTTTTTGTATCCAATTAATTGAAATTCATTTTATCAGTTTTAACCCAGTGCTTTGGTCTTTCAGATCCTTTCTCGGGGTAGTTACTCCTTTCTGCTTTGTGTCATCTGAAAATCTGATGAATATGTCATCTATATATCTAAATCATCAATAAAAATGTTGAACAGCACAGGACCAGTCACAAATACTTGGGGCATTCCACTGGACTTCCTGACATGTTAGCTCTGAAATCACTGAAAACTACTTTGAATCAACTATTCAACTGGTTCTGAATCCAATTATATTATTGTATAATCAATATTTCATCAAAATCACTACAAAAATAATAGAGATACTTTATCAAAAGCACTACTAAAAATCTAAGTAAAATATACCTGCAGCATTTCCTCATCTAACAGTTGAGATTAATGAGAATAATCAGAAAAACCAATAAAAGTACATATATCTAGTATCACTTTCTAAAGAAGCTTGGCTGAAATAAACTGAACCATGTAGAACGACTCCAATAAAATCAGAATGGATAAATCAATAAATATTTCAATGTACCAAAAATGTTGCTAAGAGTTGGGGATACCCTACCAAAAAAGCAAAGACAGACTCTGCCTTTAAGGAGCTTACATTCTTATGGTGGAGGGGAAAGTCTCGGCCAGAGGATGGCACTTTGGTCCAGAAAGTTATTTGTACTATGAGTGGGCCACTACTGTTTTGTTCAGTTGTGTGATCCTATGGATCACACTGTCCGTGGGGTTTTCTCGGCAAAGATACTGGAGTGGTGTGCTATTTCCTTCTCCAATGGACAAAGGCAAACGGAGGTTAAGTGACTTACCCATGGTCACACAGCTAGTAGGTGTCTGACACTGAATTTGAACTCAGGTCTTCCTGACTCTGGGCCTGAGACTCTATTTTCTGAGTCACTTAGCTGCCTCAGAATGGGGTCATATGGGAATAATAGGTGGATACATGCCATTCAGGAACGATGAGTTAATCTGCCTATTATTCACAGTTCCAGAACTAGGAAGGGAAAATAGAGGGAGAAGGAAAGGGTCCTCAGAGACCAAGGATCAAAGCTATTAGAGCAGCTATGGAGGAAATGGTCAATCATGAATAAAACGAAGCATAGCTAAGACTCTTCGTGAAAAGGACAACAGTGGTCCCAAAGAGGCAGTCACTAATCAGAAGTGTAGGGTCCAGGGCAGAAGTCCCTTCAGAACAAGGCTACTGATAAGACTATGAAGAAGGTGGCAGCAAAATGCCAAAGGAAATCCTGTGATACATCTAATTAGATACAAAGGAATGCATCAGGAGGCACAGCTTCTGATTCTGAAGTGAAAGTCTTTAGGGAAGAACCTGAGGAAAAGCATTCTTGGCAATGCTCAGCCAGTATAAAAGAAGTATTTTAAAAAGTCCCTGACCACCAGTGGCAATTAAAACCAGGTTCGTTTGACTGAGGACATTGAACACACACAAATGAAACAAAACTAAAAGGAAACAAGTCACTTAAGTACTAAGTGTTTTAACTAAAAGAGATCTAGCAGTGAAGTAAAACAACGGTTTAGAAAATAAACTTATTCGTAGCATCTTATAGAGGGCAATGGTGAAAGATTATTGATAATATCATTTTATAAGGCAATGGAGAGACAGAACATGTTTACATATAGAATGACTGTCAGGAGACTCCCTCAGGCAAAACTATCTTAAGGGCACTTAAGGATAATACTAGAAAGAGGGCAAAAAGACAAAGAGTTTTATAACGAGCTCTTCTGCAAAGAAAATGGGGCCATCCTTATCAAGATATTAACATCCCAGGCTCCAGGGGGCCTCCTGAGTAAGTGGAACACCACATTAAAGAAAAAAAAAATGAGCAGAGCTATTGGACTAGATGTCCTCACTCAACGGAACATTATTTGGGGTACAAGGAGGGTTAGATTTTCTTTTACTTTCTGGGGGCTCTTTTCTGGAGGGGAGAAGGCAGGGCAATTGGAGTTAAGTGACTTGCCCAAGGTCACATGTTAGTAAGTGTTAAGTGTCTGAGGCTGGATTTGAACTCAGGTCCTCCTGACTCCAGGGCCCATGCCCTATTCACTGTGCCACCCAGGTGCCCCTAGGGTTATATTTTAATTCATCAAACAAGGGAAGGATACCAAAGGCTTGGGGGGAAAAAATCTCAGATCTTCCAGGGAAAAAAGTGACCAAATATGTGCTAATCCACATGTCTATTATCCCATTTCTACAAAAATTTTATAAGAATAATTTACTCGAAAGGAAACATGAAATCACAGACTGAAGGCTGGCACTGAAGTTAGGATAAGCAAGGCACGAGGAAAAGAGCTTTGGATGTGGAGCTAGACACTTGGGTCCAAATATTAGCCCTGCCACCGGCTACCTATGACCTGGAACAAATAATTTTGCTTTTCTGGATCTAAGTTTCCTTATTTACAAAATGACTAAGGTTCCTTCCAGCTTTAAATCTGAGACCTTAATTTGTGCTCTAATCTCTACACCTCTATGATTAAAGAAAAAGAACTTAGCCATGCAGTGCCCCGAGCAACTCTTCACAACAATAAATTATGGATGATATGCCAATTTGTATCAATATAGTTTCCTAAAAAGGGATTTCTTGATAACAGTGATATGATAAGTCCAGTTTAAAAAACAACCATGACATACAATTTAAACAAGCCTCCTTGATGAAGCAAGGAAGAAAGAAAAAGCGGATCTTCATAAATAAAAGTCTTAAGCAGTTTATACCTTTAAAATCAAATAATTGGCCCCAGCATTGTTATTATTTAAGAAAAATAAAAGCATGGTTTACATCAGCAAAGCACTACTTGAAAGCTCTCCTCCAACAAAGTATGGACCACCCATATGCCAATATGATATGACCACTTTTAAGATAGAAGAGCAAGATTTATTCCACAATCCTCTGACTATTAACACAGAGAGAGAGGCATAAAAGAGGAATATATGCTCATCAAAGGACCTTGCTACCATCATGGAGAATGTCCAGGACATAATCCAAACAAAAGCCAGGTTTCAGAAAAATGGTACAGTTTTCTAGATTCTCTTGTTTCCAGAAAGCCTCGTGCTGATTGAATCAAGAATAGAACAATGCAGAGGCTCCTAAATGAAATTCTTAACCTCTTAAAACAGACTGGACTACATATACAACACTAGAAATACCAAGTAGATTGTTTAAAAATTTAGCCAACTTTTCTGACAAGAAAATACAGTTGGAGACAACTCCCAGAGCTGGTACAGTAGTCACTCTATGTTGGGCAGTACAAATGACAATGAGCTTGACCTATTATTGACTAGGAAGGGCAAAAGAGCAGACTGGACTCTGTTTGGAAAACTGCACAGTAAATTTCAAAATTTTAAAATAATCTCAAGCTTCTCCTTGAAATAGGGTTCATCAGGGGATGGCTAGGCAGCACAGTGAATAGCGCACTGACTCTGGAGTCAGGAGGACCTGAGTTCAAATTCAGCCTTAGACACGTAACACTTACTAGCTGTGTAACCTTGGGCAAGTCACTTAACCCCAATTGCCCCTGCCCCCCAAAAAAAAGAAACGTGGAGAGGATCCTGATGGGTATGATTCACTACAATATATTACCAAGGAAGAAATATGAGAAGTAACAAAAAAAGTCATCAGATACATGATGAGAAAAAAAAATTAAGTCACATGCCTAGAGCAAAGGATAACCAATCGACACCTTATGGACTCACAGGCCTCCATGCAATGTCAAAGGGTCTAGAGCAGTGGTTCTCAACCTTCCTAATGCTGAGATCTTTTAATATTCATATGTCGGTGTGTCTGCATGTGGGCAGACCCGCCTGGAGACTGATAGAGGAGCCCGGTGTCTTGGTTCCTAAGACCATCGGAAATATGTGTTTTCCGATGGTCTTAGGAGAACCCTGTGATCCCTGTGAAAGGGTTATTCAACCCCCAAAGGGGTCGCGACCCACAGGTTGAGAACAGCTGGTGTAGAGGGAGGTTCCCACATGTTGCATGGATCAACTATTATACAGATAAGAGTTACACCAAATAAGAATGTGGGGATGCAAGGCTACAGATCTATCAAAGTATTTGCTGCTCTGCCATGAAAAACAGGCCCTTCATATTACTGACTTTTAAAAGACTACAAAAAATGAAAACTATTATGACACATCCCTCCCATATCTCCCCTACTGAAATACAGGCCTTGAGCAAGACCCTTCTCTCTCTAATTATCAAGTGCTATGTGACATGTTTGAGATTAAATTTTTAACAGCCTAAAATAAAGGGAACTAATATAAATATAGGTGTTCCTCCTTGACATAAAACTACCTTTCCGAAAGCCTTGTTCACATACACTGGACACTCCTTTGCCCTCACAAAACAATGATTAAGTTTGCGTAAGGACATCTTTTAAGTGGTGACTAGATAGTGCTTACCCACAAAACTGAAAGACTTCTTTACACAGCTACTCAGAAACAAGTTTGGCTTTCATAACATTGTCACCTTGTCATCCAACAATTCTAGCTGTACAAGGACTCCTTAGGTCAAAGAAAATGTAAGAGTTACTATTCTCTCATGGAAAACAAGTGCCTGGTCTTCATTTACAAGGTGAATTTATCCTCTTAATTTCCAATCCTGGTGAAATAAAAAACTCAAGATCTGGGTTTGAAAATGAAAGGTTTTTAATGCTACAGAGAGTAACTCTTTTTCAAAATGCCAACAAGTCAATCAATGATCATTTATGAGGTGCTTACTATGTACCAGGGCACTGGGAAAACAAAGAAAGCCATCCAGCTCCTGTCTTCAAGGGACTTAGATTCTAAAGAGAGGAGGGCAATGGAACATGTAAATAAGTATAATCAGGATCTATACAGAGTGAGTGAAAGATAATCTTGGAGGGGAAGCACTAGCAGAGGTGATAACTGGGAAAAACTTCATATAGAAGGTAGAATTTGAACTGAATTAGGAAAGCAAAGAAGCAGATATGCAGGACATTGCATTCCAGGACTAAGGGAGAGCCAGTGAAAAGGCTGAGATGGGAGATGGAGTCACTGTGAAGCACAACAAATAGGCAGCTACATGACTCTGCAGTGCATAGAGTACTGGGCCTAGAGTCAGGAAGACTCATCTTCCTGAATTCAAATCCTGCCTCAGACACCTCCTAGCTGTGTAACCCTGGGCAAGTAATTTAACCCTGTTTGCCTCATCTATAGAATCAGCTAGAAAAGGAAATAGCAAATAGTATCTCTGCCAAGAACCAAAATGGGGTCACCAACAGTTGGACCGAAGGAGTCTGTGTAACTAGAATTGTTAGATAACAAGGTGACAAAATTATGAAAGTCAAACCTGTTTCTAAGTAGCTGCACAAAGAAGTCTTTCAGTTTTGTGGGCAAGGACTTTAGTATATCTAGTCACATTACACATGACTGAAAAGAATGAACAACAGTAAACAGGGGACTTGCAGGCCATGTGATCAAGATGGAGGACTAGACATTTGATGATTTAGGACAGGAGTAGGGAACCGGTGGCCTCAAGGCCATATGTGACCCTCTAGGTCCTCAAGTGTGGCCTTTTGATTAAAGTCAAATTTCACAGAACAAATCCCCTTAGGAAAAGGATTTGTTCCGTAAAACTTGGACTCAAGTCAAAAGGCTGTACTCAAGGAACTAGAAGACTACATGTGGCCTTGAGACCACAGGTTCCCCACCCCTGATTTAGGACATACGGGATCCAAAAGAAGGTTAGAAAAAAAACAAACAAACACAAACATGAACTGACTTTTGTACTAAGCTCACTCAAAATCCCATCCCACTTCCCAAGCAAGGGTGCACTTAGCCAACTCAAGAATTCAACCCCACCACCTGACACATACCCTCCCCCCAACTCACAACAAAACCCATCACCACACTCTGGTTCTCCTACCCTCTCCCCATTTCCCCAGTTCCAACAAGACGTCACCTCCAGGCTGCAGAAATGTGCTCCCTCTTTGACAGATCAACAGAAGGACAGCATTACAGTAATACTGCTGGGGCAGAAACCCACTATAAGCAGGGATTGGGAAGCAGGACAGGAACAGAGGGAAACAGACAGGACACATCTGGCCTTGAAAAAGAGCTCAACCCCTCACACTACCATGTCGTCCTGCCAGGGCCCTGGAGACTCAAATTCAGAATCAGTCTCACAGGACCAATACTCCAGCTCTGTTAATTGTTGGTGCCGGGCCAGAGAACTAAGAAAGCGAGGAGGAAGGACAGGACGCCAGGACAGGACACAATGTGTGTGCATGAAGCAGGTAGGAGGTGAGAGGCTGTGTAAGCACTCCTGTAAGCCTGAGAAAAAGAGCTCAGCAACCCAACTGGGGCCAGTTTTGTCTCCACCCCACTGCCAAAAGTCATTTGATGCAGAGATGTAGGCTGTCAACCATAAATTGTCCAGCAAGGGAGGAAGCTGAGACAATCTGAGATCCAGCCCCCAAGAAAATCATTATCAGATGGCAGACTCAGACAGTGAACAACAGGGGCAAAATAAGGGGAAAAGCTGCCTGAAATTACCAGCATTAACAGAAGAAAGAAAAACGGCCTCCAGATCTAGTAGCCAAGCTCAGGCATCTATGAATAAATACTATAAAATAAAGGAAAACAATCCAACACTTAATGTGACAAAGGACCCAGGAGAATTTGAGAACTTGGAACTGTAACCCGCCATACTGTGGTTCACAAGAGATCTGGCACGTATGCTTCCTTCTGTTACTATCATTTCTCCTGTTGATTTTTCTGTTCATGTTCAAGGTCTTTGAATTTTCTTCTTAAAATTATTAGTCCTTTCAATTTTTTCCCAAATCATTTTCCTTATTGCTCACTTCCTGACTCCCTTTACCACCACTCAGACTGTGGTTTTCTCAGGGGCTGGATCTCAAAGTGTCTCACAGTCTCTTTCCGCTCTGGGCAATTCATGATTGACCAGCCTGTGACTTTGGATGGTCAGAACTGGCTCTAGCCAGATGCTGTACTCTTCCCCTCAGGCTTGGTGGAGTTCTGCATGCCCCCCACACGTACAGTGATGTGTCTTGGTGGCCTACCTCACTCCCTCTGTTCCTCAAGTCTCTGACTCAGCACTGACATCAACAGTTCAGAGCTTTGCAACCCTGGTGCTTCTGGGTTGACACCCCAGGCAGACTTTTGTTCCTGAAGAACTGTGGCCAAGCTGTCTATCAGGATCCTAGCAAATGTCCACAGTGGGGTGCAGAGGTGGGCTTTGATGTAAATATATTGCATGACCTCAGGTCCACTACTGTGGGAGGTGAGAGAACGGTGCTAAGTGAGCTCAGGGTCAATGAGTATTAGTTCTTAGGTTTTGGGTTTTTTTTTCAATTTTTAAAATTTCTTTTGGATTTCTTGACCATAGAGATAGCAGAAGTTGCTTTATTTTTAGCATACAATTTCTGTTTTGAAGAAATTTAAAGGTTTGAGAAGTTGTGAGGATTGGAGAAAATATCTAGTCTGCCATCTTGTTTTTCACATGACCTAAAAACTGTAGGGAATCCAAAGAGAAATGAAGATTATGACAGTAGATTCTATGGTCTATAAGGCAAAAAATAAGGGGCAAACAAACTAAAATATGTAATGGCAAGTCTCACCAAAGAAACAAAGGAGAGAACAACAGACTGAGAATGCTCACTACATAAGCAAAACATATTGATCTCAAAGTCAGTATGTGTAAAGACAAAGTAAAGGTCACATAAGGTCCTTATGTTTAACACAAAAGGACAAAAAATCCCGTTACACCGCAATGCAGGAAATAAAAAGAGAGAACTGCCCACAACTCCTGAAAACAGGAAATTAAATACTAAATGAAAGAATTTCTAGGTCACCTGTAGAAAAAATAAAACAACAATAACAAAAAACAAACAAAAAAAAAACAAGGCTGCAAATTCCAAGACACATAGTGGTTTAATTTAATCATTCAATTCAGGAATAAGTTCTGCAAGCCATCAGGAGAAAACCCTTCGAAGAGACAGGAAAGGAAATTCAAGTAACACAAGGCTATTACGCACCCAGCACATAACATACGAGGGTACGGAAGAGTATGCTCCAAAGACCACTGGGGTTCAGGATGCAGCCCAAGGTGACTTACTCTGAAAATCTGAACTTAACCATAAATGAAAAAGAGATGAACATTTAATAATAAAAAAGAAATTTGGAACATTCTTAGAAAGAAAACCAGACCTGAAGAGATTATTTGCTTAACACCCCAGATAACAGATATGCGAGAGAGGTGAGCAGAGAGCACAGTAAGAGATTCCTCATTTGGGGGGGCTGGGGAAAGGAGGGAGGTGTATTTATAAGTTTGCTATAATAGTGACTTTCATTTGAAAATTTTTTGGCTATCACTTATAAAAATTACAAAAACGTATTGGGTGGTTTAAAGACACAACTTCAATGTATTATTATGAGTCAACCTTCACTGTATGTCTGAAACCTCAGAATGTGGTTAGTTTTCATTTATAAATAAAGGATAAATGAAATGTAACTGTTGAGAGAAACATGAGAAAACTAATAATATTCAATTCTTAAGTCATGGTCAGTGAAATTTTGCTATTTAAGGTAAAAACTCTTGTGAATAAAATTTGATTTTGTTTTGAGTTTTGATTACATGAATGATAGTCTGAATTGTCATTGGGCCAACAGTGTACCAGGCAAGAAGAATACGGCATGTGCTACAGTCTGAAAACGGCTACAGATGGATGTCTATTCCTTGGAAAAGTTGAGAGGATGACCTTGCCATGGCCTAAGATAGGACTGTCTTGACTGGGTTTCCCCATTGTGTTATTTCTTTTCTGAACAGGTAATTTTGCCATCTGGTTAATACCAAGCCTGACTTTTAATACCCTGTGAATAATGTGGAGCTTTACTACATGGCTATCATATATGACACAGGCCTGGAATTAAATACAGCTAAGGGAGTTTTTCCCCTGTTATAGTATATGTCAGGTCAGTCTGTATCCTTAAGGGGACAAGTCTTGATATTTTTATAATTATGTCTCCCCCTTTTCCTTTCAGATTAAATTTTCTAAAAACAGGGCAGGTGAACACTAGAAGTTTTGCAAGTACAATACTAAATCAATTAATAGATTGATATTGGAACATCTTTGAGTTACTATAATATAATGTAAGTATGAGCAACCTCCAAATTTTGATCTTTATTTGTGGTCAAATTATAATAATCTCCTAAGGGAGGAATTAGACAAAGTAAAAAGACAAAGATGTAATGCGAAAGTTTCCTAATTAAATGGAATAATACATTTTGATAAAGTAATAGGATTAGACTGTTTTCTGTAAAAGCTAGGATATAGAAATATGTATATGACTGACTTCCAAATGTATCTAATATAGAAATTCTGACTTTGTTATTGTTGATGTTTTAGTAATAAATTATCAAAACTGGATTAAAGATTTTACATATAAAACTGCAGGGCACCTATGTGGCACCAGACCAGAAGTCAGGAAGAAATCTGGTCTCGGACACTTACCAACTGTGTAACCTTGAGTAAGGCACTTAAACCTGGTTTGCCTCAGTTTTCTCATGTGTAAAATGAGCTGAAGAAAGAAATGGCAAACTACTCCAGTATCTTTGCCAAGAAAACCCCAAATTGGGTCATAAAGAGTTGGACACAACTAAAACAACTGAATAACAATATAAAATTGCATTGATACTTGTCAAGAAAGTGAAATTATCTTCCCATTTTGAGTGAATCACACTTGATTCCATCTCGTGACAATTTTGGAGCTCACTTCCCTTTCCAGTCAGATTCGAACATTAGTGCAGGGCATTTTCTCACAATTATACATCTCAAGCAACCTTATGTGAAACATTATGTCTTATGTGAAAAGCTGGTCTTGTGCTAGTCAATTAGTTACTGTTTCCATGTTCCTTTTTTCCTTAAATATTCTAATTTATTATTTATTTGTTTTCCACATTCTTTCCTTTTTAATTTGAGTTCCAAATTCTCCCCTCCCCCCCAGAACCACTGAGAAGGGAAGTAATATGATATCAATTATACCCATGAAATCATCCAAACTCATTTCTGTATTGCCATTTTTTAAAAAAAAGTAAGAAAATTATACTTCAATTTGCACTCTGAGTTCATCAGTTCTCTCTCTGGAGATGGAAAGTGTTTTTTATCATGAGTCTTTTGGAATTATCTTAGATCACTGTATTGATTACAGTAGTCAAATCTTTTACAATTGATCATCATTACAACACGGGTCTGTACAAAATGACTTCCAATTTTTCTCACTTTACTTTGTAACAGTTCATGGGGGTCTTGCCGTATTTTTCTGAAACCACCCCCCTCATCATTTCTTATAGCACAATAGTACTCCATCATCTCATATGCCATATAACTTGTGTAGCCATTCCCAGCTGATGGGCATTCCCTGGATTTCCTACTCTTTGCCACCACAAAAAGACCTGCTATAAATATTTATGTACATATAGGTCCTTTTCCTTTTATCTCTTTGGGATATACATCTAGCAATAGTATTGCTAAGCAATCACAGTTTTATAGCCCTTTGGCCACAGTTCCAAATTGTTCTCCAGAATGGTTAGACCAGTTCACTATTCCACCAACAGTTCATTAGTGTACCTATTTTTCCTTCATCCACCCCCTCCAACATTTGTCATTTCTGATAGATGTGGAATAGTAGGATCCTAGGGGAGGTATCATCACTGCTCTCCTGGTTCATGCTCTGGTCTTTACCCAGGAAGGGTTTCTGTTCCCCTGCAGCCACAAGAACTCCTCTTTGTGTCAGAATTGTAACCAGAGGCCCTGTTCCCTTGTGACCAACTACCACAGCTCCTCTCCACCCTGAAACTGCGACCCAGAATTGCATATGGGCAACAGAACTGCTAATCAGCATCAGCTATACCCAATATCAGCAAAGGGTCCCCTATGATCTCTTCCTAATCAGTTGTCTGATGCCTTTAACATCTTTGGGCTGAGGGCTGCCAAAGCTGCTGCTGCAGTGACCACTATTGTCAGAACAGAAAAAGCAACTCCAACTCTATGTCATGGACTTCTCTTACTGATCTCTTAAATCCTTAGGCCCAAAAAATTCTCACCCAGACCTTTTCTCAGCTCTACCACTCCAAAATTTGATTTGAGGTGTTACTTTAAAGTTGTTTGGAGGGGAAAGCTGGGAGAATTTCGCTGCTCCTAATCCGCCATCTGGACTCCTCTTCCATGTTCCTTTGATTAAATACAGATATTTGGTGGAGAAGTAGGACAACTCGTTTTCCAATTTCAGGGAATTGCACCTGTTTGCTCTCCCTCTCCCAACTTGGGAAGTCCCTAATCTTTCCTTCCATTAGAAATCAGAATACTTAACAACCTTTGTATCCTGTTAATTGTTTTCTTTTAATGCATAATCATCTATCTCCCCCATCCACCTGTATTCGGAGTCCAATGCCAAGCTGAAGAGGTCTGGTCCCAATCTGTTATGCAATTGGCATGTACTGCTTAATAAATCAATACGTTAGGAAGCTTGTACTTTTGTTTCCTCAGCTATTTCAGATTTCACTTACCACGGAAGAGAGTGACATGGGAGGCTTGAAGAGACACAAGATTAAGAATAGCTTCTTCAGAAAGTAGAATAGCAAACTGAGTTTAGAGAGGCAAAGAGTGATGGCCTTGCTGTAGTGAAGGTCTAGTTGAGATTAAATAACATAAATTTGTGGTGGACACAATCAGATCATGATTTCTTCTACCTTGGTCCCTCAGGAAGTAAATAGGAATGAAGGAAGTAGAAGATGGTGGCAAATTTAGAGGCAGAATGAGGAACAGAACATCAAACATATGACCATTTCTGTGTGTAGTGAGCAGATTGAAGAATGGAAAGTTTACGTATTTGTGGGAACACAAATATGTCATCTTGAAGTCCCTTAGTATGATGGCAGGTGTTGGGAAGAAGAGAAAGAATGTGAGGTAGGCAAAACTGAAGAAAGAAGGAAAATGTCCTTGGAAGTCAGCAGCCAATGGCCCAACAAGGATGTATCTAGATTGGGTAACAGACATCAATAATGAATCCACAAAGGAGGAGAGACTGCTAGGTAATGGTAGTATGAGGAACGTCTGGAAAGTTAGAAAGCAAGCACTATTCTGACTGCATATCACTCCTGTATCTGACAAAAATGGAGCATTATTATTACAAAGAAAATAGAGGCAGAAATTCCAATAACTAGTGAGAGAACGATGCTTCCTTTAATCCCTACGGGTTTTTAGAGGTTGTTATGGCATGACAGAAAAAAAAAAATCAAGTACCCATTTTAACATCACTGATTATTCTCATATTATGTATTTTTAACAGAACAGAAAAAGCAACATTCAGGGGAAATTCATCATAGTAACTTATTTATTAAGCACGTAAGTTCTGTCAGACTGCCTAGTAAACAGATTGTTAAAAATGTAAAAGAAAACTGCGGCATGGTTCCATTTTCCCCACTTAGAATTGTTTCAGCATTTTCTTTGTTTTGAAGAGTTGCTCATCACTGCAAAGTATTATCTTCCTCCCTCAAATAGAACACACTGTTTGCAAAGATCAGTATTATTCTTTAAAAAGTGACAAATCCTGCCACTATTGAGGACAGCAAATTGAAAACAGTTTTAGACAATACATCATCTTCAAATTCTCAATATCATATATTCTTTGCTACTCTTCAAACACTAAAGTTATAAAAAGAATTATCTCCCACTGTGACTTTTTATTTATGAGTTAAGTTTAGGGCTATCTATGTACAGTTTTATTCTCCATCTTAAAACATTCCTCTAATAATTTTTAATGTCTGAAAAATTATTTATGATAAATGTCATTCCTTTGGTCAATACGGAAAGAAAGAGTATTGGTAGCAAATGGATTCATGACATACCAAATTTTCTTGACTAACTAGGGTCAGAGGTAATATACAAAATTATTATTCCTCCACAAGTATTCTCTCATCCACTTCAAAAATTAAAAACTGTATATTTCCAGAGAGATGGCAACTGTGCTTGGCACATGGGGAGGACCCACTACCTTTCATTCGTTTATTCATTATATTTCTCTGTATTCCTTAACACCGCAACCCTCTGTAATACCTAAAACTGCACATTAAACATAGTAGGCACACAATATATTTTTGAATGAATTAATTAAACGCCAGGAAACTCCAGGAGTTCTTCCTTTTCATTAAAAGTAGAAAAAATGTCCCATAAATCACTTAAGGGAATTTACCTGCAACTGTAAGCTTGGCTGTTCTGCTTACAATGGTTCCAAGGCTTTCCACAGTGGCCACACATTGATAATATCCTTCATCAGGTTTATTGTGTTTGGAATGCACCACACTGTTAATTAACAAAGATCCATCGGACAGCAGCTGACGCCGATCATCAGACACCAAGTTCAAAAAAGTTCCATCTTTTTTCCATTCAATTTTGGGGGAAGGTTCTGAATATGCTGAACAGTTAAGAATAACAGAAGATCCTCGTAATGAAAGGGTATCCACCGGTTCCACAACAAAATAAAATGGAGTAAACGTTCTCACATTGGCCCCTGTAGAAACAGAAATGGGGAGAGAGAAAAAAGTTAAGAAATCTTCATTTAAGTTCTTTAGGTTTTTTTAAAGTTAATTATATACTTTAACATTTTTTCTACTAGTCTAAAAAACATTTAAAAGTCACTTAAAACATGCAATACAGAAAAGCACATAGTTCCCCTAGGATCAAGAATTTGGATCAAATATGAACTACTATGGCTGTCATTTAAAATTCCTTCACAGTATCGGCTATGAGACAGCTTGGTGCGCCAGTAAAACGGGTCTGGCATGCAAGATGCAACAGTCAATGTAACAAAAACTGCTGGAAAAATCAGAAAACACTCTGGCAGAAACTAGGCATAGACCAACATCTTATACTCTATACCAAGATAAAGTCCAAATGGGCACATGGTTTAGATATAAAGACTGATACTATAAGTAAACTAGGAGAGCAAGGAATAGTTTACCTGTCAGATCTATGGAGAAGGGAAGAATTTATGACCAAACAAGGGATACAGAACATTGTGCAACGCAAAATGGATGATTTTGATTACATTAAAGTGAAAAGTTTTTTCACAACCAAGATTTGAAGGAATCAATAAGTTGGGAAACTATTTTAACAGCCAGTATCTCTGATAAAGACCTCATTTCTAAAATACATAGAGAATTGAGTCAAATTTATAAGAATACAAGTCATTTCCAAACTGATGAATGGTCAAAGGATATGAAACAAGCAGTTTTCAGAGAAGAAATTAAAGCCATCTATATTCATATGAAAAAGTGCTCTGAATCACCATTGATTAGAGAAATACAAATCAAAAGAACTCTGAGGTACCACACCTCACCTGCCAGATTGGCTAACATGATGAAAGAGGAAAATGATAAATGCTGGAAATGTGGGGAAATTGGAACATTAATGCATTTTTGGTGGAGTTGTGAACTGATCCAACTATTCTGGAGAGTAATTTGGAACTATACCCAAAGGGCTATAAAATTGTGCATACCTTTTGACCCAGCAACACCACGTCTATGATCTCTCCCAAAGAGATCATAAAAACAGGAAAAGGACCCACATATACAAAAATATTTATAGCAGCTCTTTTTGCAGTGGCAAAGAATTAGAGGTTGAGGGGATTTCCATCAGCTGGGGAAGGGCTGAAAAAGTTGGGGTGTGTGACTGTGATGGAATGCTGTTGTGCTGTAAGAAATGAGTAGTATGTAGACTTTGGAAAAACCTGGAAAGACTCATATGAACTGATGCAAAGTGAAATGAGCAGAACCAGGAGAACACTGTACATATTCACCACCACATTGTGTGATGCCTGACTTTGTTAGACTTATTCTTCTCAGCAATGCAAGGATCTAAGGTAACTCCAAAAGACTAATGATGGAAAATGCTATTCATATCCAGAGAAAGAAGTATGGAGTCTGAATGCAGATGGAAGCATACTATTTGCTCTTCTTTTCTTTTGTTGTTTTGTTTCTTCTTTCTTGTGGTTCCTTCCATTAGTTCTAATTCTTCTTTACATCATGACTAATGTGAAAATATGTTTAATATGAAAGTATAAGTAAAGTCTATATCACATTGCACACTATCTTGGGGAGAGGCGTAGTAAAAGGAAGGAGAGAAAATTTAACATTCAAAATTTTATGGAAGTGAGTGTTGGAAACTAAAAATAAATAAGTTAATTACACACACACACACACACACACACACACACACACACACCCCTTTCAAGTCTGTTTACACATACTCTGCTCCATGGGTTCTCTGGCCCAGCTATTTAAGTCTACTTGCTGTGAGCATGCACACATGGCCTGCCATCTCTGTGCCTAAGCACTGACTGTCTCTTGTGCCTAGCATGCTCTGTCTCCTCACAACCTTTTGGGACCCTTAGTTTCCTTGAAGACTTATACCTTCTTTTAGATAACTCTTCCAGTCCAGTCTGTTACTAGTGTCTTTCCCTCTAGGGTTACTTTCATCTAGTATGTATGTATCTGTGCTCAAAGTCAACCCAGCTCAGGAACTTGCTGAACACAGAAGGGCAGTGATGAGACTTTGCCATGAATCACAAAATCTTGGGAGCACCAAAGCATTGCAGGTCTCCAGTCAGAGATATTTTGTATATCCTGAAAAAACATAATGCATTTAAAACCCAAAGAAAGCAGCACAAGGTCCCAAGAAGACAAAATCTTTAGCTCAGACTGTCTTCCCAGAAGTATAGAGAGGAAGGCTCTAATATAAAATCAAAAGTCAGGAAGTAAACTGGAATCATGAATCCAAAATAATAATTCTACCATAAAAAGCTTTTATGGTGAATTGGAAGCTCAAGACACAAATCCAGAAGTAGGGAATAACTAAAAACTACCTATAAGTGATGTTTCAAAGAAATCTGCAACTTGGGCTAAAGGACACCCAGTATTTCTGAGACAATGCATGATTTTTTTAAAAAAAGAGATAAAATGATTTTAAAATCAAATTGGGGGTGAGGGATAGGGGTGGAGAATGAGAAAAGAAATGAGTGTTATGAAAGACACAGAAAGAGAATAGCTTAGAACAAGAGGTACAAAACTTTACTCAGGAAAATAATTTCCTGAAAATTAAAATTGTTCAAATTGAAGCTAGTGACTCCATAAGACATCAAGAAATCTTAAAGTGAAAAGACAAAAAAGAAAAAGAAAATGTAAGGTATCCCATAGCAAAACTGACCTAAAAAACAGAGAGAAAATTTAAGAATCACTAGACTATCTAAAAACCACAACCAAAAAATAATCTAGACATCCTATTTCAAGAAATTACAAAAGAACATTTCCCAGGACTCTTAGAACCAAAGGACAAAGTAGAAATAGAAATAATCAACCAGTCACCTAAAAGAAATATCCATATAAAAACTCCCAGGAAAGTTATCACCAAAACCCAGAACTTTCAGTTCTAAGAAAAAGTACTACAAGCAAATACAGAGGAAGAATTCAAACACTGAGGAGGCAGAGGCAGGATCATATAAGTTTTAGGAGCATCCACAAAAAAGGAGTGGAGAATTTGGAATATCATATTCAAAAATGGAAAGGATATAGGTTTACAATCAATAACCTATCCAGCAAAAATTAGTAAAATGCTGCAAAGGAATAAATGAAATGAAAAACTTCCACACATTCCTGATGAAAAATACTAAAGCTACATAAAAACTCTGAAGTAAAACACAAGAGTCAAGAAAAGCATAAAAAGGTAAACATGAATGAGCAATCCTAACGTAATAAACAAGGACAAACTACTGACATTTTAACATAGGGAGATGATAATACTCTCAAAATTGATGATAAGAGATTATAAACAAAGTATAATTACATAGAAAGTTTGAGAATCAGTTGTGTTAAGTTTTTGATAATCTTAAAATAAGAATGGGAAGGGAGAGGAGAAATATACTGGGTTGGGGGAGGAGAACAGAAAGGAAGAAGGCAGAAAATTATCTTATAATTGGTGTGTCCAAGGAGAATTCCATACAAGGCGGGGTGGGGAGAAGCAGGTAACATTTAAACCTCCTCATACTAGCCAAAGGCAGAAGGACACACAAGTGCACACACATGACCACACACACACACACACACACACACACACAAGTTGGGTACATTTCACCCAACAGAGAAACAGGGAGGAAAGGAAAGAATAAGTGGAATAAGTGCGAAAATAGATTAAAGGAGGGATTAGTCATGATCTGAAGAGACTCTTGAAGAAGTGGAAACAAAGAGAAGGAACAGCAAAACAAAATAGTGTGGAAGGAAATGTACAATTAACGATCACACATGAATGTAAATGAGATAAACTGACTCATAAAACAAAAGAGAATGGATTAGAAACCAGAATCCAATAAAATGTTTTCTGTAAGAAATATACTTGAAAGAGAAAGAAACACACAATATTTAAAAGAAAGGACTGGAGTAGACTCTATTATGTTTCAGGTAAAGTAAAAAAAAAAGGGAGAGATAGTAATCATGATCTTGCAAAAAAAAAAAGCAACAGTAAAAATAGGCCTAATTAAAAGAGATAAACAAGAAAACTAAATTTTACTGAAAGGTAGCATAGACAATGAATATATTTTATAAACAAATATGAGTCAAATGACACACTATTAAAATTCTTAAGGAAAAAGATCTAATCAGGTCACAGGGAGAAATAGATAGCAAAACTATAATAGTGGAGAGCCTCACTTTATCCCTCTCAGACTTAGATAAATGTAACCAAAAAAAAAATGAGAATATTGAACGACCTGAACAGAAATTAGAAAATCTAGATCAGATAGATATCTGGGAATGATGAAGAGGAATAGAAATTAACATACCTATTTCTCATGTGTGCATGGCACTTTCACAAAAAATCATGATGTACTAGAGTATGAAAATCTTGCAAAAATGGCAAAAAGCAGAAATATTAAATGCATCTTTGTTGACTATACTGCCATAAAAATTACATCTAATAGGCTTTTAAGCAAAGAGTAAAAATTAACTGATAACTTAATGCTAACATATGGGTGGGTGAACGAATACATCATAAAAACAATCAACAATTTTCATTAAAGGAAAACAAAGAGACAAAACATCACATTTCATATATATCCCAAGCAGTACATCCAAAAAGAGAAAGAACAGATCAACGAATTGGGATTGCAACAACAACAACAAAACCCAAAACTGGAAAACTAACAAATTAAGTCTCCCTAATTAAACAGCTATATGGAAATCCTGAAAAATGAAAGAAAATGCTAACTGAAAGCGAAATCAAATAGTTTTAAAACCACTGAATTAGAAGTTTTTTTAATGAAATAAATTATTGACATTTTTAAAAGAAAGTCAAATTGTCAGTATTTTTTAAATGGTGCATTCAAAATCAATGAAGAAAAAAAATAAAAGAAATTACCAGGTACTATTTTGCTCAATTACATGCCCCCCTCAAAAAATATAAATTAAATGGATTACTATTCACAAAAATATAAAATCTCCAAATTAACAGGATAGGAAATAGAGGACTTAAAAATAGGATAAGACCCTATCCTGGAAAAGAAATGGATCAAGGCATAAATGAGTTTTCAAAGGAAAAAAGCAAAACAAAACAAAAATCATATGGATTAACAAGACCAGAAGGGGAAGAGTTCATGACCCAATAAGCACTAGAGAGGTTCATAGGAGTAAAAATGGACAATTGTGATCACAGATTCTATTAAAATTTTAAAAAAATTCCAATACTACATAAACTGTTAAAAATAAAAAAGAGGCAAAAGAAGGAGTCCAGACAACTTTCTTCAGTGTCCCTGTGGCAGATGAAAGATGAAATTAATGAGAAAACAAAGGCTCAAGGTTCTGAGTATATATAGATTTGCTAAACAATGCATGCCAACTGCTCAACAAATCAGGACCAGATACCCTCAGCTATGGCACTGGACTCTGAGTAAAGGAGACAGATTTTTATACACTAAAAACAAACAGGGGGCGGCTAGGTGACACAGTGACTAGAGCACTGGCCCTGGAGTCAGGAGGACCTGAGTCCAAATCTGGCCTCAGACACAACACTTACTAGCTGTGTGACCTTGGGCAAGTCACTTAACCCCAATTGCCCTGCCTTCCCCCTCCAAAAAAACCAAAAAATAAAAAATAAAAAGAACAAATAATTAAAAGAAAACAATTAACTAGGATACAAAATCTAATTTTGTAATCCAATTTCTAAATAGAGGAAAGAGTAAGGACTTTCCAGGTTGGGATGGGGAGAGTGAACAGGTACAATTCTCTGAAGTTGGAAAAAGAGATGTTCCACTCTCAAATGTCTATATACAATCAAAAGAACATGGAAACAATAACTGATTGATTGGTGTGGGGTCAGTTTTCAAATAAAACACATGGATTACTTGAGATGTATAATTGTAAGAAAACTTGTATGAATTTTCAGATCTGACTAGGTTTCTAGTCAGCATAAACTACATTCTTACTTAAGGATCGTTAAGCAGCAGGTGGAGATGGGAGGTAGTCCAGCTTCCCAGCCATTTAGAGCTAGGTCCAAACAAAGTAATAATAAGGTCCTCTCACAATTCCCACAATTGAGTAAAGTTTACTCACAAGACAAAAATTGGACTAAAGCCACAACTGAAAGGAAAGGGAACTGAGCTAGCTCCAGAACTGAATCACAAGATACTGTTCTAATCCCCTGACCACAAATATGGTCTTGATTCTTACAGCAATGAGATCCAAAACAGAAAGAAAACTGTAGACCAATATCCCTAATGTAAAAATTTTAAACAAAATACTAGCAAGGAGACTACAGTAGCCCATCACAAAGACATACACTATAATTAGGTTGGATTTCTATCAGGAATGTGAGGCTGGTCCAATTTTAGAAAAACTATAAACATTATTGACCATATGAATAAGAAAAACAACAGAAATTATATGATTATATCACAGATGCAAAAAAACTTTTGATAACATATAACATTCATTTTAGTAAAAAAAAACAAAACTAAAAGCATAAGAATATGAGTTTTCCTTAATATAAGTAGTTTATCTATGTAAAACCAAGAGTCACTACTGTGTGTAATGGGGATAAACTAGAGGCCTTTCCAATAAGATCAGGTAAACCAAGGATGTTCATCATCATCATGACTATTCGATACAGTGCTAGAAATGCTAGCTATAGCAATAAAACAAGAAAAATAAATTAGGGAAGAGGTATAGACAAAGATGAAACAAATTATTCTTGCAAATGATATATATAATTTACTTAGAGAACCCTAAAGTAAACTAAAAAACTATCTAAAACAACTAACAACTTCAACAAAGTTAAAAGATATAAAAACAAACCCACATAAATCATTAGTACGTCAATATATTACTAAAAAATCCGCCAGGGGGAGATAGAAAGCGAAATCCATTTAAAATAATCACAGACAGCATAAAAAGATTGGGAGTCTACTTGCCAAAACACACATAGAAACTATATAAACACTATTACAAAACAGTCTTTACACAAAATAAAACTTCTAAATAATTGGAGAAACATCAGTTCTTCTTGGGCCAACTGACCCAAGATAACAAAAATGATAACACTCCCTAAATTAATTTACTTATTCAAGGCCATACCAATCAAACTCACAGGGAGGGAGAGGGCATAAACACTTATGGAGCCTTTATGGTGTGCCAGGCACTACGCGGAGCATTCTAACAAATATGGACTCATTTGATCCTCACAACAACCCTGTGAGGCAGGTGGTTATTATCCCCATCTTGCTGCTAAGGACAACCAAAGCAAAGCGAGCAAAGCTTGGGTGACTTGCCCAGGGTCACGTAGCTAATAAGAGTCAAGAGGCTGGATGGATGTGTCCTCAGGACTTTTTGACAAACTGCTCTTATTGTGAGAAAACTCAGCAGGTAGTGCATCCAAATAGCTGCCCTGAGAGAAAGGCAGCTGGCAAATAAAGGCCAGCTTACCAAAGTCAGAGCTGGCTATACATTTCTCTGGCTGGAGTGATGGGGACCAACATGAAGCTGACTTAGGTTTCACTATTAAAACTATTATTGGGGCGGCTCGGTGGCACAGTGAATATGGCACTGGCCCTGGAGTCAGGAGGATCTGAGTTCATATCTGACCTCAGACACTTAACACTTACTAGTTGTGTGATCTTGGGCGAGTCACTTAACCCCAATAAGTCAAACAAAATAAAACAAAAACCCTATTATTTCAATGAGCTTGTATGCCTCCCCAAAAGGAGTGAGCATGACAATGCAATTACCCCTTGTAGGAAAGTCCCACACCATCATCATCAGTGTGTATGCTCCCACCATGAAAAAAAACCTGATGTCAAATAATAATTTTATGAAGACCTGGAAAAGGTCAAGCTTATAATTCTGGGTGACTCTGAGGCCAGAGTAGGCAAAGACTTATCAGACATAGCAGGGAGTCCTTTGGAAGGTTGGAAACAGCAACAGTCACTTACTTCGTTACTTTGTGACGTTACTTCATGACGTTAATCACCAACACTATCTTCCATTTACCTAAATACAGCAAAACTTCATGGATTCATCCTAGCAGCAAACATTGGTATTTAATAGACTATGTCATTATAAGGAGAAAAGACAGACAGGATGTAAGAGTGACAAAGATAATATATGATGCTGAGTGCTGGGCCGATCATAAACTTATCTTCTCCAAGCTAAACTTTTTCGTTCAACAAAAGCAGTAGTCCAAATGCAAGATGATTACCAGAAGACTTAATGTCATGGGAATATGATGCTTCTCTAAGTGTAAACAATTACTTGCCACCTTGGAGGGCAAGCTGAGCCAACATACAGTTGGCAACAGCAGAGCAGAAAAGGAGCAAGCAGCTTTCAGAGATTTGGTGTACAGTAATACATTCGCTCATGCCAGGAGGTAAGCAGTTTAGTCCTTAAAAACGGCTGCTCAGACACCCAGTGGGATGCTGAATCCCACTGCAGCTTCGTTCCAGTAAGAAGACAGCCCTGTGGCCTGGGCCACCTCTATGCAGGGTTGTTACTACAGCTCCCAATGTATACAAACCTGCTGCTTCATCACTTGCCCTTCACCACAGGGCCTTGAGGTAGGTAAAAATGTAAAATGGTATGGGTGATGGCTTTTGATTCATGCAGAAATTGAATTTAAGTGAGGAAGAGGTGCACAAACTTGTTGGCCTCACTCTCTTGTCCAGAGTTGTCATAGTTCAGTGGCAGGGCAAAAGTAAAAAAATGACTGGCAATGGCTCGAGCAATGGCTCCAGACTCAAAGGATGACCTGGGCACCGTGTTTGCTTCAACCACCTTCATGATTGTTGCAACAAATTGTCCTCATCCGCTCATTCCACTTGGGGTAGACATCCCTCTAACTTATCATAGGGTTTGAGGCCTGTCAGTCACCCTCAACTTGGTTTTTAGCCCATCTGTCAAAACAGTTTATCAGGGTGTGGCCTCTGCACATGCTATAGCTTCTTGGAGCCACAGGTGAGAGCTGGGTGGCAGGTGGACACCAAAGGTGGAAAGCTGCCTTGAAAAGGGCTCAGTAGTCCTCACATCAGAGGCACCAGTATTCTTTGAATACTTGTATACCTCGATACTACTCATATCCTCATACTACTTATCAAGACAAGCTCTAAATGGATACACGATTTAGATATAAAGAATGACATCAGTAAACAAATTAGAGAAGCAAGGAAGAAATTAATAGTCAGATCTATGGATAGGGAAGAGTTCATGACCAAACAAGCACTAGAGAGCTTCCAAGGAATAAAAATGAACAATTTGATTGCACATAAATTAAAAAGATTTGGGGGGCAGCTAGGTGGCGCAGTGAATAGGGCACTGGCCCTGGAGTCAAGAGGACCTGAATTCAAACCCGGCCCCATAACATTTACTATCCGTGTGACCTTGAGCAAGTCACTTAACCCCAATTGCCCTGCCTTCCCACCTCCCAAAAACAACAACAACAAAACCAAAAAGGTTTGGCACAAACAAACTCATTCAGCCAAAATTATAAGAGAAATAGGAAAATGAGTAAAAAGTCACGGCAGCAAGGTTTCTCTTTTATAAAGGTCTTATTTTTTTGATAGGGAACCCGATCCAAACTTAAAAGATTAAGAGTCATTCCCGAATTGATAAATGGTCCAAGAATATGAATATGTAGTTTCAGAGGATGAAATCTAACTTAATAATAACCACATAAAATACTCTGCACCGCTAACAGAGAAATGCAAATTTAAAAACAATGAAGTACCATTACAAGCCCATCAGATCGGCAAAGCTGAGAAAAAAGGAAAACGAAAAATGCCGGAAGGGACGCGGGGAAAGAGTCACGCCACCGCGCTGCTGGTGGAGCTACGAGCTACTCCGGACACCGCAAAATAACTTGGGGCTGCCTGAGCCCAACCTGACCCAGGGACGACACTGCTACTAGCTCCGCGCCCTAAAGAGAGCGAAGGGAAGGAGGGAGCCCCTGCGTGCGCAGTGACTGTAGCGGTTCTCTTTGTGGCAGCGCGAATTCGGAAGCGAAGGAGGGCTCTACAACTGAAGAGCGGCTCACCGACGGAACGGAACGCGATCGCTAGAGATGACGGAAGCGGTTTCGGAGAAAGCTGGGGACTTGTGCGAGCTGATACAATAGGCGATGAGCCGAACCAGGAAAAACACGCGTGCAGTAATAGTAATGTCAGACAATCTCTGAAGACTTAGGAACTTTCACACAACGACAAAACCACAATTCCGCAGGGTTCGTGACGAAAAATACTAACCGCCTCCAGACTGAGGGGTTACGGACGCAGGCTGCAGATTAAGACACAACTTTTTTTGACGCGGCTAACGCAGGACTATGTTTTGCTTGACGACACATATTTTAAACTATTTTGTTTTTCTCACTTTCACAGGTGTGTGTGGGAGAATGCAGTCCTGAAAATTAAACAAAACTTAGAAACTGAAATAAAATAAAATAAAATAAAATATCACTGTTAATTTGGAGAAAGATGTTTTGATTGGACAATAAGGACATAAGTTAGATTGCAAAGCATGGAGAAGGGTATCTGAAGTAAGAAAAATGTAGGCAATGAGTATATACACATTTTTCTAGGAGTTTGGATATGAACAAGGGATCAACACCCCCCTGTCCAATTCAAAAAAGAGACAACCCAACTGGCTGAATAAACAAATTAGTCAGTTCTTTGAGGATTTTAGATAGCTAAAAAGCCCTGGACAGCTGCAACTGAGAGAAGGAGAAAGATGGAAAGGCAGGGAGTTAAGAGAAAAAGAGAAACCTGTAGGAGGGCATCTCTATCTCCCTTACCCATAGTGGTCCTGTTATATATCTAGAAATACAGTGCATGATAGGAGAAGGGCAGGGGGGAGTCATATAATGAAAGTGAAGGTTAAAAAATGGACAACTGAATTGCTGCACTGATGGCCACAATATGGAAAAAGACCTGAAAGACAGACTCTGATATATTAGGAAAATCTTCTATAGAGGATATACAGGAGAATACTCAAGTCCGCTGATATATGAAGCATAAGTATATTTAAAATTTGTTAACAGATAACTTATAAGATCATAAAATTAGCAAAGTAAAAAAAATATCTGTGCATTAAAATAAAATGGACCAAGGAGAAAGGCGTATGTACCAGCGAACAGAGTGCAGGGACTAGAGTCAAGAAGATATCTTGGGGAGTTTATATCCAAACTTGCATACTTACTTGCTGTGTGACCCTGAGCAAGTCACTCAGGAACCAGAGCAATCTATTGAAAGCCACCATTCCATTTAAGGGAGAAAGGAGAAGAGTTGTACGTTTACAGTAACATGGAAGGCAACTAGTACTCAATGTCACGAGCTTAATCTTTATCTTAAAAATGTCTCTACCTATAAAAAATTTTATTTTCATTTACAGATGAAAGCTAAGCTCCTTTTTCTGATTGTTAAAGTAGGGGTGCATATTCTATACAAGTCAGTGTGTCAGTGGGGACACCACAATGATAGAAAGAACCACACATGAATTTCCTTCATTCAGGAATCATCATCATTAAAATACATATATTACATAAGCCAACACACAACATTCGAATTAATTAAATTCAAATTCTTTGGCTCCCTACTGCTTTTGATCCTAAAAAGAAAAAAGATGCACTTAAAAGATACACCCTCTGCTTTCACCATCTTGAAAGGCAATTTGATGCAAAGGCACTGAGGAAGAGAGAGCTACATTCAGTCATGGTCTATTGCCCTGTGATGAGCAATTCTACTTCTCTCCAAATTGAGAGGTGAAATTTCCAAGGTGAAATTTCTCTTCTGCTACCTCTCCTGGCTCCCCTGTTCCTATTCACCTTGGCCCCCACACTTGCTTTGCCCTATATCCTACTCCACTCTCCCTTTATATTATTAATACAACTAGGGGTTCAAGAATGCACAAAGTGCCCTTCATATGAGACTTCTTCCTATATATTCTGTATTGAATTTTTCAGGTTATATTATTTCCAACAGAAATTAAGCTCTTGATTGTCATTTCTGTCTTTGTATCTCTAGCACCCTGCATAGTGTCTAGTATATAGTAGATACTTAACAAATGCCCAATGAATGAATTAATCTCCCTGCAATCAAAGGAGCCTAATTCTCTCCTGCAGCCTGAAACACGACCGCCCCAGCCACCCTTTCCAGTACTGGGCATTTCTTTTCTCACGTCCCATGTACACACAGGCATTCTAGAATAGAATGTTCTATGGCTAGCAAAGGTACTCCTTGATCCTCTTGGTGCCACTTGCACACTCTCTCCTTTTTGCCATAATTCAGCAACTTCTCTGAAGTTCACTCCATGCCCATCTATCAACCTAGCCAGGTCCTGGTTAAAGTTATCTGCTAGGGGCGGCTAGGTGGCACAGTGAATAGAGCACTAGCCCTAGCGCCAGGAGGACCTCTGTTCAAATCTGGCCTCAGACACTTGACACACTTAGTAGCCATGTGACTTTGGGCAAGTCACTTAACCCCAATTGCCCTCCAAAAAGCAAAAAAAAACCAGAAAACAAATAAAGTTATCTGCTGATTCCAAGTCACTCAATCTCCTTTATCAGAGTTTAATAGTGGCATAGTCTTCCTCACCAGCCCAACTGCTCTCCTTATATTCGGGTACTTCAATATATGTGGAAATGTTCCCTTCAAAGACCTTATCTTCCAAGTTCATCAATCTTCTAAATTTCCATGACTTGAACTATCCTCTACTTCAGCAACACAAAGACTGTTATACCTTGGGATCTCATCATTGCCCATATATGTTTCATCTTGACAATAGAGAACTAGGAAATTTCTCTGACCATAACTTTGCCTCCTTCCATCTCCCCTTGCACCTTATACCCTCCTAAAGCCTTCCCAAAAAACTCGTTACTGCAGCCTTCCCTGTTTTCTCCAGTCCATCACCCATGATTTTTCCTCCCCTCAAAATCTTGATGCTGTAATTATTCTCTACTTTCCACTATCCCTTGCTCTACTACTGATCATCCTTTTCCAAATACCAGTCCTGGTATTCCCCTATCTACTTTCTCCTCTACTACTCTTAGCTACTGATCACTGTTGGAGTTAGTCATAGAATTGTATTGGATGTATCAAATGATGAAACAAGCATTTTTTAAGAACCGACTAATAAGCCAGACACTATTTTAGGTGCTAGAGATACAAAGACAAAAATGAAAGCAGTCTTCTGCTCTCAAGAAACTTAAATTCTATCGGGGACAACATGTAAATATTTGCAAAATAAATACAAGGTAGTCAGAGTGGGAGAGGACTACAAATTAGGTAGGGGGGGGTCAGGAAAGGCTCTCATGTAGAAGGTGATGCTTAAACTGAATCACAAAGCAAGTGAGGGATTTACGAGATGGAGATGAAGAAGTACATTCCAGGGGCCAGTCAGAACAAAGACACAGGTAAGGGAGATGGCACTTCATGTATGAGGAATACAGAGAAGACGAAATTGGCATGAACACAGAGTGTGGGAAGGAAAATAATTAATAATGTAGGTGGAAAGATGAATTAGAGTCTGGCATGGATTTAAAAGTTATATGATGCAATATGGAGCCCCTAGAATTTATTCCAGGGCTTGACTGAATTTAGGAGAGTAACTAAGTCAGCTCTGCGCATAAGGAAAAATTACTTCAGCAACTATGGAGTATATAATGGAGGAGACACTTGTAAAAAGAAGAAGGCAATGGAGGAGAGACTTGAAAAAGGAAAAAGGCTATTTTAATACGGTGGGGATGAGGGTGTAAACTAAGGAAATGGCTGTATGATTAGTGATGATAGCTAGATTCGAGAGATGTGGTAGAGGCAGAAACAGCAAGATTTAGCCACTAACTGGATATACGGGGTGAGTAAGAAGGTGGAATAGAGGACAATACCTAGGTTAGAGACCTGGAAGACTAGAAAGACGGTAATCCTCTCAACAAAAACAGAAATTCTGAAGTGGGGCAAATGGGAAAGAGGTAAATCAATCAGTCAGCATTGATTAAGTATTTGCTAACTTCCAGGTATGGAGGTAAGCACTAGGGATAAAAAAAGAAAGGCAAAAACACACTCCTTGTCCTCAAGAAGCTCACATTCTAAAGGAGAAAAAACTGCAAACAACTATGTATGTAAAAGATACATATGATATAAATATAAGGTAATCTCAGAGAGAAAGGCACTGGGGGGAATGGAAGGGGGGAGAGAATGACCAGGAAGGCCTCTTGTAGATTCTGAGTTAAGTCTTGAAGGAAGTAGCAGGGAAGCCAGGATATGGAGATGAGGAAGGTGAGCACCCAGGTAGGGGACAGCCAATAAAAATACAGGAAGTCAGGAGATGAAGTGTGGTGTTCAAGTAACAAGAAAACCAATGTTGCTGGATCACAGAGTAACTGGAGGGGGATAAAATACAAGAAGGTAATGAGGACTTACACTGGCTGAAGCCTTTGGGATTTGGTGCTTGGAAAGTATATTTGTCTTGGGGGTAAGGGAGTTGGAACTCCCCCAGGGGTAACTGGCATGTGGAGAAGTGGGAAAGCATGAACCCAGGAAGGAGATTTCCAAGCAAATGTAGGGGGGAAAAGGTCAACAAGAGAGTATATATAGATCAGTGGTGCACTGCATAATCATGAATGTGTAAAGAGGAAAAGGCACTACCATGGGGCACTGTCCTTTCTCTCACCTACAAGAACTGCCATTGTTCTGGAATTAAGGCATAATGGAAAAGGGGATCCATGGGACAAAGGCTCCAAAGCAGTGGCAGAAAACTCCAAGAGGGAAGAGTCTAAAGTGGAAGTTTTGATTTCATGAAGAATACAGAAGGTTAAGACACCAGATAATTACAGAGGTCATGAATCAAAGCAAGAGGGTCTAAAGAAAATAGAAAGAAAAGATAATAATGAATAGAGTGGGCAAAAAAAAAAAGTGAAATGTAAAAATTAAGGAAAAGGACTAGCCTGAAGGGGAAGAAGGGAAGGGGAATCATTAAATGAGAAGAATGAATGTAAAAAAAAAAGTAACTAAAGGAACATAATAATACTATGTTTATAGCAGAAAAGGGAACTTGAAACTGAAAAGTTTCTGTACAGATGACATTAATGAACCTAGAATAAGAAGGGAAGTGGTCAAACAAGAAAAGATTTTTGTATCAACTTTCTCTGATAAGGGCTTAATATATAAATATTATGAACAATATGTATACACACACACACACACACACACCCCTACCTAATAGTCATTCACCCATAGATAATCAGAGATATGAACAAGTGGTTCTCAAAAGAACTGCAAAGTATTCACAATTACATGAAAAAATCCAATTGAAATGCAAATAAAAATAATCCCAATAAAGGAGAAGAACAACAAAAAATGGCGACAGTCAATATTGAAGGGGTTGTAGAAAGGCACACCAATACATTGTTGGTGGAGCTATGAAATGGCAGAACCATTTTGGAAAGCAATTTGGAATTATGCAAATAAAGTGACTACAAAATGTCCATTCCCTTTGAACCAAACATTCCATTACTGCCAATGATGGGGAAAAAGTCCCCATATACTCCAAAATATTTACAGCAGCACTTGGCAGATGGACTGAACCAGACTGGGCCTCAAAGGCATTGAGGAGTTTATCTACCCCAAGCATGTGAAGACTTCCCCCAGCAGAATGGGTGGACGAGAACAATCTGTTCCAACAGTGAAGAAGGGACTGAAGCCGACTCTGTGGAGTGCTTAGAACTTAGTCAGACATCAAAGACACCATGGTAATCTACTGCATCCTAAGCCATGGCCAGTTGTCCTGACTTTTGTCTGGCCTCAGAACTTTGATGATGACTTTGTGCAACTCTGCCTCACTTAAATCCAATTCACACATGAGTCAAGACATCATCCCATGATGTCACTGGTCCCCTTTGAAAATGAAGGTCAAATAAACAGCACTTTTTGTGATCACTAAACAAAGTAGATGTCCATTAACTGGGGAATGGCCAAACAAATTGTGGTATATGAATGTAATGGATTATTGCTGACCTGAAGAAATGACATATAAGGAATACAGAGAAGAAAAGATCTGTATGAATTGATGCAGAGCAAAGTAAACAGAACCAAGAAAACAACATATACAAGAAATACAATAACATAAATTGAAAGAATGACACGAAAAAGAAAATCAAAAGTAAATGTAACAAAACTGTAAAGATCAAGCGGGATTCAGATATGAGCAGGCACTCCCAATCTACCCCTTTATGGAGGTCAACAGTTGTTACACACTATACATATTTGCAAACTCTGAGATTCAGCCACCTCTACAGTGGGAAGATCACTTTAATGACTTTAATCATTTTAATAGGTTATTTATTAGAATTGTTGAGGTGAGAGGTAATGAAAATTCCAATCTCAACTAGGTGCTAAGTAGAGAGGAAGGAGAAGGAGCAGGAGAAATACTGCCTCAAGAAAAATGCTACTACTTGTCTGGATAGGGGAAGGGGAGAATTAAGAAATAGAGAAGAGGGGAAGAGAGTCAAGATGATAGGGTAGAAGCAGCAAAACTCTGCAGCTCTCTCCATAACCACCTCGAAAACCTAAAAATATGACTCTAAACAAATTTTAAAGCTCCAGAACTCACAAAATGACAGAGTAACACATCCCCAGTGAAGGCAGCCCAGAAGGCAGATGCAAACGGGTTCACCACAGTGAGCTGGGAGCCTAGACGAGCACTGCATGATCCCGCGGCTGGAGCCCTAGGACCGCCAGAACAAGCCACGGCTGGAGTGGGAATCACGGGCAGCTGTGGCGTTTTCCAGAATTACCAACCCATAAGAAACAAGGACTAAGTGAAAGGTCAGTGGAACTTGGATAAATTCGGGGGAGAGGGTCCGGCTGACTGCCCCAGGGCTTGAAGCAGTCTGGCAGCCACCTCCGCGTGGCTGCTTCAGAAGCTCCCGGCCTGCAGATTGCAAGGGGGCCAAGCCATCATTCAGAGGCTAAGTGCTTTTGCCTTGAGCTTCCTGGATAGTGTTATGGGAATCTGAAGATCTTCCCTGCCCCTAGGCCCTTTGCTAAAGTGTCTACGTGACTGAGGACCCTTGGATATTTGAAAGTATACTCTGTTCCCTAATAGGCTGAATGTGGTCATGTGGAGCCTGTGGCGCCAGGCTTGTTTTCCAGGAATGCCCGTGCCTTGTAGCTTTGTGATTGGGCAGTGGGTCTAGAGG
>CM053582.1:542059506-542103285 GCA_028627135.1 Pseudochirops cupreus
GGGAAGCTACAAAGCGGAGGCGGGTGCAAAACCTCTGCCTTTCGCTTTTCCGCTCTGGAGGCCTTTCGCGGGACTGCTTATCTCCCCCTTTCACAATTCCCACTCGCAGCTGCTGCTAATCCGCTCACCTGAGAGGCTCCTCCACTCCTCCCGTCCAGTCACCCCCGGGGCACAGCTGCGGCTTCAGGCCAGGCTGGTTTCGGTTCGCAGTGCTGATATGGTTCCTCGTAGCTGAGCTGACTTTAGTGTGAAGTATCTTTGTGTGTGTTTTGGAGTTCTAGGATTGTTTTAGGGTCCTGTTTTATGGGTATTTTGGGGTGGCTATGTGAGAGCTGTGATATGGTGCTGCTGCTTCGCCGCCATCTTGGCTCCGCCCCCCCCCTTCATAGATTTTTCTACTTCCTTTAGAGCAGATGTTGGCACACTATTTTCCCCATGTTCTATTCGATCTTTATGAATGCTGACAGAGATAAAATAGTCAAGTACACCATAAAATCATGTTTCTGGTTACTTTAGGGACACAGATCTAATTTATAAAGACTGAAAATTAAAATCCAGAGACTTTATAAACAGTATCATTTCTTTTTGAAACTGCTAATGAGTACACAAAAAAGTAAGCATTTGGTACATATATGAATGGGATTGTACCAATTTATACTTTTAGCTATTTCATAGGCTATGAAGACACAAAAAATGTTTGCTTAGTTGCCATCCATAAAGCAATGAGCTTCCTTACATTTAGCCAGAACAGTTCACAGACAGTAAATACAATCTGATCCTATACCTAAAAAAAGTTTAAATAATGACAAACAGTCATTACAGCTAGCATTTACATAGCATCTATTATGTGTCAGGCATTGTCCTAAGCACTTTACAAATATTAAAGTAACTGATCTGCAAAACAACCCTGGGAGGTAGGCACTTTCATTATCCCCATTTTAAAGATGAGGAAATTAAGGTAAACAAAGGTTAAATGTCTTGGGCAAAGTCACTATTAAGTGGCTGTGGTGGGATTTGAACTTGGGTCTCCCTGACTCCAGGCCAAATGCCCTATCCATTGCACCACTAGCTACTGCTACCAGAAGGTTTTCTGGCTCAATAGAGCCTGTCAAGAGTTTTTACTCTGGTGTCATATCTTTCTGGATCCCTGCACAATATAATAAGGTATTGTCTTAAAACTTCTCTAGAAAAGAACTTTGATATTTAATAAAAAAAAAAGGCTTTATTTCTACATTCATTTTCACTTTTTTCATTTTCCATTAAAATGTTTCATATTTCTCTCAATAGAAAAATAGAAAATGGTTTATTTTGAGTTATGCAAAGCAACAAGCATCAGACATTTTCACCTATCCCCACAATCTCTCAAACCTCCCCCAAAACACAAATTATGTGCCAAAGATATAGCAACTTCAGCTGTCTCCATGGCCTAAGATACCCAGAATCCAAAGAAAAAGAAAGAAAAACCTATGAACTGAAGCTCAGTGACCCTGAGTTCACTCTGTACCCTTCCCCCACCACCCACACTACTGACAGCAAAGCTGCATTAGTAGACCCTTGACATGATTTTGACTTACATCAAAACCCACACCATGGTCTCATCTCCTTCTTTCCAGCGCCATGGAGATCCTGTCTGCAAGCTGTGAAAAACTTCATACCCAGCATAACCACAGCCTTCAGGAGCAAAAGCTGCTAGGGGCTAAAATCCAGATGCATCAATGCTGTAAAACTCTGAAATGCTGATTCTGGGGAAAACAGGCTCAAAACTGCAGGTGCCAAGCCAGAGAGAACTGAAGAACAGAGTGAGCTAGACAAGATCATCAGGACAGGACAAATTGTAAGAGGGGTGAGGGTGGGGGAGGGGGCCTATGTAGAGTTCTGCCAAGTCTGAAAGAAAGAGCACACATCCAGCTGCAGCCAGTTATGACCACCCAAAATCACTTAGGACAGAGACCTAGGCTGATCAACCTAGAATTGCCCATGGTGGAAGAGACTGAGAAACTCAGAGATTCAGCCGCCAAGGAAATCATAATCCAAAGGAAGTGAAGTGAGGAAGGGAGTGATAAGGAAAATAAGAAAAGCAAAAAGACTGAAGGGCCCAATGATTTCATCCCACCTTAAAGAATAGATTAAAGTAACTAAAGGAATATAATACCATATTTATAGCAGAAGAGGAAAAAAAAATCATAACATTAAAAATGTAGACACAGATGGAAGTACAAACCTAATTCTTACAACCTTAAATGTAAATGGATTAAACAATCCAATAAAATAAAAAAGAGTGCCAAATTGGATATGAAAACAAAATCCTACAATCTGTTGCTTACAAGAAACACATTTAAAAAAACAAAGACACAAAATAAAACTAAGGAGATGATAAAAAAAAATTTTAAATGCATCAAATGAGTCTAAGAAAGTAGGAATTCCCATTATACCATGAGACAAATCAAAAACATTCAAAAATAAAAAGGAATAAACAAGGAAATAGAGTATTATGTTCAAAGTAATCATTGATGACAAAGCAATATTGGTAATAAAACTATATTCCAAATGTCTTAGTATATAAATTAACAAGGAAGCATTATCTGAGCTTCAAGAAGACACATACAGTAATGCAATAATGAAAGGAGACTTAAATATCCTACTATAAAAAGAGAAAATATGAAACTGAATAAATTTCTGGGAAAACTAGACTTAAAAGACTTTGGTGTTTTCTAAATGTAAAAGGAAAAAGAATATACATATTATACTGTACCACATGTAACATTTTACAAAAATTGACCACATGCTAGGGCACAGAGATAGGGGGAAAAATGTAAAATGTGGAGATAGTTCAAGTATCTTTAATAAACCTTACTGCGATAAAAATATAAATTGGTTTAGGGACCACAAACAAGAGATACAGACCAAAATGGAGACTTAGCAATAAAATTTTAAATAATGAGTGAGTCAAAGAAAAAAATCATAGAAACATTTAATAACTATATAAAAGAAAATAATAATGATGAAAGGACATACAAAATTTCTGTGATACAACTAAAGCAGTCATCAGGGAGAAAATCATATTCTTATAGTGATATATAAACAAAATAGAAAAAGAAAGGTTTAATGAACTGAATATGCATGTTTAAATTGGAAAATAAAAAAATAAATCAAAATAAGCACAAAAGAAGAGATATTAAGAACTAGAGGAGAAATACATAAACTACAAATAAAAAACCCCACAGAAATAACAAATAAAACTAAAAACTGGTTCTTTGAAAAGATTAATAAAACTGTTAACACACCAATCTGATTAAGAAAAAAGCAAGAAATCAAATCAATAAAATAGAACAGCAGTGAAATCACAGCAAAACTAGATGAAATAAAAAGAAAAACTAGAATATACTATGCATAGCTATACGCTAACAAAACCAAGAACATGAAATAGATGAATAACTTCAAAAATATAAAATGCCCAAGCTATCAGAAGACCAGAAAGAGCTCTTAACTCAATCTCCAAAAAGAAAATAGATCTAACTACAACAGAATTACCAAAGGAAAAAAAACTTCTTGAATTGATGGATTCACAGGAGAATTCTATCAAATTTTTAAAGGACAATTAGTACACATACTTCATAAATCACTCTCAAAAAGTGAGAAAGATAACACCCTACCAGAATTCTTTTATGAGACTCACATAATCCTAATAACTAAACCAGAGAAAGATTAAACACAGGCCAATATCTCTAAGGAACATTGATTCAAAAATTTTAAACAAAATCCTATAAAACAGACTACAGTGATTTATTCAAAAAAATCATTTGTTACGATCAAGTGAGATTTATAACAGGGATACAAGGATGGTTAAACATTAGCAAAACAATCAACATTGAGAACTACATGATCATATCAATCAATATAAAAAAAGCATTTGACAAAGTACAACACTCTCTTATGCTAGAAACCCTACAAAGTTTAGGTATAGAGGGATCTTTTTTAATACCATAAAAAGCATCTATCTAAAACTAAAAGTAAGCATCATCTGCAATGGGGATACACCAGAACTTTTTCCAACAAATACAAGAATAAAGCAAGGATGTCCAGTCTTCCTATTATCATCTGGTATAGTTCTTGAAATGATAGCAATATCAATAAGACAAAAGAAAAGAAATTAAAGGAATAAAGATGGTTAAAGAAGAGAGAAAAATATCCCTGTTTGCCAATAATATGATGGTCTACTTTGAAAACCCTAGGGAACCAGCAAAGATACTAATTGAGACAATTAAAAGCTGCAGACTACAAAATAAATCCTCAAAAATCGACTGTATTTCTATAAAAGAAAATATAAGAAGTAAAAAACTGAATAAATTCCATTTGAAATTAACTATAAAATATCTGGGGATCAACCTTCCAAAGCTCACAAAAGGCATGAATAGATTCAATTACAAAGCACTCCTTTAAAAAAAAAACTGGAGAAATACTGTTCATGGTTAGGCCATGCCAATATAATAAAAATCAAAATACCACAAAAATTAATTTATACTTTTAATGCTAAAGCAATAAAATTGCTAAGGAAATATTTTACAGAATTTGATAATAGCAAAATTTATTTGGAAAAACAAAAGACCTAAACATTAAGAGAAATGATTAAAAGTAAGGTTCAAGTGTAAATTACAGAATTCAAACTACATTATACATCAGTAGTTATCAAATCCATATGGTAATAGTTAAAGAATAGAGACAGATCAAAGGAACAAAATAGACGATATTCAGAAACAACAGAACACAATAGCCTAATGTTTTATAAAGTGGAAAACATAAATTACCTAGGGAAAAATTCCCTATTTGATAAAAATTGCTGGGAAAACTGGAAAGCAGTCTGGCAGAAATTAGACTTAGATTAATACTTTCAATCACATTCCACGATACAGCCTAATTGGATATGTGACCTTAATATTAAAGAGCATAGTATAAAAAATAAATCAGAAAATAAAGTGGTTGTATGCCTCTCACAATTATGGAGAAGAGATGTATTCTTAACTAAATAAGAGTTAGAAGCAATTACAAAAGAAAAAGTAGTTAACTGGTTACTTGAAACTGAAAAGCTTCTACTCAGACATTAACACATCTAGGATAAGAAGGAAAGTGTTCAAATGGGGGGAAAACTTTGTATGAAATTTCTGGTAAGGCTTTGGTATCCAAGATATGTAAATGATTAATAAATATGTACATATATATGCATATATATGACTAAATAGCCACTAAATAGATAAATAGCTAAAAGATTTGAAAAATGGTACTCAAAGAAATCTGCAAAGTATCTACAACCACATGAAAAAATGCTCCATATCACTAACAATAAAAGAAACTCAAATCAAAACAACTTTATTTCACCTCACACCTTACAAATTGGCAAAAATGATGAAAAAAGTGACAATAGTCAATGTTAGAGGGTTTGTGGAAAGATAGGCACACTAATACACCATTGGGAGAACTGTAAAATGGCGCAATCATTTTGGAAAGCAATTTGAAATTATGTAAATAAAGTGACTAAACCGTTCATACCCTTGAATCAGAGACTTCATTACTGAGCTTATACCACAAGGAAGCCATTAATATGGAGGTAAAAGTCCCCATCTACTCCAAAATATTTATAGCAGCACTTTCTGTGATTGCTAAAAATTATAAACAAAATAAATGCCCATCAACTGGGGAATAGCTAAACAAATTGAGGGACATAAATCTAATGGAATATTACTGAGATGTAAGAAATGACAACTGATGAATACAGAGAAGCATGGAAAGATCTATATGAACTGATGCAGAGTAAAGTAAACAGAGGCAAGAAAACAATATACACCATAAGTACAAAAATATAAATGGAAAGAACACCAATCCTCCCCAATGTAACAAAATTATAAAGATCAAACATGACTCAAAGGAATGAAAATATATACCCTCAATCTACCCCTTCATGGAGGTGAGAAGTCCACAGATGTTACAAACTGCTTGTGTTTTAGACTTTTTCAATGTATCAATTGGTTGTACTGGTTTTTCTGTCCTCTTAAAAAAAAATACTAATTGTCATATTAGATAGTACTCTGGGAGGGGGAAAAGAAAGAACACCAGGGACATGATAGAGAAACAGAAACATGTTATTTCTTTTAAAAAAGAAAGAAAATGGTCTGTAGTTCTGTACAGCTCTCTTTTATTTCTGCAGAGCCAGAAATGCTGGAATGAGGAGACAATTGTACTAAGAATCACAGTTTCTAGATCAAGAGTTTTGAATTTGGGGTCTGTGAGTTGACACTTGAAAAAAATCGATAACTATTGTTATCAGCTGTGATATGAGATATGATATAATAGTTCCCCTCTGGGAGGGAAAAGGGGAAGAATACGTGGAACACCACAGAGAAACAGAAAATATCAATAAAAATGTATTTTTAAAAAGGAAAGAAAATGGCCTACAGTTCTATATAGTTCACTTTTACTTCTGCAAAAGCAGCAGCAGAGTGATTGTGTGTGCGTCTGTGTGTGGTTACCTCTGTAACCCTATTTTACTTCATCCATTTAAAAACATCAGGAGAAGGGGCACACAGGCTTTGACCTGTCAAAGGGGTTCAGGACACCAGAAAAGGTCTTCCACATCATCTACAGACATGAACCTAGCTGTTGGTCACTGGGCTGTGTACCATCAGACCAGTGATTTATTAGAGCAAGGATAAAAGTAAATGCCAAACTAGAATAAAATGAGCAGATGTATGTACAAAAGCAGTAAATTCAAACTGACTACTTTAAGTCTCTGATAACAAAAGAAGGGTAATGGATAAAATGGCAGATATTGACACAACAATTTTCTTCCAAAGATGACATGACATTGAGTCAGAGAATACCACACTCCACAGAATTAAGATGAGGGTCACCCAAAGGGAAACGTGCAGGCACATTCTGGAAGACTACGTTACCAAGGAAGAACTGCACAAAAAAAGCAACATCAACAACCTCATAAGAAAGGTGCGTTAACAAAAACAAACATAAGTGAGTCATTTGCCAAGGGGAAAAGATAACAGTTGGACGATTTGCATGACTCTGATATATTTACTAACTATGGGACCATAAGAAAATCAATGAACTTCTCTAAGCCAGTTTCCTCATCTGAAAAATGAGGATAACATCTATAATACGCAAAGGACTAAGGTAAAAATAAAATTAAACATTATACCTAAAAATACTTTATAAACCCTAAGGCATTATATGGATGCCAACTTTGCGATCACCTTAATCTTTTTTTTTTATCTCTCCATTATGACAACTGCAAGACACAAACTGTTTTGTTTGGCTTTGAATTTTATAGAATTATCCCATCTGTAAAAAATGTAAAGGAAAAACTGGTATTACTCAAAGTGCAATGGAGATATAGCTAGCATAGTGCCTAGTACATCATAGACACTTAAAAAAATATTTGATTGATTGGGTATAAGGAGGCCATAAAATATAACAAGGAACTCTGAAGAAACAAGAGTCAAGGATGTCATCTGGAAAACACTCAAAAAGAAAGTGAGCCACCTACAAAGCAAGAGTAAGGGTAAACCACTGAACTGTCTACATATTAGCAACCTCAAAAGGCAAGAAAAAATGTAAGCCCTCCAACATTATGGGTAGATTCCGTCATGAACTTATGGGAGGACATGCTCAGAAAATAGTCCCAGATGAGTCTGTGTATGCACTGTAGAAGAGAACACTGCCACTCTTAAGGTCACAAGTCCACGTGAATGCTAATACTTAGAGCTGTGTTCTTATGCTAGAGTTGTCAGAGGCACCATGGTAGTTCAAGCTAGACTTGGATTCAGGAAGGTATTTCAAATCTCATACAGAGAGACGCAAAGCTAAGCAAGTGACCATAGACAAGTCACAATCCTTCTTTCTCCTCATCTAAAAAATATAAATACCTGTAACCATCTCTCTCATAGGCTCAAATGGTAGAATGTAAAAGTGCTTTGAAAACTTTAAAGTGCTGTACTGCCAGTAAGACAACGCACATTTATTAAGCACCTACTATGGGCCAGGCACTGGACTTAGGGCTGGGGATACAAAGAAAAGCAAAACAACAGACCTTGCTCTGAAGGAGTTCACAGATAACTGGGGAGACAACACACAAACAACTACATATATACATACATACATACATATATATATATATATATATATATATATATACACACACACAAGTATATATGCATACATACATATATGTATATATACATATACATAAAGGATAAATGGGAGATAATCTCAAAGGGAAGGAGCTAACATTAAGGGGAACAGATTAACAAAAAAAGGTTTCTTGCAGAAAGTGAGATTTTGGTTGGCATTTGAAGGAAGCCAGGAAGCTGACATGAGAAGGAAGAGAGTTTTGGGCATCGAGAGAAGTTAGTAAAATGTCTCTTGTATAAAAAAAGAGCAAGGATACCACTGACACTGGATCAAAGTGTGTGTGGGGATGAGTAAGGTGTAACAGGACTGGAAAGATAGGAGGGGATCTGGCTATGAAGAGCTGTGAATGTCATACAAAGGGATCTTAGATCTGACCTGGGAAGTGATAGGAAGTCAGTGGAATCTACTGAACAAAGGAATAATAATAGTCAAGTCTGTTTAGGGGAGGATCCATTTGATAGCTGAGTAGACAACAGACTGGAGTAGGGAGAGACTTGAGACAGGGAAACCAATCAGCAAGCTAATACAAGGGTTCAAGCTTGAGGTGATGCAAAGCCTGAACAAGGGTGGTTGGAAGTGTTAAAAGAGAAGAAGGCATTTATGTTATGAAAGACTTGGCAACAGCAATCTGATATGAGGCTAAGAGAGATGGAGGAGTCAAGCATGACATCTAGTGTGGAGGACCTAGGTGAGTGGCAGAATGGGGCTACCCTTAAGAGTAATATGGAAGTTAGTAAAAGGGGAAGGCTTAAGGGAAAGATAATTAGTTCAGATTTGGACGTGCTATGTTTAAAATATCTGCAGAACATTCTGTTTGAAATATCCAACTGGTAGGTGGAGATGCCAGTCTGAAGGTTGAGTGAGAGGCAAGGGCTGAATAAGAAGATCTGAGGATCATCAGCATAGAGATTCTAATTGAAACCATGGGAGTTGATGAGATCACCAAGAGAGGAAGAAGAAAAGAGGAACCAGCACAGAGCCCGGGGTAGTATTCATCATTAGATGCGTAAGGATCCAGAAAAGAAGATTGAGAAGTAGATAGGAAGAGAGGGCAATGTCTTGAAAACCTAAAAGCAAAGGAAAAGAGGGTGAACGACAGAGTGAAAGGCTGCAGAGATGTTAAGAAGGATGAGAACGGCGCAGGTCATTAGATCTAGCAATTAAGAGATCAATGGTAGTTTTGAAGAGAGAGCAGTTATAACCGAATGAGGTCAGATGTTAGAATGAGAATTAAGAGAATGTGAGGAAAGGGAGTGGAGAGATGGAGTTTTCAAGGAATTTAGCCATAAAAGGAAGGAGAGATATGGAACAACAACAACAACAACAACAGCAAGGATGGGCAGATCAAGTGAGGACAGGGGGGTAGAGGGCCAAGTGAGGATTGAGGATAGAGGAGATATGGGCATATCTGTAGAAAGGAGGGAAACAGCATACAGGGAGAAATGGAAGTTACGTGGGAGAGTTGGCAATCTACTAAGGAAGACAGGATGGAATGGAATCACTTGTGCATGCAGAGGGATTTGCTTTAGCAAGAAGTGCCCCTACTTCATATGAGGCATGGGTAAAGGAGATAGTGACGGAAAGCATCTGAGTGATATTAAGTGAGGAACAGGGAAGAAGAGGGAGCTCTTAGAAAGGGGCCTCATTTTTTCAGCAAAATATGAAGCAAGCCTCTCGGGTGAGAGAGTGATGAAAGGGAGAACCATAGAAGATCTGTGAAAGCTGATGTAGTGAATAGGAGAGTAAAGCAATTACGGAGGTTAAAAAAGCATTCTCTTGCTGCAGGGAGGCCCTAATTGACATTATGTAATAAATCTGTAGTGGACCCAGTGAACACAGTTTCACAATTTTCTCCAGCTGTGTTCAGTAGCACAGAAGTAGCAGCAAGGTCAGGTGTGATAGCAGAAGGAATCCAAGATTGAAGTTGGGCAGGATAAAAGGGCAAATATTTCAAGAGAAGATGACTATGTAAAATTTAAATTCACCAAAAAGTCAAGATGGTAAAGGGAAAAGAATATAGTCAGTGCAAGGGGGAAGGCCTGGGGACTAAACAGTGGAGGGATTCAAGGTCACTGAGGGGTTTACAGGGCCTAGAGACAGGAGGAATGACAAGAGACCTCATTAGATTAGGGAAACTGAGAGTGCACAATCATCTTAGTGAAACATCTGTGGGGGATGGCAACATCAGGGGTATGCCCATTTCAATGTATAACTTAAGTGGAGTGAAGAAGGAGGTCTTGGGAAATGAGGAAGTTCAGAAACTGGGAAGCTAGTATGCTGGAGGGAGTGTCAAAATGTATTCTGAAGTCCCCTACTATGAGGGTAGGAACTGAGGAGAGAAAGATGATGAACTAGGCACCAAACTCATTGGTAGACAACAGCTACCAGAATTCTGACTGGGCAGGAGATATAGACCGAGTGAATGCCCAAGGAAGAGAAGCTGCTGAATGAGGGTAGTAGAGGGGCCGTTTGAAGTGGTAATGGAGGTCATTTCACAACGTTTTCAATAATTGATAAATCTTGTACCTATTCATTCTGGAGAATAACTGTCACGATGTTTCTTACTCTCCTTTTTGTCTTTTATGTCTTCTTTGTTGGTGTTCCTCTACATAAGACATGACTACTTGGCTGTATGATTTGAGTTCAGATACTGCCTCAGGTAAGACTATTTCTTTTCACTTCTGTCTGTTCTACTTCCCTAGCCATAAAATTGTTTCTTTCATTCATCCGGCTGCAGAACAAAATATTTTTTTTTCCCTAATTTAAATTGAGTCTCTTAACTCTGTAAAACTTCTAACCAGAAATGAGCCCGGCCCCTCTGTCTCCATCCCTGCTCTTCCTCAGCAAGCACTGGCCGCTCCTCAGAATTCTCTGTCAGGCTGCCTCGGCTTTCCTCCTACTCGTTATTATAATTGCCAATAACTCTCCAAAGACTTTGGGAGGAGGGATAAGGGAGGGAAAAGAGAGATAATCTGGGCACCCTTTGTATTTTTGCCCTTCGTTTAACACAGCTGTTAATGAAGCTTCCAGTACATTGTGTAGCACACTTTGGAAAACTTCTGTCCCGCACTGTTGTAGACTAACAGTCATCTTTGTCGTCTCACTCCTCTACAATACGTATATGTGACTACATCTATATGTCTATTTATATGTAATCTGATCTGGAAACACTGAGAGTGCCTTACCTACAGGAAAGAAACCCTATACACACATCCTCTGAACTCACATATCTATTAATTCTAAACCGAGATTCCTTCACGTCTGCCATTCTGTGATCTACAGCCTTACTCGGAAGTGCTCAGTCTAAGTACGACCTTGACTAAGTCCCACTTTCTGTCTCTTCTACCAAGTTATAGGACCCCTGAAGGCAGGGGCTGTGCACTGTTGTGATTGGTTTCTCCCTCAGTGTTTTAACATAGTGCTTTCATATTTCTCACTGGCATTTAACAGGACTTAGCTCTTACTGTGTCAATGATGAGAGACTCAATCAATTTAAAAAGGATTTTATACATATCATGAAGGTTGTAGTAATGAAGTGAATCAAGTTTATCTTGTAATATCAAATCACATTGTCAGATGAATACCATACAAAATATTTCACCTGGTCATTTAAATGAAAAATTATTTTAATCACTCATCTAAGGGAAAAAAGGATTGTTTCGTCGGATACTCATTACAGCATGATCCAGATGTCAGAGATTCTAGGTTCAAATCTTGCCTCTGTACCTACTACTTTGAATTTAGGCAAATCATTTAACCTCTCTGAGCCCCCATTTCTTCATCTATAAAATGCAGGGGTTGGACAGAGGCCTCTGAGGTAAAGGTAAAGTTCTTGACAGAGATGATGGGGAGGAAAGAGAGCACCATGGCAACTCTGAGAAGACAAGAAGGCTTAAAACAGACATAACAGAGAGATAAAAAATCAATTACGACTAGGATGCTTTACTAGCTGACTAGATAACATGAATTTGTATTTGGCCTAACCATCAAAGTTCCGTGACTTCCTCAAGTTCCATTCAGTGGTACATGAATAGGAGCAAAAAAGACTGAGAACAGAAATAATGCTGGGTTGGGGCTTGGCAAATTGTGTCTGGCAGGAGGCCAAGGAAATCAAGACTGGAGGATAGTGTAGAATTCAGGTGGTTCACCAAGGAGTCCAAATAAAGAAGAAAGGAGGATATGGCCAGTACAAGGCCAATGGTCTGGGGCAGAAGAGAAGACTAAAGAAAATAAAGTTATAAGGAAGACAAAGCGTAGGATTGGCAGTCACAAAGCATAGGAATAAAATATAAAGTTCAACACTGAAAACAAATATGATTTTATGAGTGGAAATGACATTAAAGAAGAGGTATAAACATCTGCCTTGCCATGGAACCCTTAGGTTAGACCATGACTTAGTCCCTAAGGGCCCCATACATCCAACTTGCAGCTAAAACTCTCCAAGTCATCTCCCCTATTAGAACAAGAACTGTCCCACTTGTCTAGCTGTATCCCCAGTGCTCTACACCTAGTAAGCATTTGCTAAATGCTTCATTCATTCATTCTTTTTTTTTTTTGCTTTTTGGAGGAGGGAAAGCAGGGCAATTGGGGGTTAACTGACTTGCCCAAGGTCACACAGCTAATAAGTATTAAGTGTCTGAGGCTGGATTTGAACTCAGGTCCTTCTGACTCCAGGGCTGGTGCTCTACTCACTGTGCCACCTAGCCGCCCCCATTCATTCATTTAAAAAAAAAATTAAATTGGTTTATTTACTTTTAGTTTACAATGTTCAGTTCCACAGTCCCTTGAGTTTCAGATTTTCTCCCCCCTCCTTTTCGTTCCTCCCCATCACCATTCATTCTTGATGAGATAAATGAACTTAAGAGTTTCATGGAATAAAGAAGTAGAATGTTTGTGGGTTATAGCAAGGTCGATCCTCTTTGTGTTTAACAGAGTTGAAATGGAGGAATGAATCATTCTATTTGAACTAAGGGAATTAAATACATTGAGAAACTAAGAAGTTGGGATATTTAAGGTGGTTTCCATATGTATGCTGAAACCCCTACTGTGAGAGAAGGAATTGGAAGGAAATAAAGATCATGAATCAGGCAATGAACTCAATGAAGAAATAAGAAGAATGTCTTTGGGAAAATCCAGATAAAAGCCACCTGATCTGGATGGGGTCCTAAATGTGGACAGCATGAACCTAAAAGGAGGAAAGGTCATTTAATGAAGGTGGTTGCGGGAAGGTCTGGAAGTTGCAATGAGGAGTATTATAACTTCCCTCCAGTGAAGTCGGGAGATATGAAAGAAAGTATAGCTGGAAAGGTGGCAAGGGATGTTATATCAAAAGGAGGAAGCCATGATTCCTGAGGGTAAGAAGATGGAAAGGGTAGAAGAGGAATAAATAAGTTTAAAATGAAAAGGTGTGGTTAATTATGGAGCAGCCATTCCAGACTGCTGAGTGGAAAGGATGGACAGATATGGAGAAGGGGATGAGCTAGATAAGCTGAGGAAGCACTGAGAAGAAGATGGGAAATGGGATTTGTATATGGGCTGCTAGAGATACAAGATTACTGGAATGGAATGAGTATAAAGGGATGGAAATATTCTTAACCACTAAGTAGAGTGTCCTGGCAGGGTATCTGTGGCTGAAGAGACGCTGGTTGGTAAGGGAAGTCTGAGATGAGACTATTCAATATCCTCCTCTTTTGAGGTTCAGCCTCCAAGCAGATGGAGATTTTTTTGGATTCTGTGAAACCCAAAGAGGCCTGCTTCACAACAGGCAGGAGCAAGCAAAGATAAGGAAGCCCCATCAGGAAGCCAGGAGTCTTGTTTGTCCTAGAGAAGGCTTTGGGGATGGTGGCAGAAGATACACAGCACCCTTTAAAGCAGCTGCTTTAGAATTGTTTTCAGATTAATTGGTTGTTTCAAAAGAAAATGGAATTCTTATGTACCAAAGTTAAGTGTAACAGATGTGTTACTCTAATTCAATTTCTTAATTATAGATATTTGACATGCTACATTATGGTAACAACTACTAAAAACCACAAGTATTTAGTGAATTTTATTTAAATAAGTTTATGTACTCTACATATTAAACCTGCACAAAGACTTTTGGGACATGCTGTATAATTAAGCTAATAAGTATTTTTCTATTTTACAATACTATGAAGAAATGACTGCCAGATATAAATCTTTGTCAACTCTTCTTTAGTAGTTAGAAACCAACTATGGCACTAAACTGTTGAGATTACATGAAATTAAACAGGAGTTAAGACTGTGGAGTCAACAGTCATGTTTAAAGGTTATGTGAAAAAAGTTTCAAATGCCATACGACTAGCCACTAGTTGTCTATAAATTAAAGAAACATTTTGGTGAATAATGGAGTTTTATATGTCCATTAATAGATTGGTATCAACCAAAAGAGGATTCCCTAATAGATATAGAACTGTCTTTGGCCCTGTTTTGTTCAATATTTTTATCAGTGACTTATAATGAAAAGTGGCATGTCTATCAAATTTGTAGATGATATTAAGTTATACCTTCCACATCATGACCTTCCCCATCTTGGTTTCAATACATTGCAGGTTGGCATAAGAAATTAAATGGAATTTTGGGGGAGTTTTGCAGAAGCCACAGATGACATAAAATGACCAGCAGATGACACAGAAAAATTTAGAAACTCAGAAATGCATAAAACATATGTATTGTATTGTATAATATCAAGATATTTTGTCTTGTAATACCACAATAATTCAAACTAAGATTCTTCTCTGGCACGAAGGGGGTGGGGGGGGCAAAAAATTTTACATGGATTTTCCAGATTGCAGGGGTGTCTTACCCCTAACCCCCATGATGTGGAAGGGATAACTAGATCTGGAAGGAGTAACTAATTAACATTAGACAACAGAACTGAAATCAAAAAAGATTTCAATAGACTAAAAAGGTGAGGTAAAACTATGACAATGAAATTCAACAGGGATAAATATAGCTAGAAATTAGTTCATATAATAAGGACCTAGGAGCTCCAATATGAATCAAAAACCAAAAGAACTGATGCAATCATCAGGGGTGGGGACCCTGAGGCCTTGAGGCCACATGTGGCCTTCTAGGTCATCCAGTTAACAGTCATACAATATTCAACACCAGGAAAAGTATAGTCTACTATACAAAAGTATATTTTCCTCTATTTTCAATCATGTATACAGTATGACATCTAATCTTTGGTACCACATTTTAGAATGGAAAATGAAAAACTACCCAAAAGCAGATAATCAATATGGTGAGGGGAACTCAAAGCCCTACAGTACAAGGACTTATTGAAGGATTTCAGGAAGCATTTGTGGGAGGCAGAGCCAGACTATGAGGTGATCTAGAATCAGAAGATAGCAAATGCAACATGCAGATCCCAATTCCTTCCAGGAATAGAACAGAGCAACAGCAAAGCAATTAGACAACAACAGAGGACAAGCTGGCAAAAGGGTGATGAGGCAAACAGCCCCTGAGCAAGCAGACATGTGTAGTCCTATGGACTACAGAGCTTTACCAAACAGGGTGGGCAGTAGATCTACTGAACCTCTATGGGCTTTGGTACAAATCCTTTAAAGAGTAAATAAAACTTCTTCTATATCTGATAACTTGAACATCTGTATGGGAAAATTGATGGCAATCCTTGAGAGAGTCCTATACTGCAGGTCAATGAGGGTGGGGCAACCTAGGCAGATTCTTTAAGCCACTCCCCACCCAAGAAAAAGCTACATTAAACTAGTGCTTGTATATGCTAATCAAGTCATTCTTATCCAGTACTACTTGCCTAGTATTTTAATTTTTAAATTCCTTTTGTTTTAAAGTATCCCGTAGTGTAGAATCTGAACTATTTAAGTATGTTGCAGATAAAGCAAGGATGCTCATTCTTCCCACTGTTATGTGATACAGTTCTAAAAATGCTAGCAAAAGCAGCAAGAGAAAGAAATTACATGTGTACAATAGCTAGGCAACGTGGAGAAAACAGTGACCCTATTTGCTGACAACATGATGGTCTACTTAGAAAATCCTAGAGAATGAGGAGATACTAATGGAGACAATAGCTTTAGCAACAGGCAACAAAATAAACCCTCAAAAATCAATAGCCCTGGAGCCGTTAGATGGCACAGTAAAGAGAGGACTGGCCCTGGAGTCAGTAGGACCTGAGTTCAAATCTGCCGCAGACATTACTAGTCACGTGACTTTGGGCAAGTCACTTAACCCCAATTGCCCTCAAAAAATAAAATAATAGCATTTCTATATAACAACAAATACATATACATACATTTATATTATGTATGTTTTATACATGACACTAACGCTAACAAAATCTAAGAGGTAATAATAGAAAGGGAAATCTCATTCAAAATAACTTCAAAATACATAAAATGTTGGCTATCAATCTACCACAACATACAAAATACTTGTATAGATCAATTTCCAAAGTGTTCTTTAAATAAATAAAGAACAACTTAAACAGCTAGAGGAATAATCACTGTTCGTGGCTGGGCTGTACCATATAACAAATTAACCAAAGTTAATTTAAAGTTTTATTGCTATGTCAAAGTACCAAAAAGATACTTTATAGAATTCAATATAATAATAAAAAAATTGATTTGGGGAAACAAAAGATCTAAAATATCAAGAGAAATGATGAAAAATGATAGAACAACAGGGGAATGACACTTCCAGATTCCAAGAGCTGTAATAAATTCTTAAAACTCAAATTGGGTTAACAGTAAACTTTAAAATCTGAAGAGTACTACTATTAGTTTTTCAATTCTAAAAATTCGTCTAAATACACCATTAGAATTCAATCTTCCCCTCCTGAGAGGCCAACAATAGGCTGAGACATTGTAACACCACGCTTATTTAACCAAACTTTGGCAACAAGTACTGAAGAAAGGAAAAAGGAAACTAGCTCTCATAAAGGAATGAAATGAAGTTCAGTAATAGGCTAATCTGATCATTCATAAATAAAATTATGTCAAATTTTTATATTAAACTAAAAGAGGAATAAAAGAACATGCAATTACTGATCTAAAACCTATTTTTAAACGGCTTGAACAAAAAATGCAAGAAACTCACTGTTTTATTGCAGATGCTGTCAAAGTTTAGAAAAAAAATAGTGAGAGCTTTATAAGAAAATTCAGTAACAGTTAATGTAAAGACATTTTAAAAATGAACCACTATCTTAAATGCACCTGCTTATCAACATTCAATAATATTTGGTACAGTAGGGTGAATTTTTAACTTCTGAAGAATTGCTATAATAAAATGCAAAATACAGGTGCTCCGCCCCACCCTCCCTCACAAACAAATCTGCTGAGGAGGTTAAGGAAAGCTACACCAATCATCTAAAGGAAGTCAATTCATTTGTCAGTGAACTTTATCAACTCGTTGCTTTTGTTCAGGGCTCCAACCATCCAGGAATTCCCAGCTGCCCTTTCCCATGGGCATTCTGTCCCCCCTCCCCCATCCAAAACCTACCCTTAATTCTTTAAGATTTAGTTCAATTGCCCCTCCCCAAGAAAAATTTCCAGGCCAATCAATTCACTGCTTTGAAGTCATAATATTCTATGTCCTATACCAGTAGTTCCCAAACCATGTTCTGTGGATCACTGGTGTTCTAGAAGATACAAACAGATGATCTATGAGAAAAATCTATGTACTAGCTAATTGGTCACTGATGCAACAGCACTCAATCATTTGATAAGGTCACATACACAAAAACCACACAGATGTTACTTGCTATATAATGATAAATAATCAGCTGGGTCCGCACTGCTGCTGTCATCTTTGTCATCTACACTTACTGACTCCCTGACTCATTTTCCCCACCATCTGTTCAAAATCTTTTCTTCTCCCAAGCTCCTAGCCAAACCTGAAGATTCTGATACCTGGGGCATAGTCTTTGCTGAGAAGACCAAAGTCTTCAAAAAAGGAGCTCTCTTGGGGCAGCTAGGTGGCATAGTGAATAGAACACCAGCTCTGGGGTCAGGAGGACCTGAGTTCAAATTCAGCCTCAGACACTTAACACTTACTAGCCCTGTGACCTTAGGCAATGCGTCACTTAAGCCCAACTGCCCCTCCAAAAAAAGCAAATTAAAAAAAAGAGTTCTCTCAACTTCCCTTGTCAAAACTTCAACATTCTCATTGTTACCCCTTCTCTCCTCTCCTTTCTGACAGAAAAATGTCTATTCCCTACTTCTTGCTAAGAAAAATCTTTCAACCTTGTTCCTACTTGCTCCTACCCTCTCTAGGAACTTTCTCTAGCAATGATCCTCTATGTCACGAAATCTTTCTCTTTTCTCTCCATTGACTCCTTCCCATCTACCTACTAAAATGTTCAGGTAGGGGGCGACTAGGTGGTGCAGTGAATAGAGCACCGGCCCTGGAGTCAGAAGGACCTGAATTCAGATCTAGCCTCAGACACTTGACACACTTACTACCCGTGTGACCTTGGGCAAGTTACAACCCTAATGCCCTGCCTTCCCTCCTAAAAAAATAAAAAATAAATAAATAAAATGTTCCAGTCTCCCTAGTTTAAAAAAAAAAAACCAACCTTCCCTTAATCCATCTATCCCATCCAACTACTGGCCAATCTACTTATTTCCTGTTCCAAACCAAAATTCTTGAAAAAGTGGTCTACACCAAATCCAACCACTTCCCCACTGCTCCGCTCTTTACAATCCCTTCAAGTCTGACTTCTTTCTCCATCATCTAACTGAACAGTAATTGGGAAGCATCATGCTAGGGGGAGATATGGGGTTGGGATGTCCAACTCTGCTACTGTAACCTACGGCAAGTCAACTCCTATCTCAAGGCTCAATGATCTCAAAGGTCTTTTCCAATTCTAAATGATCTATCATCCAAAGAAAACTTCTAGAACAAGATTATTAAATGCATTATTTTTGAGCACCTGGAAAGGTGAATAATGATCACTAGGACCATAGTAGGGCGGCTATGTAGTAGCACAGTGGATAGAGCACCAGGTCTTTGTGAGTTCAAATCTGACCTAAGACATTTACTGTGTGACCCTGAACAAGTCCCTTTACCCTGTTTCCCTCAGTTTCATCATCTATAAAATGAACTGGAAAAGGAAATGGCAAACCACTCTAGTACCTCTGCCAAGAAAAATAAGTTCAGGAAGAGTCAGACATAACCAAAACAACTGAACAACAAAAGGACCATAGTAGGAGTTTACAGACAAATCATGTCAAACAAAATAACTATATAAAACTGTATTTAAAAAAATGGAAATGAAGTTAAAGTGATAGAACATAACTGCATTTCTACAAGATATCTTCATCCATCATCCAATAAGCATTTGAAAAACTTTCATGACATCCTTTTAGGCAACCAGAAATGTGAGCTGACACAAGTTAAATGGACTGATAACCAGGAGAATAACTAAGCCCAGAGAATATGGACTGATAGAAGGTGAAGCTGACAGAGTTAGTTAGCAATACACAGAAGAACCCTGTCCTCAGCCCAGTTCCACATTTTTATCAATGACGGGCATTAAGACGTAAGTTGCACCTCCTCAATTTTCACAGGAAGCTACCCGGGGTAGCTTGGGATAAGATGGCTAATGCAATGTTGGCAGAATCAGAATCCAGGATAATCGCTCCCACCTGGAACAATGGGATGAAACTAACAGGGTTAGATTTAATAATGGTAGTATGCAGGAACTTAGTCAGAAGGGCTGTCATGGGAAAGAAGGGACAGATATAGTCTGGGCAGCTCTACAAGATGGACTAATGTAGGCTGAGTAAAAGATGCAAATTTCAACTCAAGTGAAAGCAGAACTTTCTTTCTAATAATAAGAATGATTCAAAAATGAAATAGCCTGCCTTGGTAGGCAGTGAGTTCCCCATCAATGAAGATGTTCAAGCAGAGGCTGATTTTCCAGCACAGAAAATAAGACTGGGCTGGACAGTCTTTAGGTGCCATTCTAACTCTCAAGATCTTATTATTTTTTATAGCAGATATACAGCTGAATGAGAAAGTAGAATTCAAATCTGCTATGAGTCACTGGGTCACTTATTCAATCAAACCTCCCCTAGTCAGACTGTCAAAGAATTAAAGTAGAACTTTGCATGTATTTTGTCTATGCTGGCTAAGTAACTGATATATGATTGAATAATTTCATTCCTATAGTCAAGAGAATTTCTACAAATCAGAAACTCACAAGTCAATTTTGTACCTTCCCTCAAATAAATGTATGCTTCCTCAAACCTAGGGGGTCTAAATTTGAGATATAAACTTAAAAAAAATACTTTGATAACTTTTTTTAATATAACTGGTTTCCTCTGCAATACTACGTATTTTATTTTATGCATTTAAAAAAATCACTGTGAGAAGGGGTCTATAGGTTTCACTGGACTATGGTCCATGACACTAAAAAGGTTAAGAACTGTGCTCTAATCTAACTAAGGCCACAGTCTAATGCTAGAAAAAACTATAACATGATGACATTGCCCACTATAAATCATTATGTTTCTGGAAGCCTCTATTTTGGGCAAAACATTGGGGTCATTGTTAGAAAGCATAAGATGTTTAGATGAGTCCCTGAGCTTCAGGAGTTTATAAGTCAAAGAAGGAAGTCTGGACAGCACCTCTATCTTTTTGGCTCAGTAATTCAGTAATTTAATTCTTACTGATTCCCTTATACATTTCTCACAACTATCTCAAACCTCCTCTCCTCTTCTCATTTCCCCAATTCCATGCCAGTTCCCTTCACTAGCAGATGACCTCATCCCCTAATTTATTAATATTAAGACCTCAAGCTTCATCTCAACACATGTATCTTCAATTATTTTATTAGGAAGAAAGGAGAACTATCCACTCTCACTTCTAAATCTAGACCCCTCAACCTGTGTCCTAGATTCATAGCACTTCATCTTTTCTCAGACTCTGGCTCATGAATTACCAATCCTTTGAAACAAACTTTCTCCACTGGTTCCTTCACTTTTCTCCAAAAACATGCTGGAGAGTCCTAAGTCCTAAAAGAAATAATGAAATTCACTCCTTAAAGTATTTGCCTTCCTCTTCGTCTCACCTTCAGTTTTCTTCAAAGAGTGGTTTTATCTACTTCTTGAAATCTGGCTTCCACGGCAATCACCCAAGTCCTAACTGCCTAGTGCAATGGTTTTTCTGTTCTCTTTGCCCTTGACTTATCTGAAGCACTAGACTTAGCTGACTACCCCCTTCTTGGGCATCTGGGATCCAACTATCTTAGGCATTATTTATCTTCCCACCTCTCTGTCAGAAACTAGCACAGTGGCTGGTATAGAGCAGGAGACTAAGAAATGCTTGTTTATTAATTAACTGATTCTCTTGTTCCCTTTTCTGGTTTCTCTTCCCCTCACCACTTAAAAGTCGGTATTGGGGGCCAACTCCAGTTATACTGATCTATATCTTGCCACTAGACCCAGATGGTTCCGCAGGAGAAAATGAAGCTGGTGACTTTGCAAAGCCCTCTCTCACTTAAATCCAATTCATTTGCAATTCGTGGCGTCACCTTCCTGATGTCAAGGCCCTTGTTTAGACCTTGTCAAAGGTCAAACAACAAAAGTCAGTATTACCCACATGTCTGTCTCCAGAATTCTACTTTCCTCTTTCAAGGTGCTCTCCTAGCTATAAATACTCTTCCCATCCATTTCCACCACCAGTGCTCTCATTAAGGCCTTCATTCCAATATCTCTGTAACCTATCTCAATTATTTAACTTACCCATCAGTTTCTCCCCATCCAATGCATCCTACAGACTACCATCCAATACATCCTACAGAACTACTACTGCCAGATCAATCCTCCTAAACCACTCTTTGAGCATCACTCTCCTGCTTACAAGGCTTCAGTAAATGTCCAATGCCTTCAGAATAAAATCCAAACCATTTGTGCAATGTTCAACGTCTCCCCAATTTGCTTTCAACCTAATCTCCCATTACTGTTTCCATTTAAGTTAACCTGGTACCCTTTCACAGCATCACAAATCATAGATTTCATAGATTCAGAGCTGAAGGGTCTTAAAAGTCATCTAGCCCAACCTCCATATTTTATAGATAAAAAAAATCTGAGTCCCAAAGAGTTTTTAATGACTTGCTCAAGATCACAAAGGCAGCAAGTGGCAGAAATAGGACTCAAATCCAGGTCCTCTGATTACAAACGTAGCCCATCTCCACTTCACCAGGTTGCAACACCTCTATTCCCTGAGCACCTTAGACACTAGTTCTCCTTCACTTGGAGGAAAGCTCTTTATCCACTCTACTACCATGCTGCCCTTCACTGTTCATATGATACTTGCTATACATGGGTCTGAAGTGCCTTTTCAACTCATACTTGTTCAATCTTTCTAACAAAACTAAGTTCCTGAGTCAATCAATGAGAATTTATTAAATGCTTACTACCTGCCAAGAGCCTGGGATAAAAAGAAAGACAAAAAACATGCCCCGTCCTCAAGGAGGCACATTCCAGAGGGGGAATGACAAGTAAATAACTGGGTACACATGAGATATATGCAGGGTAGATGGATGGCAGCCTCAGAGAAGAAGGCATTACCACCTGGGGGAAATCAGCGACAATATCTGTTGTCACTCAGGCGTTGCTTGCTTAGAGGCAGCACAGTATGACAGAGTTACTATGCTGGGGTTCAGCAAGACCTGCATTCTCATTTTACTTCTGATACCTCATAGCTCACAGCTACCATGGGCAAGTCACTAAATCTGTCTGCTCCTTAGTTTCCTGACCCACTGTGTAGATAAAGCCTTTCTCATAAAACTGCTTTAAGTTTTGAATTAGATAACATATGCAAATTATATGCTATATTTTAAAAAATTCATTCAAATATACCTGTAGGCAAGCCTTCATATGTGATACTGTTTTCTTCTCCTAAGTAGCTCCCACTCCCACAGAAAACCCATTGCTGTAAGATACTGCTAAACATGAACCCCTTCATATAAAATTATGTATCAAATATAACTATATCATTTTAGTTCTAGTCTTACAAATTATATTCCAAATGTTAAATTATGTAGCAAAAAACCTAAATACTAATGTTCACAAACATTCTGAAGCAGCTGTATATGAATACACTGTCATCACACATCATTCAATTCAAACTTGCTTTCTATATAATCCATTAAAGTGACAGGCCATTCAATAATATTATGCATGTTCCTATTCTTCCCCACTATTAAGATTCATTTTCCTTATAATCACCAGCATGTCACGCAATTCGGTCAAACAATTTCAAATTAAGACTATACCCATTAATTGGATTGGTCACACAATAAAGTTTCAATGAGTTGTTAGAACACATTTTCGAAGATATTTTTTACTTCTCTTGACTAAGAATTTTTTAAAAGTCACTTCCATGAGTAAAAGGACTCAAACTGGAACAAAACTTTCTAAAATGAAATCTTTATTTTGAAGAATATACAAATCTATGACTCAAATTTTTTGTGAAGACCTAAGAAGAACCTAAATGTGATACTAGAATTTAAGCCTTTTTGTTGAAAACAGATTACAAAACTTCTTCCTTCAGTTCTATACCATCAGTTCTTTACAAACAAAAGTTAGCACTGAGATGCACTTGTTAAGTAGCTGATAATAATTTTAATTTCAAATAAAATACTACTGTTTTTCCTCAAAAATTTAACCCACGAACTAATTATTTTGCAAATGAATTATGGTTAACATTTAGCCACCTTATAGTCCAATGTGATTTAACCGTAAATCAAGAATCTAAAGTAGTACCTATCCATAAGATACTGGAAGCTGCCACTATGTGGCATCAACAGAACTTTAAGGGCCAAAGTCATTCACACACTCAAGTGGAACTTTTATTTTAATCAAATTTTATCATATACTCTATTTCATCCCCCAATGCAGCATGCTCTACCATGGAACCACGGACCTATTAAGGCAGACCACAAACCAAGAGTCAATCTCAGAGCAAGGAATCTTCAAATCTCATCTTGGACACTGACACTTGTCTCTGAAGCCCAAATCAAAATCTCTGAGAGCCCCTAAGAGTACAGAGCACACGCCAGCAGTTAAGTGGAAGGACTCCCGGGAAGTTTCCTAACCAGGTGTTCCCTAAACCAATGAACAGAGCAGGGTCTAACAATAACGACAGTAACAGTAATAAAAATAATAGGACAAACCCCGACAGTGACACGGAGCTTTTAAAGTTTAAGTACTTAAACCCATGTTATCACCACTTTCTATGGGAGCTACAACAGACAGTATTCCCACAGTAATATGAGGAAGCTGAGCCTGAGACGTTTTGAGTGATTTGCTTATGCGGCCCATGAGAGACCTCAGGTCTCCCAGACTCCAAAGCCAGGACTCTAAGCACAAGCACCAGGCTGCCTCGGCAAATGCTGAATTTCTAAGTGTTTCCCTGAACACTGGTCTTGAGCTCCTGGCAGTCGGACTCACCCTTTTTTAACCCTTCCTTGCTCCCCACACCTCCGCTCCACCAGCCGATACAACGCTATGCATTAATCGAATGGAAAATACGGCATGCCGCGTGCCCAGGTGCCAGTTGTGCCGCTCCCCGGGGCCCTCCGCCCCTTCAAAGAACTTTATTCCGTTTCCAGGGCTGCCAGCTTCCAGCGATCTTGGGAGAGGGCTGGAAGTTGCCACATCACGACTAACCCGCTGGGGGCTCTGATTCTTCCTCCAAATACCGGGCGTCCCACAAGTCTCGGTGCAGCTTTCAGCTGGAAAGAAAGCCCCGGCGCTGTGCGGGGCTCACGGAAGCTCCTCACGCGCAGCTCCGAGAAAAGCTCACCCCGCACCTGGACTTCTGGGACAGCCCGCATTCCGCCCGCAGGGGACCTAGGAGCTCCCCACGCCGCTGGGGGCCCGCTATCAATAAAAGTTTGAAGATCTAGCCAAGACACGGGGATTCATAACGGGCGCCCGGATGGGCAGGGGGGCGTGCAGAAGCCCCCGAGGCCTCCCCCTCGGGCTCGGCGGGCAGCGGGGACAAGGCTGCGCCGACGCCGGCTGCGGGGAGTCGGGGTCCCAAGCGCCCCCCGCCCCGCACACGCACTTCCCGGCTACAACTTAATGAATGGCGGTGCGGGCAGCGGCCTCGGCGGGGCCACTCGTACAAGTGGGCCGGGCCGCGCGGCTGGGGACCCTGCGGGGCTGCGGCCCCGGCGCCCCCTCCCTCTGCACTCACCTGGGGGCGGCGGCGGCTGCGGGCTGCTCCTGCCTGCCGAGGCGGCGGCGGCGGCGGCGGCCAGGGCCGGGTCCCGGCGCCCGAACAGCAGCAGGAGGCAGCCGAGCCACAAGGAGGCGGCGCGGACCAAGCTCCGGGCTCCCCGCTCCGGCTCGAGCTCCGGCCCCGCCGCCATCTCTTCCCCCGGCGGCCAGCGGCGGCGGCGGGGACAGCGCCGGCCCGGCTCCGGCCGCCCGCCCGCCCTCGCGGCTCGGCTCCGGGCTGCTCGGATCCTGGGCTCCGGCTCCGCTCCGGCTCCGCTCCGGTTTCTCGAGGGGGGGTCGGCGGGGGGCGCCTCCTCGTCCTGGGGGGAGGGGGCAGAAGGGGGGCGGTCACCGCGCGCTGGGAGTCAGAGGGGAGATAGCCCCGGGCAGGCTCGGGGCGCCTCCAGCCCCCGCCGCCGCCGACTCCAGGCTCCCCGCGCGCTCACACCACACACACTCACACACGCGCGCGAGAGCTCCCACACTCACAGGGCGGCCAGCGCCAGGGGGCGGGGGCGCGCGCGCGCACAAACACACCCCTCCCCCTCCCCTTACCGCAGCCCGGCGCGAGCGAGGCCCGCCCCCAGCTCGGAGCCCGGCCGCCGCCGTCACCGCCGCGGCCCGGTCCTCCCCATCCCCCGCCCCGCTCCTCGCCCCTCCCCCCTCGGCCGGTCCTTGCCTGGGCCTCGGCCTCTGCCTCTGCCGAGGCGTCAGGGAAATCCCGGAGAAGCTGATCCCGGCTCTCCGGAGAGGCTGGCGGGAGCTCGGGCCCGGCTCCCTATATACGGCCTCGGAGGAAGCCGGAAAGCCCGGGGGCAGCCGCGGGTCAGCGCGGGGCTTCCCGGCCACGCCGAGCCCCCCGCCCGGACCCTTCCGGAGGGACCCAGGGGCGCCCAGCGGGAGGGGGCGCCACCTGGCCCTACACCCCCCCCACCCACCCAGCCCCTTCCTTCCAGGCCCGCCCTGCGCCCCGCGCCCTCCAGCTGCGGGGGCCGGACCCCCGGGGGAAACAAAGGCCTGGCCCATACTATCCTAGCCTCCCCTCCCCCCTTTTATTTAATTTTATTGGCGTGGACGTCGTTTTCTCTCCAGATGCACTTAGGTGCACGTATACCTGTGTATCTAGAGGTGCTGTGCACATCGCGTACATGTGTGCACACAGGCGTGTGCCCGTGTGTCCGACTCTGCGTCCTAGCGCAGCCGGGACACTCGCGGGACACCGCGTAGGTACACATACCCCGAGGTCGGCCCAGGGCGGGGGCGGTAAGGAGGAGGTTTTCACGGCCGCGGGGTGGGCTCTTTTCGGAGCCCGGAGAAAGAGTGAGAGCTTCTGGAAGATTTGCAAAGTGCTTTACCGAGATTGCCTAATTTGATTTAGATTAGATTACGCCTGCTGCAGGGTCGGGCCGAGCGCTGGGGCTGAAGGCTGAGGATACAAAAGGAGCGAAAAACCATTAAGTTTTAAAGCCTTCGGGGTGGCGGTCATCGCTTGCAGTCTGGCCCCAGCTCACCTTTTCCTTTTTTTTTTTTTTTTTTTTTGGTAACATAGTCAGTGGGAGGAGGACGACTTGTAAACCATGTTTCACTGGGGAGGCAACAAGGCCGCTACACTAGTTGTTTGAAATCACTTAAAGGTAGCACGGAATTGACGAGGAAATCGGTTTCTTCGTGTTAAAGGGAAGCTAGCTATTGGCCAGGTCTGTCTCTCCCCGGCCCCCTCCCCCATTACACTACCTAATGGGAAATTTCTTCAAGTGACTGTTGAGATCTGAGCATGAATAGGTTCTTTCTTCACTTTACCAAAATATGTTGCTTTCTCCCCAGAGCAGGGTGTTTTTCCACATTTTGCATCTCATTAAGACATCTCTACTGAGACCTTTATCTTACGTTTCCTTTAGCTCCACAGTAGGAAACGGGGTAAATACAGGGTGCAGGGCTTATGGTCAAATGTAAGTGTTAGAAGTGTATTTAACTTGGGCAAGTCAGTGCTGGCCCTGAGTCTCAGTTGCCTCATCAGATGGTCCCTGGGGGGCCCTTCCAGTTCTAGATCTGTGGATCTGAATCCAGCTGCTTTACCCTGTCTCCATTTTGTCTCTTGTAGATATACCCTAAAAAGTTACTCTTTCAGTTCACGGTTCTCTCCTAAGCCCCATCCAGTCTCTCACTGTTGATATCTCAAATTCAACGTGTGCAAAATAGAAGTCTTCCCGTATAAAGGAGTTTTGACATGTGAAGAACTCTTCCCTCTGCCTCGCCTCCAAATTTCCTATTTTTTGGAGGAATCTCCCAACCCACACAACTTGTTGCTAAATGTTGTCGGTTCTACTTTCACGTATCTTAAATTCTATAAATGGTCAGCATCATAGTTCAGACTCGTATGACCTCTCACATGGATTATTGTAATATTGAAAGGTCTCCCTCTTCCAGTGTCTAATTCATCGTCCACACAGTTGCCAAAATGATCTTCCTAAGACATTAAGTCTGACATTCCACCATTCAAGAATCTTCACTGGCTTCCTAGGATACAGCTGCTTCACAGTTGGGCTCCTTCCACCCTTTGCAGATCTACTTCACAGCACTTCCCTTCACACACCCTGTGTTCCAGACAAACTAATATACTGGCTGTTTCTTGAACTCATCATTCCATCTCCTGGAAGATTTTCTTTCCTCTCCTGCTCTAATCCATAGCTTTCTTCAGGATTCACTTCTGGTCCCACCTCCCCTTGAGGTCTTCTCTAATTCCCTAGTTTTTAATTGCCTCCCAGCTCTTTTTATGATGAGTACATGTTATATATGTGTGTACATGTATGCATATATGTCTATTGTATATATATACACATTTATGTGTGTGACATATGTGTGTGTGTGTGTGTGTGTGTGTGTGTGTGTATATGATATAGTGGATGAAGAAGTAGCCTTGAAACCAGGACAACCTGGGTTTGAGTCTTCCCTCTGACATTCTTGCTCTGAGGCCAGGAGTAAGTCACTTTACCTTAGTATAAATTAAAGAACATGCTGACCTACATTGGAGGAGGGAGTTTTTTCCTCTGAGAGTTTCTTATGCCAGTGAAATCACAGGTTCAGCCCCTACCAGGGAGTAGATACAAGTACGCACATATGTAACAAGCTCTTTGAAGACAGATACTGGTTTTTGTGTTTGTCTTCATGTCCCCAGTGTCTGGACAGTGCCAAACATTGAGATGCTTAACGCTTGCAGAATTTGAGTAAGACAAAAAAAATCCCTCAGACATTTCATTCATTAGTTACCAGGACTTTCAAAGGGCAAAGTACTATAGTACTAATAACAAGTATTTTGTGTGGCTTATTTGCAATTTATAAAGAAAAGCTATTAAATGATCTGTGAAATTTAAACTAATTTTTTTCCTTTTTCAAATGTCAGGATACAATATCCAAACTCAAGGAACTCTGAAGATTTCAGAACCAAGGAAATGGAGTAATGATAAATTTCCATTGTTGGGATGGCTGGTCAAAACAGTAAAAGAATTAAATAATGTTTTCTTAAAAATTTACCAAAGTATGCTATTGTCTCAAAGTTACATGGAAAAATTAAATGGTATAAAAACACAATTTTGTGGAAAATGTTTATTTTATTGTTAATAAATGAAGTCTTTTAGAGAATCATCTTGCTACAGATTGTACTGGCAGTACAAAGAGGTTCTACAGTTATTTCACTGACTTCATCCCCATATGCAAGACAAAACAGGAAAAAGTCAATTGACTGACTAGCTATACCAGCCAAGGATTTTTTATCTACTCAAAACTGATTCCCACTAGGCAGTGTTCCTGTTATGGGAAGAGCATTTTCTCCTACACATATCTTTTGCATTACTGCCTTTGTATATGGATATGCCAATCCCCTAATGTGGAATGTTTTCTTTCCTCCCTCTCCAAATCAATCTCCTTCAAAACTCACCTATTCAGGAAGCTGTCCCTGATTAATTCCACCTACCACTCATTAAACCATTACTCTGTTCCTTCAGTATTGAATAACACCTTTTGCACTCTATTAATTTATATTTGTCTAATGTCACCTTAAAAATGTTCATGAAACATAAAGTAGGCGTGCTTTCTCCTTGGCTACATTTCCTTGATACCTTTTCTTTCTCTTCTATCATGGAATCCTCAGAATTGGAAAGGACTTCAAAGATCATTTTATTCAGCTCATTTCCAGACAAGAATTTTCTCCACAATATACTCAACAGGTGGTCACCCAGCCTTGGCTTGAAGACTTCCAGCGAAGTGAAATCCACTACCTCCCAAAGCAGCCAGTTAAATTTTCAACAGCTCCAAATGTTAGGAAGTTTTACCGTATCATTTTACCTTACCTCAAGGCCTAAATCTGCTACCCTGTGACATGGCTACTACTCGTTGTTCCTTACTGTTGTTCAGCTGTGTCCAACTCTATGTGATCCCATTTGGAGTTTTCTTGGCAAAGATACTGGAATGATTTACCGTCTCCAGCCCATTTTACAGATGAAGAAACTGAGGCAAACAATTAAATGACTTGCCCAGGGTCACACAGCTGTCTGAAGACAGATTTGAACTTCAGAAGATGAGTCTGCCTAACTCCAGGCCCAGCACTCTGTGCACTATGGCACCACCTGGCTACCCCATTATTCCTAGTCCTATCCTCTTGAACCAAGTGGAACAAATCTACTTCAATAATAGGATTTTAGACCTAGGGCTTGAAGGGACCTTAGAGGTCAACAAATCCAACCTCTGTCTTAAAGATGAAGAAACAGGTAATAGTTAAGTGACTTTACCAAGGTCGCACAGCTAGAGTCTTCCTGTCTTCTCTGTGTTCAACATCCCTCCTTCTTTCAGCTGATTCCCCTATCATATGAGGCCCTTGATTGTCTTGGGAATACTTTCCTTCTTAGCAATATGGTGCCCTGAATGGAGAACAATGATCCAGATAGGATCTGAGCAGGGCAGAGTAGTAGGAAACTTAGCTTCCTAGTTCCAGTGCTATCCTTCTCTCAATGCAACATAAGGTAAAAATAAGCTTTTTGGCTGTGATATCACACTGTTGACATAGTAAGCTTCTTAGTCCACTAAAAAAAAGACAAAAAACCTAGATCTTTCCCAAATAACATACTGTCTAGCCTTATCTTCTCCAGGTTGTACTTGTGAAGTTGATTTTTAAAGCTGTGTAAGATTACATTTGTTACTCCTAAATTTTATGATATTTGATTTGACCCAATGTTTTAGCCTATCAAGATCATTTTGCATACTATTTTTATCATCCCATACTTCAGATGTTGAAGCTGTGCCCCACGTGACCAAATGTGTAATGAGCCCAGGAGAGGTTCAGAGTTCGCTTTCTTGAAAAAGTCTTGAACATCAGCTGTCTTTCTGGTCATTCGCCTCTCTCTCATAAAGCTGAAATGATGTATGTGCAACTATTGATCTCTGGAATGGTGTAACAAGATGGCCTTTTTGCAAAAGTAACCACTGAATCCAACAATGAAGCATTCTTCTCCCAGGTGACTCTCACCCTCCAGAAATTTTTCTTCTTCACGGTAATAATCTGTGTCCTTTGACTTGTCAACAAATTCAGAACATTATCTATTATTTCTGGATCACCCACACAGTGGACCATGTCAGCCTCCTTATTAGCTCACTCTATCTCACTTACATTGTCAATCTGGTAAGATAAACAGGCCTTATTTCTAACCCCCTTCACATCTACTCTACTCCAGTCAAACTGCACTATTTGCTATCTCCCATTCATAGTCCATGCTATAATAGAGAAGAATTCCTCCTAATTATCAGCATTTGCATAGTGTATTTTGGAAAGACCTTATTCTGTAGCAGTGGTTCTCAACCTTCCTAACACAGTAACCTTTTAATACAGTTCCTCATGTTGTGGTGACCCCCAACCATAAAATTATTTTCATTGCTACTTCATAAGTGTAATTTTGCTACTGTTATGAATCTATCTGATATGCAGGATGTATTTTCATTGTTACAAATTGAACATAACCCACAGGTTATGGAAACTGCTGTTCTATAGCAAACAAATTCATCATCATTACAAGATAACACGTATTATAAAAAAGCCCCAATTTTCTCTACTTTTTCCTAAAGTTTTCCTTTGAACAGGATTCTAGATCTAAGCAACATTAAAAGTTACATCTTTAATATTAATTTGAGTTTAAAAAATATTGCATGGTATCTGAGGTTGGATCAACTTCCTTTTGGCAATTCCTTTTCAATAAAAATTAACATTCTGACCAACTTTATCATGAATTCAGGTCTTCTTGACTCTAAGGCCAGCACTAGCCACTGTACTACCTAGTCATCCACAAAAGCTATACAAAAGGCAGTACTACCTGTATTGGAAGTACATGCGTGAAACACTTTTGTGAATTGTTATGGATAACACCCTAGTCCATAGATAGCATAAATGATCCTTCAGGCCATTGCAGTATATTAGCCTGCTTTCTTAGAGCATCAATTTCATAACAATAGATGAATTTTGTTATCCTCACATTTTTTTTCTTTCATTTCAGAAACAAGAGTTCAATGGAGCCAAGTGAGAAATTTATTTGTTCAGAGCTTCATTAGTTTATGCTTTGCACATATAAGTGTGTAACAGTTTGGAAAGTTTTAGGAAACATTGGCATCTTCTAGTCATGGTCCTAACATTAATTGACAGCATCCTCACAGCATTAGCATGAGCTAATAGGCAAACTGTCTTATTCTCCTTAACCATTTGGGGCACTTGATTCATGGACAGATGCTAAGTAAGGTATGCTTTGTTAATCACTGCCAAAATAGAACATTTCATCAGTAGTATAAAACTGTTGAGAGAATAGACTACATACAGAAACTGAGGATTATCACTGTTTATATACACCTTGGGTGGACAGACTCTATAGGTGGATGATGGATGAGCTGAGCCCAAAATTGACTAGGAGGAAAAGAACTGGCTAGATTGCCTCTGAGTGGTACTTTTCATGAATTCAAAGTTCTTTTGAAGACAAAGGCCCACCATTTGAGCATCCATAGTCTTCTTGTGATGCAATAGGGTTCAGTCTAGCCATTAAACACCTTTGTCTCTGAAGAATTAAAATCATGGGTCACCTAAAGAACACTTGTGGGTAAGAGTAGTCTTCAGTGTATCGCTAATGAGGATATGTATGAAAGTGGGGTAAAATATGTCATCAGAATGATGTATAATGAGAAAAGGACATGAGCCACTCTTAATAAGGGAGAAGTATCACTTGTGGACAGCTCACAGGCACCATTGTATCTATGTAATCAAGAGCTCAGGCAAGAGTTCATAACCTGGAGTCTGTGAACTATAAACAAACAGAAGCAAATAAATATGTAATGTGTGTATACACACACACACACACACACACACATACATATAAAAGCTCTATTTTAATATAATTGATTTCCTTTGTAATTCTGTCTTTTATGCATTTTGAAATGTCATTCTTAATTAGAACATCCATAGTCTTCACCAGTCTTCACTGAAGAACTTAATGACACAAAAAAAGTTAAGAATTCTTGATCTACAGTTTATATATATACAGTTTATATAGTTTAAATGTATGTATATATACACACACATGCACATATATACAGAGGGCAATATCTATCTATCTATCTACCTATCTATCTATATCTATATTGTTCTCTCTGTATGTGTGTGTGTATAACATATATATGGTGAAGAACCCTGGTGAGGAATATTTATAGGAGGAAATAGAAAAGTCTCCCAGGATGAAAAAGCCAGGATGTGTTGCAAACTAGATCATTGGAGAGTGCGCAAAGATCATTTAGATCACAGGACCATGGAAAGTGCTGATATATTCACTGGAATACAGCAGTGAGCTATCCTAACACAGTTGGAAAGTCCAGTCTGTACAGAAATGTGTATGGAAACAGCAGATCAAAGTTGAATACATCATAGAACTTATCATACAGAACATGAAATCCAAATTGTCTCTAGCAAAATGCAAGGAAGAGGGGGGAATGAATGAAAGACTGAAGCATTTGTTAAGCTCTTACTAGGTTCAAAGTACTGGGACTATAGATAAGCAACTACATAAACTAGCACCTGCCCTCAAGGAGCTCACATTCTGGTAGAGGTGACAACATATAAGGGAGAGGTGTAGAAGTAAGAAAAATGGGTTGACTTTAAAAGAAGTCGTGGAAGTCTAGTAAGCTCATTACAATTCAGTTTCCAGAGCAGTTTCCTTCCAGCAACCTAGAGAGTTGACGAAAGTAGTCTCACCACCATTTTAAAGATATGGAAATCAGTGCTCAATGGGGCTAATAATAATAATAGCATTTATATAGCCCTTAAGATTCACAAACCATTTTACATATGTTAAGTCATTTAAAATGACTTCAATTAGTCAATCAACAAGCAATTATTAAATACCTTTTCTATATCAACAACTGGCACTGTATATAAAAGTAAAATCTACTCCCTGTTCTTTATCACACAACTAATGAGTGCCAGAGGTTGACTTGTAAACCAAGCTCCTGACAACCAGTACAGTGTCCTTTCACCTAAACCACGATTTTAAAAAGGAGAACATAGGAAAATGTTGACATTCATGTATACCGGTTTATCCATATACAACACCAATAATAACAGGAACTCACATATAGATGGAACTTTGTAAATTACCATGTGCTTTGCTTACCATTAGCTCTTTAGGCAGATCAATCTAGTATTTATCATCTCCATTTTATAGCAAGGGGACAAAAACTCAGAGGAAATTGCCCAGTCAGCAGGGTTGACCACTGCCAATGTAGAAGCTCAAACATAGGTCTCCTGATTCCAAGGCCATTTCTCTTAACACTAGACAATGCTGGTTTTGTTAGGTTTTTTTTTTACCAGTCATAAAATTATTCTGCAACATCATGTTTGCTAATTATTTTTCACTGTTACCATCAGAGCACACGTGTAGTTTGGTCAATTATATTTGCTCATAAAAATCTTTTGCCTTTCCAGTTAATATTTAACCATAGATAAAGGTACTCTCTGATCTTTTCTCAGAGAATCACTATTTAGGTGCTATATTATTTAGTTCTCTGCATATCTAGTTTCCCTCTACGTGCTGATGAGACTTCCCAGGGCTGACTGCCTATTCTCACAGACCTCTGCCTACTGATTTACAGTAAGAGTGTCCTGACCTTAATGCCCATTTGCCATTGTCGACTCCCATTCATACTTCTTAGACCTCACTCAGTTTCCTGTCTAGGTCTTTCTGGCCTCCATGATCTGGCTACCCCTAATCCTATTTTACTATAGGAAGGCAGTATGGTATGGGGAGAGAGGCAGAACACTAAATTTAAAATCAGAAGACATTCCTTAAAATCTCAATTTATCACCTTCCTGACTTGAGACAGCCAGTTAACATCTTGGGGCTTCAGATTCTTCATCTGTAAATTGAGGGACCCAGATCTGACCATCTCTAAGGGTCCTGGCTTTAATAGTCTGACTCTAAATCCTCAGAACTGTTTTGGTAATTGTAACTAACCATCAGCAGCTAATGAAAGTACTTCTTTTCTACTCTTTGGCTGAGAGACTAGACACATCTTATCCTATGTAATCCATCTTTGTAACATCAGCACTCTTGGCTGTTTTTGTTACTGCCCATTCTCATAGATCTTTTAACTTACTTCTGGGCACACAGATCTTTTTTTTCCAAAAGGTTGAGTTGCTACGAATTTCGTATCAAAACTACTATATAAAAAATGTGCGAATGTGGAGTATTGAACCATAGAGTGAAACTAAAGAAGAAAGTTTGAGGAAGAAAAACTGTAATAGTGTATATAATTGAGTCATTTCTTTGCTACAGTTTTTATCTCTGTGGATTGAATTTCTTCACATATGGTACTATGACCAATTTGATCTTGAAATGTTCTCATTCATTTATTCATATTGAGTGGTATTTTCCTATACACCTTCAGACTGTTAATAATGATGGAGATAAATAAAGTTCTGTTTTTCATTTTAGTTTTACCTCTCATTACTGTCCAAATAAAGTTTCTGAAACCCAAGTGTACACAAGATATTATAAAATATTTTTTAAAATAAGCTTTGTTGCTAAAAGAATGAAAATACATAGTCATTTAATTGAAGATCTTTTGATTATAAAAATAAAAACAACAAAATTTTAAAAGAAATCGTCCATAAATACAAAGTTTAGTTAAATTCTCATGTTCGTTGTATCTTTTTACATGGTAGAAGTGATCCATTGATGATAATATGATTGATGTAGAGCGTTTTAAGATTTGACAAAAACTTTACACATATTATCTCATCTGAGACTCACAATTCTATGACGTAACGTGGATAATGTCTCCATTTTCTAGATAAAGAGACAAAGGCTCAGAAAAGTAACATGACTTACCCATGGTCACAGAACTAGTAAGTGCTAGTAAGTAAGAGGCTGGATTTGAACCCAGGTCTTATAGGCTTTTGAGTCCAACCCTCTTTTCACTGTATCAAACTGCCTCTAAACAAAGATTGATAAAAAAAAAAAACCCTTCAATAATTAAGTGGACTTGTGTCTTCATTAATGTGGATTTTCTCCCCATCACTGCAAATTGTAACCCATCCATCATTTTTCATACTGTGTGATTTTGGTCCATTTTTTTTTTCAAGCAAGATAGAAGTCCCATGTGCCCTGCATGGGTTGGCCCACATCTGGGGAGCCACATTCTAAAGAAGACTTCAACCAATTGGAGTGTTCTTCACATTGGCAAGGAGAATGACAAAGGAACTTCATGTGCTGCCATAATTGAAAAGGTTGGAATTATGGGAAGTATTTAGCCTAGAGAAGAAAAGATTGACAGCAGGTGGAGAAGCAGGATGCAATAATCAGTTTCACATACTTGTCATCTGAATCAGACCTATTCTGTGCACCCACTTAATTCTCTCTATGGATTATTTCAAATTTCTTCTTTACATAATTTGTATTCAGTTATTTGCCTGTTCACCACCACATTAGACTGTGAATTTCTCTAGAGCAGGGAATGTCTTTTGCCTTTCTTTGTATACACAATAATTAACACAGTGCCTGATACTTAGTAGGTGCTTAATAAATGTATATTTCCTGAATGGTCGACACTCAAGAGAACAGAACCATTGGGTAGAATTAGAGGGAGGCAGATTTTATCTTTATATAATGAAGAATCTACTCACAATGAGAGCAATCCAAAAATGGAACTGCATGTGTAGTGAAGTAGCAAATTTTCCATCTCTGGAGGTACTTAAGCAGGATTCCTTCACGAGATAGGAAGATTATAATGGATGACCTTTAACATTGCTTCCAATTATGATTACATGAATTAAAAGAGACAAGGGAAGCAAAGACAAAGAAATGGAGGGAAAAAATAGAGACTTAATAATGGCTTCCATTTGTATATCACTTTTAGGTTTATAAAGCACTTTCAATTCAGTTTAACAGGCATGTATTATGTGCTTACTATACACAAAGACAAAATGCTCTCGAGTGGTTACCCTCAAGGAGGTGACATTCTAGTGGGAGGGGAAAAATGCAAATAGATAAGTAATTACACAATAAATAAAAAGAAATTGACAAGGGAGAAGGCACTAACCACTGGGACAATCAGAAAAAATCAGAGGCTCTCAACCTGTGGGTCGTGACCCATTTGGGGGTCAAATGGGGTCGCCTAAGACCATCGGAAAACACGTATTTCCGACACAGCTCCTCCAGGCGGATCCACCCACATGCAGATATGCCCACATGTGAGTATTAAAGAGTCAAGGCATTAGGAAGGTTGAGAACCATTGCTAGGAGGTAGTTTGAGTGGAATTGTAATGAGAGCTAGGAAAGCCAAGAGAGAGAGGGGCAGAGAGAGAGAGAGAGAGAGAGAGAGAGAGAGAGAGAGAGAGAGAGAGAGAGAGAGAGATGAGAACAGAAACTATTCTGGGCAGAGACTAGAGAAGGAATTTAATGTATGGGAAACACCAAATAAGCCAATTTGACTGGGATGTAGAGTGTGTGAATTAGTATTTTATCCTAAAAGCAATTGGGAGCTACTGAAATTTCTTAAATAGGGGAATGATATAGTCAGACTTATGATGGGAGAATATCCATTTGGCAGAAAGCATTAATTGGAGAGAATGAGGATGAATGAAAGGTTCACTTTCTTCACAATAACTGTGTAAAGTAAATAGTACAAGTATTATTCCCATGTTATAGTTGAATAAATCACAGCTCCTTTATGTATTGATGCACAGCTGAAGGAACAGAGTCTCAGAGAGGTTAACTGATATGCCAAATTCACATAGATAGTAAGTAACAAAGTTTGAACTGAATCCCAGATCTTGTCATCAAACTCCAAGAATTGTTTTACGGGATTATAGAGAAAATTTTCAAAGCAAGATCAGGAGAAGAAAAGAGTTGAAGGGAGAAGAAAAATGAACAATTGACATAAGTAAGAGAGATTTGTAGATCCAGTAGAAGTGAGATCCAGTATTATTACATATCAGCTTATTACTCTCTAAAAAAAGTCACCCTACAGGAACACACAAAAATACAAAGGACTTGGTCCTTTCATATAATCTTAGTAAGAAGCTATGGCAGCCAACTACATTAATTTCCATAAATATTTTATGAAGCTTATTAATGAAGAAGACTGAATTATTTTACAAGGCCAGCTTGTATAATTGAACAGCCACATGATGAATCTCAGTAATAATCTTGGCTGGCATTTACCTAGGGCTTTATGGTTTGCAAAACATTTTAGGTATATTATCTCATTTGAACCTTATGGATTTGGAGATGAAAGGCGCCTTAGATGCAGTGAGTTAAAATCTCTCAATTTATAATCGAGGCCCAGACTTGCCCAAGGTGACACAGATTGTAAGTTTATGAAGTAGGATTTTAGTGTAGATTTATCAGCATTCTTCATATGGTACCACCCTGCCTCAAAAATATAGTAATGTAAGGTAGGGTCTACAGGTATTCTTAACTATCATTATCTATCTTTGGCAAATAAGGAAATTGAAACACAGAGGGGGTTAAGTGAGTTGCTCAGAGCCAAATAGCATTGACTATTGGTTGGCAGATTACTTTGATTCCAAGATCAGTGTGGTCTCCACTCCAACATAACCCTAAGGCTAATTCTATTCTTATATACCATCATTGACTTTCTTGGTGAATCTCTTTATTTTTTAAAAATGAGCTTCATAACAATAGGCATATTAATAGGCATTGCTAATTAAAGTTGATGGTGCTTAACAAATTTAAAGGACATTAAGTTCTTTAAAATAACACCAGAGACTTTGCTGTTAAATATATAAACTAATTACTTCATAATTAAAAAGATGATTCTAAAAGGAACCAACTTCAGGTAGCATTTCTACAATAGCAAAAGCACCAGCAGCCCTTCTATCACTACTTTGGGATCTAAGGATTTCCAATTCATATTTAATGAATGTTTCACTCTTTCTGTTGTCTAATTAGTGATTCACACTCATCCTCAGAGAGCCAACGTGTAGTGTTTTATGTAGCTCAAGAGTCAGATACTAATGCTTCCCCCAAAGTATGAGTAATAATTTTTGCTTAATAAATACAGAACCGCAGTCAACACAAGCAATAAGGGATTCCCATTCAAGACACCATCTGTAATTATCCCATTGGTGATTTTTGTTTAGAAAACCAAACAAAGTAAACAAGAGAAACAAACCAGCCAAATGCCAGGGATGAAGAAAACACTTTTAGATCAAGAAGTAAATCATTGCAATCTAAGCCTGAAGGAGAGAAACCAAATGAGGAGCCATGACTCTCAGGAAAGAATAACACAAAAGATTTTGGCATTCATAAAAATATTTTAAGCAAAGTCAAAAAAGAAAAAAATCCCACAATTCAGACAATTAGCCTATATCAGTCAAAGTTCTTCCCAATTATTATTTCATTCAATGATACTCATTTTCTTAAGAACATCAATAGTATTCTCCACAGTTATTTGAAGACAGGTTTTCTGATGTCAATTCCAATGTTCTTTCCACTGGGTTTCAGAGGGCTTGAGGACATATTGTTAAAGAGAAGGAATAGTGAGGACAGAGATGGAGAAGGGAGAAGAAAAATGAATAATTGATGTAGGCAATAGAGGCCTGTAGGTCTAGTCAAAGTAGGTTCAGTCCTTTTTTATGATGCTAGTATTAAACCAGGATAATGCTACGCAGCAGAAATGAGGGCATTCATTCTCAGATGAAGTCAATTGTTTCCAGATATAAAAATGGAAAAAATAAAGAGAAGCAGTGAATTACAGTCAAAACAAGTCTTAAATCTGGAGCCAGAGGACCAACATTTGAATCTCACTTCTGCCCTTTACTACATATATAACCTTAGTTGGATTATTTCACTTGGGCCTTAACTTCCTCATCTGTAAAATGAAATGGTCTCTACTTTTCCTTGCGTCTCTAGATCCTATGATCCTGAGAAGAAAGAGGTTTCTTGACCTTGACTGGCACCTGGTCAAGGTACTGTACAAAATTATCATGGCACTGCCTAGTTAGCCATTCGTGACTTTATTTCTTTGTTCCTGGGAGCATAACAGATCATTTTCACATCCTTACTATGACAACAGTGTAGCAATTTAATGAATGTTGAGATCCTCTCATCTCAATTAACTATTGTTGCTTCTCTCCATTGTGGTGTTGGAAGAGGTATTGCTGATGGTCCCAAAGAAAGATGTAGTAGACAACAAGTAAACTTGATTCTTTAAGATAATGGACAAAGATTGAATAAAGAGATTGAAAAAAGTTTTATAATTAAAAAGTATAGAATTGGCCTTCAATTAATTTTAAGAATATAAAGCCTTTGTCTCCCCAATAATTGAGTAAACCAACCAAGTAATTGACTCAATTTTCCCTTTTGAACTAATACCTAACATTTGTATAATAGTATAATTATATATAGTACAATTAATTATAAAATAATTTCTAGAAATTATCTCAACTTTCCTCCCCTTTGCTATCAGGTGATATGTACACAATGACAAATAACTAGTTTGATTAATTTTTTTCCCACTGAATTGAGCATCCAAGTCATAAGACTGCTTTAACTCTATGTTACATAATCACCAAGCGGCCAAAGATAGGTTAACATTAACTAAAATTACTACTGGTATCAATGATCAGATCCACAGCCTCCAAGAGAGAAGCCCTCTATTTAGCTCCTGGACAGAGACCACTTGCTCTTCAGTCTTCATACTAATCAAGGTTGCATCCTTAACACAGTTAAAATAATTTAAAAAAATAGAAAAACCAAACTCTTCTGACAAATGACTTTCATAAAGAAACTGTCCTGTCATCTATCAATGATATTTTAGAGCAGACGATTAATGGCTAAAACTAACAGCATGGAGCTCTGACAGAACCTGATGTTGGATGAGAATATTGCTAAGGATTTGTATGTCACCCTGACAGGTATGCCACAACAAGGTATGCAAAGATCTGTGCCAGCTGCCTTCATGACACCACTTTTGAATTTGGGGTGGGGGAGGAATGTAGGGAGAGGGTATCAGATAATCAGCTTTGGAAAGCAAATTATAGCCTGTGAGTGCCAGAGGCTCCAGCCCACTGATTGAGCTACTAAATCAGACTAATTGAAACAACAAATATGCCTAAGTTAAGCTTCTGTGATAAAATGTAGCCCTCAGAACACACTACATTTACTTCTGATTTGACTAGATATATTGACTAGAAGATATTTTTACTCTCACTTCAGATTTGTATTGATTAAAAGAAATATAGAATGAATTTTTAAATAATCCAAATATGCCTTTGTGCCTAACTCAAATACAATATAGAAACATCAAGTGGAGCAAATACTCATGGAAAATCTTAAGTAAATCACAAATCTTGTCTAAGTCTGTAATGATTCAGAACCTTTGCCACCTGACTCCTATTTGCAGACCTATAGGTAATGATTTAAGAGGTTCTCTCCCATTCTTAAAGAACCAAATGCTAGTGTCAACCAAACCTTCATAGATTTAGAGCTAAGAAGGACAATAGAAGCCATGTAATCTAACCCTATAATTTTAGAGGTGAGAAAATGGAGGTCTAGAGAAACCAAGTGACTCAGTTAAGGTTATGACTGAGGCAAGATTGAGATTGGTCCTCTGACCAATCCCAAAGATAGTGTTCAACTTCCTCATTGGCAATCTCAGTAGAATAGCTGAAGAATACAATATTCCTAATAGACCAACGGTCTCTCTTAGACTAAAAAGTTATGCTTGGAGAGAGGCAGGGACAAGGTGGGAACTACTATCTATAGTCTTTGTCTATTCTGATTTGAGGTATATAACAGGGATAGTCTCTATTGGACATGTGTATTGGCACCTTGGGTGGGACTTGGGTTTTATCCCCTTACTAAAGGATATATATATATACATATACATACACACACACACATACACACACACATATATACATATATATATATATATATATATATATATATGTGTTAGTCCCTTGATGTCTGTGATGGAGATGGGAGTGGGAATGAGGGCAAAGGGTTGTGTCTAAGATGATTGGGAATCAAAGCAAGAAGAGCCACCCCCTCATTAGGTAAAGAAGCTATACCCCTCTTCTGAGTATGCCACTTTGAGACTCTTCAGAGTTTCCCATGGACTTCCAATATCGGGGAATATTTCTCTCCTATCCCCTTAGTAATAATGAATGCATTAAAACATATTTATTAAGCACATATTAAGGGCAAACACTATGCTAAATGAAGAAGACAATGATAGGAAGGCAGGATATGTCCAGTTCTCAAGGAGTTCACATTCTAATAGGGGGAAACAATACATATAATCAGTTAATATTCATTAAGCACCTACTATGTGTCTATGGCAATCATATACAATAGAAATAAGAGGTTTCAGCTTTGAATCATATGGGAAGGTCCTATGGTCCTTAAGATAGAGAGAGAAAATGGATGGTGACACATTTTTTTTAAAGTAATTTATGTCCACTGATGAAACATACCTGTTCCTGATATTGACCCATTTGACAGTTTCAAAGACACTGGCAGTCAGAACTTCCTTTCCTGGGTCTTTAGTAATTGTAACTCTCAAAAGGATGGTTACTGCAGCACCTGCAAAGTCAGGCTCCAGGGCATATATCTACCCTTCTGTGTGATGGCTGTAGAGGCCACACTAGAAGCAAGGATGGAGGTATATGGGGGAAATACTGCTTTTCCTAGACTCTTGGCCTCAGGGCAGAGCAGTTTCCACTAGGGTCTAAGGAAAGGTGATGGCGGAAGTAGTTTGATATTGCCTGATACAAGCTGCCTTCCTATATCTCCCTCAGATCACTTGCTTAGGTGAGTCTGCCTTCCTCTGACTTTGTATTTTTTTCTCTGAGTGCAGGTCTGCAACCAGCACCTAAGTGATCCTGAGATATGGATATTCCCAACTTTGGCAGCTAGCTTGCAAGTTCAGAAGTTCCTGGGTTCATAAGTCAATACTGGATGACCAGTGGGAGATGCTTTTTGTGCCTCCTTTGCTTCTCAGAGGAGGAGACAATACCCAACGATGTCGTTCTGGAGAACTAAAGAAAGAGCCACACCTGGCTGGCCAGTACAACTGGATTTGTGAGCTGCCCAGAAAGCACAGATCCAAGATGAATGGGAAATATCTATTTAGCTGCCCCACAAAGTCATCTTTACTTCCCAACAAAGTTTAATAGGTCACGGGTTATTTCTATTTTTTTTTCAAATATTTGTTAATGTATATTATCTGTCTCTTTTGTCTTAAGGATTTTTTGGGTGTGGTCAAAGAAACAGACTATATACCTGATATCCATACTGTATACTAGGTACCTTTTCTAAAATAAGACTTAACTATTTTTAGGGGAGACCCTAGACATGAAGCACACATACCTAAGTTTGGTTTAAGAGATTTCCCTGGGAAATCTGGTGTGTGTGTGTGTGTGTGTGTGTGTGTGTGTGTGTGTGTGTGTGTGTGTGTGTATGTGTGTGAAGCCAGAGACAGAGAAAAGTCTAACTCCTCTCTTGGAGTCAGGCTGCCCCTTGGATGAATTCAGAATCCATAAGAACCTAGAAGGGAAACTCTTTTTCTGGTAGACCCTGCTGCTATCCAGGTTATGAACCATGACTAGAACCTATTCTATGGGGTTGTTATGAGTATCAAATAGGAAAAAGTACACGTAGTACTTTGTATAACTTAAAATGATTCATAATTTTTCACAGTTATTATTAAGTTATCTACTTTAAGGTTAAGGACATGCGTCTTAGTTCCACGTTTTAGAGATTTGATTTTTAAAAATCTGTGTTCACTTTGTATCTTTTGTGTGTGTGTGTGT
>CM053582.1:542103785-542143779 GCA_028627135.1 Pseudochirops cupreus
GGACTTAGGGACTGGTTAGACAAGAAGGACAATACGAACCAGTTACCAATAGAGATATTGATTGGTCCAAGACAGAAAATAGTCTCCCTCTTCCTGAGAATCACTAGGGAAGAATGTCTGGGTTCTAGGTTCAGGAAGTAATGGCCAGAGAGCCTGAGAGCACTTAAAATCCCAGCAGGGAAGAAAAGGGCTAATGCAAAGCTCTAGAAGTTTAAGCATGCTGCATTTTTTCCCCTTTCTTTCAAATCCATAGCACAAATTTGGAACTTGTGATAAGGCAGAACACTTAATGAAGTCAGTTAGGTCAAAGTACAGCTGAGAGTCCTTCATTACACTATCCTTATATGGAAGCCCTTCCTTCCTCATGATCATTTTATTTGCCCTTCTTTAGAACTTTGCCAATGTGTTACATTTGTATATAAGCTTTTAGCTCCAAGATGCTGGACACTTCGAATGGATTTGCTGTTAGTTTTTTTTTTGTTTTTAATAAAGTAATAAAATAACGTCAACAAGGAATATCGAATCCTCTGACTCTAAATCGTTTAGGTATCCAGTCACCATATGGAGGTTTCCTAATAATGATATTGGCTTACACTATTGAGCTCAAACATCTTTTGTTTATGAAGCTTAGGAATAGGAGAAATTAGAAAATCAGCTTTGGCGTTGGCCCACCCTGAGGAAACCTTCCCATCTAAGCCAGCAAGGTGGTTGGTTCTGAACTTATTTTAAAACATTTGGGGCTCTTGAAAAGTGAATTGGAACAGTTAAGATTTCCATGGGAAAGGTCATAAAGGAATCAAAGTTTTCATGTACTCATATTCACATACTCCAGAAACAATCTTTAAAAAGGCACCAGATAAAACAATGATCGAGAAATCCAAAGAGAAAAATCAGTAGGGTCCTTTATACAGCCCCAGCCTGCACACACATGAAAAAGGAACCAGAAGTCATGGGCAGTGGGAGACGGGTTCTGCCTGGGAAGTTAGCCACAGCTCACGTGTTTTAGCCAATAGACTGCAGCAACACCTTGATTGGGGGCATTCTAGCTCACTGGAAGACTGAAGAGCATGGAACTGAACACTGAAGCCTGTCAGGAGCCCAGGGAATCAATGGTAGCTACAAACAAGGTCTCACCTTGGACAGTGAGAAGCCTGGCTCTGTCACAGGGAAGGAACTGAGGCTGGAGAGAGGAGAGAGCAGATGAAGAAATATTATGGGTCAGAAAATATGCAAGAGATAAATGCATAAGAAGAGACTGACTCCATATCTACAAATAAAGCCTCAGAGAAGGAAGTGACTGGACCACAAGGACAATAAGAGTACCTAGAAGGCAGCTAGGTGGCGCCACAGTGCACAGAGTGCTGCACTTGGAGTGAGAAAGACCTGCGTTCAAATCTAATCTCCGACATTTACTCATTTACTTAATCCCTGTCTGCCTCCATTTTCTCATCTGCAAAATGGGAATAATAATAGCACCTACCTCCCAGGGTTGTTGTCAGGATCAAGTAAGATATTTTTAAAGTGATTTGAAAACCTCAAAGTACCATACACACATATAGGCATACATCTTCATATCTATATGTGTATGTACACATACATACTAGCTCTTATTATCTGAAAGAAATGAAGAAGAGACAAAACATAGAATCATGAATAAAATAACTCTGAAATGAATAATTGCAAAGAAAATAATAGCTTAGAACAAGGGATGAAAAACTTTATTTAGTGTGTTAGAGCCTATATAATATTGCAAGCCATCTTGGGGAGGGAGGGGGAGAAAATTTAAAACTTATGGAAATGAATGTTGAAAACTAAAAATGAATAATTTAATTAAAAAAGGAAAAATTTTATTCAGGCAACAGATTCCTTGAAAACTAGAATGGACCAAAGAGAATCCAATGAACTCAAGAGGCAACAAGAAGTATTAGAATAATATCAAAAGATTCAAAGAACAGAAGAAAATGGAAAATTTTTACTACTAAAAATGATTGAACTAAAAAACCCTTCAAGGAGAAGCAACCATTTAGACTTTGTGAAAATCATGACCAAATAAAAAGCCTGGATATTGTATTTCAAAAAATCATAAATGAAAACTGCTCAGGCACCAAAATGAAAAGTAAAAATGAAAAGAATGCACTGGTCACCTCCTGAAAGAAACCCCCAAATTAAGGTTTCCAGGAATATCATAGACAAAATCCATACCTTCTAGATCAAAGAAAAAGTACTGCAAGCAGTTAGAAAGAAAAAAATTCAATTATCAAGGAACCACAGTCAGGATCACATAAGAACTGGCAGAGAGGAAAGAAAATTTTGTAATTCTATATTCCAAAAGGCAAAAGATAAAGGTTTACAACCAAGAATAACTTACCCTGCAAGACTCAATGGAATCCTATAGGGGAAAAAATAGAACTTTAATAAAATGCTTTCAAGTATTCCTGATTAAAAGAACATGAAATGCACACAAAAGAGTCATGAGAAACATAAAATGGTAAGCAAAGGGACAAAATAAGGCATTTTAAAAATTAATATGCTGAATTTAATATATATTTTTTATTAAAAGAGGCAAATTATATACAATAGAGATTCATAGTTCACTCCTCTTTTTTGGTGAAAATGTTTCTTTTTTTCCAGTTCAGAAAAACAAAAAATTAAAAAGTTAAAAGGACAAAAATGTTAATTGGAACAGAAAGACCTTAACATTGCATCCGAATTATTATTAGAGAGGAACCCTAATAATAGCTGCATATAAGAACTAAGCAGTAAGTATTCCCATACCCCTGAAGGCTGACAAAGTCACTTTCAATTTGCAGAAATGTGGCCAAGAAGGCTTGCCTGGTCCAATGGCACCAATGTGGTGAGTTATAGGAGATAACTTATAAATGTTGAAGGAAATGGAAATGTTTGGCTGGAAGAAGAGGGATTATATTTGTCCTACTTGCCACTGATGATAGAACTATGAGCAGTGATTAGGTGGACATTGCAAAGAGTTAAATTTAACACTGACATAAAGAAAAACTAAACAACATTTAGAGCTAGGGTGGAATGAGCTGCCTCAGGATAGGCAATTAACCTTCATTGGAGGTCTTTAAGCAAACACTAAGTAAGTGACCACTTTTTGCATACCTGGTACTTTCCAGGTATGAATGGGAGTAGTTGAACAGTGAGCTCCCTTCCAACTCTGAAATTCTGTGATTTTGAATAAGTTTCACTGCAAATACTGAAAGATTCAAGGAATTCCTGTGGGAAGCCTATCACTGTCTCCAAGTGGTTGCCTAGGGCAGTACTTTGAAACACCAGAATCTTATTTTTGTCAAATTTAGTTTCATTTTCCTAGAAGTCAGTAACCTAGTCTTAGAAGACTAAGAGTTATCTGGTCCCTTTCCCCAAAAGAGAAAGTAGAAGGGGCTGAAAGTTTAGATTTCTTCAGAAGACCTTCTTAAAGATTGCAATGGATTATAGCTACTGTTTGCATTAGGGCATTAGTAATAATTTGCTAATTGCAGATCAATTAACCCTGAGCAACTAACAATAGCAACAAACCAAAACAACAGCAAACAAACCCAACAAGAAAACACAATATATTTTTTAAAATGTTTCATGCAGAAGCCTCCAACTCATTGAAGAGTCATACCAATTTGTGACCATTGACAGTTAGAGCTAGCAGCAAAGGTCCCACGGAATGGAGGGCGTCAGTTTCAGCAATTATAGAGAATGGGGGGATAGATGGGTGGATGAATTAACATTTAAGTAAAGAGTAAGTTCTAGTGACTGATTATAAATGGACTATGTTCGTGTTTCTTCCCAAAAAAAGCAGCTACGTGTGTACAAAATAGAGATTGGTCTCTCTAAAAAGGAAAGTAAAAAGGAAGTGAAAGGACTGAAAACATGCTTCTTTATGCTCTGGTTAACTGGGGAGAAAGGGCTCTCTTTTATCAAATGAAAGAAATGTTTCAAAAGGAAAATAAAGAAAACAGCTGAACCAAGCAGACAAGAATCTATATACTTTTCAGGAAGTTGGACGGTGGGAGAATGTGACCTAAGGAAGGAATTAATGGAGTCCTGAGAAGAAAACTAAAGACCTTACAGAGGTGTACAGGTGTTCTTTCACTGCTGCTGGCAATTGAAATGAAAGGTTTTAGAATAGAGATAAGATTTTTGTATATTTCAAGAAGTAGAATATCTAGTTAGGAAGATGGTCTCAAAGAAGAGGATTTGGATTTCTGGACTAGACCTTAAGGCACAGGAATGATATACTTTTAAATGGGCATGGGGTGTGCCTAATGAGGGCCAGGAAGAAAATATTTTTCTGGAAATTTGCAGAAGTTTCCAAGACGGCTTTAGAATTTAAATGAGGGATGTGGAAGAAGGAAATAAAATTGCCAACATGTGACAATTAAGGTAGATTCACCGGATAGTTTTAAGGATATCATAGAAAGAAGACTATTAGTGAAGATCCTTAGTAAATCACAAGAGAAAATATCCAGGAAGGGGACCTTTAAAGATTCTTATTGTCTCAGATGTCTATAGAATAGGGAGAAATTAAATGAACTAGGAACTCAAAATAAGGAAGTAAACAGAACTTTATAGATATAACAAAGGCTTGATGGAGTATGACCCATGACTAGAATGCATTGTAAAGTTATATTTTATTCAAAACAAACAGATGCTGAGTACCATTACGCATTAAGAAAATACACTCCTAGATGGAAATCCATGAACCAACAGTTGGAGTAATTGGTTAAAGATCAGTGGAGGAAAAAACAAAAGTGAGAATGGGGAGATTGGTGGGAATCTAATCCTAACAACTATAGCATTCAAAATTTAACAGAAAAGTCAAACTGAGATAATTCTCCAAGCAAGATAATATTTATTAATTAAGGGATATGCTACCTATCAATAAAAGGGTCAATGGATTTCCTGCATTTATGCCAAAGAGCCTGAGCAAAAGGATAATTCCCCTTTTATAGCTTTTGGGGAGTACAGAACAGGGTAAATGACATGAGGGGATTGAATACAACATGACTGGTTACAAAGCTGAGGCACACAGAATGACATGATTGGTTAGAAGTTTGGCAACAGGAGCTAGCAATGGCCCTCCTCCTTCTCTCATGAGACTAAGAAATGCTTATTAAGTGTAACAGTAAAATCGAGAGATGATAGACCAGACCTTTTGGACAGCAAACCAGGCATCCTTGGATTGCTTAGTGGCATAAAGATACTAGACCTGACTCTCTTGTGTTGACACACATTCCCTCAAGGTCAGCTAATTTCTTGAGGCAAAACTAGATCAGCGATTAGGAGGAGAGCTAGATTGTGAAATTTAGCCCATTACAGAAATTGAACCCATACAATTGAATCTCTGAACTAAGTTCAGAGACACAGAACCATGACAAGCAATTTAAGGACAAAGGTCAATTAATTGTAACTAGGAGCAACAAGAAAATGACACAGAGTCAATTCAGTCTTAAGCAGGCATATCACAAAGAAAGGCATGACAAAGTAGCAATTGGGGACTTCAGTAGTCATATCTACTGGGGTCTCCTCCTTCCCAAAGCAGAGCAACTGATAAACACTTGTCTTACCTTGAAGATGATTTTGTTCTGCCAAAGATAGAAGAAATGATGAAGAAAACTGCTAGTCTGGATTTGACCAGCTAATGAAGAGTAGATGTTTGCTGAAGCCAAAAAGAAGCAGTGACCACACAGTTTCTCAAAATCACAAATTCTTAGAGTTGAATGTCATTGACGTCCTCCACAATATGTCTCATGAGTTGTCATTTATCCTCTGTTTGAAGACCATCACTGAATGAGAGCCCACTACCTTTGAAAGCTACTTTTAAATGACTCAGATGGCAAGGAACTAACATCAGACTTGAAGCTACCTTCCTGTAACATTGACTCAGAGTTCAAGAGTTTAAGTGCAGTAAGAATGACCAGTGTCTTTAAAGAAGTGTAGGGATACTGTAGCCGGCTCAAGTGGAGGTGGGGCCAACATCTTTGGGCTTTGCAGGAATGGTCTCTATGACATTAATAGGTTGAGATACTAGCCCAGTAGCCACAGTCTGCAAATTCTAGCCTTGCCTCCAAGACGCTATGACTCACTTCTATCAAATCTAGCAGAATGATGGAGGAAAGAGGTGGAAAATTCCATTTTTTATTCTGCGCTACTGTGAGAATCCCAAGGCTTCTTTCTGGAATACAGGGAAAATAGAGAAGTCATCTTAGAGTTTATAATACATAATGGGCAATGCGCGCATATTCTAAGGAGACTGCTAAGCTTTGGGAGAGCAAATACCAGAGTTCAGAAAGACAGATAGAATCCCTTTCCCCTTTTTAAAATCCTCTAAGAGGGAGAATGAACTCTGAGGAATGATATTTTAACAATGCATACACAAATTATCCCTATAAGAAGGAAAAGGCAGAACTGTCTAAAGTGACTTATGTGTTCACACAACAGACTTATCGACCAACTCAGATTGTCAAAAGATGTGTACAGCAGTTGGAACAAAGGCCAGATAACTAAGGACAAATGCAGGAAATAGTATAGTTATATACAAATCTTGGGAACATTAGGAAATTAGAATAAACTAAGGATGATGATGAATGCTGATGACAACAAAACCTATATCAAATATAGATGAAATATACTTCCAAAGTGCTGAAAAAATGTATAGGTATAGTTGCTGAGCCCCAATTGGTGTTCATAGAGGCAGTTGGTGGTAAAGTGGATAGAACCCTGGGCCTGGAGTCAGGAATTTAGATTTAGCCTCAGACATTTACTAGCTACATCACCCTGGGGAAGCCATTTAATCTCTGTTTGTCTCAGCTTCTTCAACTGTAAAATCGAGATAATAAAAGCACCTACCTTGTAAGGTTGTTGTGAGGATTAGAGAGATATTTGAAAAGGTTCTTAACACAGTGCCTAGCACACAGTAGGAACTATATAAATGAATATTCCCTTCCTTTTCCCTTCCTTCCCCAATCTTTGAAAAATTGTGGTGGCAGGTAACTGCTACAGGATTGGATACAGGCAAATACTGTCCTAACTTTAAAAAAAAAAAGAGAAGGTAGATGATTTGAACTACTAAGCTTGACTTCTGTAGCATATTCTTTTGGCCATTTCTCCAAAATCTCACTTGTACTGACAGGCTGAGTTTCCAGAGAGTGGTTGATACTCCTTCCCTCAGGATTTAGGAGACACTGTAGGGCTGTCTTTCTAATGCTATATAGTTCATGAGCCCCCACTGGTGCACTTATTTCTCATTATTACCAATTGATGTAAATTAGTCAAGCATAATCTATTAGCTTTTAGAAAGGTATATTTACTAAGGTGGTATGGTGAGAAAAGTTAATATGACATCCTCTCAAAATCTGTGATAAGTCCAAATACTCTGGTCTAGATGGAGGGAGAATTGATAAAAGCACTCTCCCCTTCTTTCTCAATCAATTCCTTCTCAGGAGTTTGATTAGGAAAGCTGCCACCACTGACTGAACAGATACTCAAATTCTTCTGAATTCTAAACTAGCTTGTTATTTTATGGAAGACCTATAGGGCATGACAAAGGTGATGTGTTAGTGAATACCTTCAATCTATCCATTGATTGATTCAATGGAAACATCCTCACTTGATAAAGGAATCAGGCCTGGGGTATCCCCTTGCTTAATTTATGTGGGAGTGGGGTCATTGACTGAATGACTTAATTAACCACCACCCTAACATTTAAATTTCTGATAAAATTCTAAAATGATTGTTAAAGCACCCCAGACAAATCAAGCCTATGAGTTTGACTTCACCATTCTAGGCTTAATTGTTTTAAAGCTTGTTCTGGCAGGATTCTGGCCATCAGGACTGGCTCAACCATCTACAAGTCATCTGAATTTGGAGCAGCACTGTTTAAGGGATGACTGAATAGAACTGTAAGTCAGAGAACAGAAATGAGGGGGAGAAAAAAACCCCACTCTTTTCCCCTTAGGTTTCTAAAGTATATTAAGTTTTGAGGGTATGCCAGCTCTACAACTTATAGACATTGTCCATCAATTGTATAGTCAGTCTGAGCCAGGCTGAATCTGGAAGGTGCTTTAGGGAGAATAGCCAATAGAAGAGCTGTTCCTTTCATTTAAAAAAGAACAACTATATTTGGATAGAATCATTTTAGCTCAAGAACAAAGAAAAAAAACAGTATTTCAATCTTGAAAGGAAGCACTGACTAGTTCATAGAGGGTAGGTCTCAGAGGCAGGAAGACTAGTTCCATACCTGCCTCTGACCCATAATGACTGTGTGACCATAGGAAGGCAGGTAAGAGAATGCCTGCTAGGTGTTAGCCACTGTGCTAAATGCTTTTTAAAAAAAAATTATCTCATTCGATCCTCACAATTACCCTGTGAGGAAGATGCTATTATCATCCTTAGTTTACAGTTGAGGAAACTGAGGCAAGCATAGGTAAAGTGACTTTCCCAGGGTCATAGCTCATAAAAGTATGAGACTGGTTTGAACTGAAGCTTTTCCAAATTCCAGTTCCAGTGCTCTATCACTGTACTACCAGCTGCCCCTATGGTCAAACTGCTTAACTTCTCCAGTCTCTAGGCAATTCTCTAAGATATAAATTACAAATAAAAAGAAAAAAAAGTTGTTAACCTGCATTAGCAGTTTCCATACGAGGAAGTTCCTTTTATGGCTAAAACCACAGATCCAGCCCCATTCCTCCACTTCCATAAAAAGTCATAAAGAAAAAAGATAGTAGAACAAATAGAGCTCCCAAATAACTTAATCTAGCCACCATCAATTTCACTCTCTTCTTTTCATCAGGAGAAAGGAAAGTGACTGGCAATCTCGCTTCTCATGTCCTGATGCTACATTTTCTAGCTAAAGGCAGGAGACAAGAGTAAGAAAAAAATAGAACTGGCCATGTGGATGGTTCTTTCTGTTTCAAATTCTTCCTTTGTGTTCTTTGGAGCTAACAGCTACCTGAATAGGAACCTGCCTGAATAAAAAAAAAATTAAACCAAGAACCAAACCCATGAATTTTCCTGCCCTATAGTAGCCATTTAGCTCCTTTGCCCATAGCAACCAACATGGCCCTTAATATTCCATGCATCTAGAAATGCTTGACTCTTACAAACCCACATTGTTTTTGCTTTCAGGAATTATTTTTGTACTGTGCCACTAGGAGAGTGTGTTTTAAGTGTTTGGTCTTCCTAATGATTGAAGAGAAGGTTGAAGTGTGAGATGAGCAGATGGTGTTGATTCATTCCTCTTTCTTTTGCATGGGCCAGGAGGACGTTGAGGGGGATGGGAATAATCTTCTTCTGTCTCTGAAACCTAAAATGGAGCTTTCTGCTGTATAGAAACCATTCCAATTAAACTATTTTATCTACAACTTGGTGAATTCACCATTTAAATGGGCGGCATTGGACTTGCTCACCATGGGTTTGGAAGTTACCGCCATCTCTGCCAGAATTTTTAAAAATTAATTTTTATTAATATTTTTTTGTTTTTATATCTCTTCCATATCTGAATCAATCCTGGACCAGCCTTCAAGCACATTCTTTGTAACAAAAAATAAAAAAAGAATGAAGGAGTATAGGACAACAACAAGAAGTTCAGCAAAATTAACCAACACATCAATGGAATATGACTGCACATGTAATGTTCCACATCCATAGTCCCCCACTGCTCCACTGAATCAAGGAGGGAGGTGCCATCAGCATGTTCTAATAAGAACAAGATTATAGGACCATGGCTTTAGGGCTGGAAGGGACCTCAAAGATCATCTGCTCCAGCTCTTCATTTTGCAAATAAGGTAACTGAACCCCAGAGAAGTTTTGTCTTGCCCAAAGTCACACAGGTAGTAGTAGCAAAGCTGAATTTTGAACCCAGGTTCTCTGAATTGCTTTTTCCAGTATCAAAAGAATGTGATTTCCCAAATGGAAAAGAAAATTAGGATTTAGCAGTAATGACCTCCACTTATGGATCCATCAGTGATTGAAGATGTAATCCTCAACAGGTGACATCCTTTCTGTACCTCATTTGCTCTCTCTGAAAATAGCCACAAGGACTGGATCTATGATTTCATTCATATAGCAGATTCCCTCTCTCAGCACAGATTGGCATTTTCTCTGCAACTTCTAGCGAGACGCAGTTGCTCAGAACATCGAAAGGTTAAATGAACATCATTATGTTTTGGAGGTGGCACATGAGCCCAGGTCTTTCTAGCTCTCCCCGCGTTGCTCTTGTTAAATAGGGATCCTAACTCCATGCATTTTCACTGGCTGGCCCCCAGGCCTGGAAGGCTCTTCTGCCTCACCTCCATCCCCTGCCTTCTTCCACTTCTCAGCTGAGATCCCACCTTCTACAAGAAGCTTTTCCTGCTTCCCTGTACTGCTGGTGCTTCCCCCTAGAAATGAGCTTCAACTGATCCTGTCTATAGCTGGTTTGTACATAATTGTATCCATGTTGTCTCCCCTATTAGACTGTGAGCTCCTCAAAAACAGGGACTATTATCTCCTTGTATCCCCAGAGTTTTGCACAATGCTTGACACAGAGTATGTTCTTAATGAATGTTTCTTGGCTTAAATGTACTTTTATAAAAGTTGCCCCAACAAAGCAAATTTAAAATTTCATATTCAAGAGGCTACATAAGAACAAAATATTAGAGGTAATTACTGGCTTTATATTTTCAATTGAAAAGACAATAGTGTTGGACAGTGGAAAGAGTCCTGAGCACTGATTCATACTATGTGTGATCTTGGACAAGTCATTTAATCTTTCTCATCTGTAAAATGAGCAAGTTGGCTTTTAAAGGTTCCTTCATGCTCTCAAACTATTACTCCATAAGTGGTTCTTCCTGAGATCACATTTTAAGGGACAAGTTTGTAGGTCAATGATTAAGTAGCAACAAATAGAATTGTACAACACCATTGGGTGTTCAACTCATTCCCAAACTATTTTTTTCAGGGTTTAGTGTTCAACCAAGTACAAAATGTAGTCTCACTAGCAGGTCTCAATCTCTAAAACATGCATGTGTTCCACAGGACAGTTAATAGTGTTTTTCATTCATTTTAGCTTAAACAGAGCCCTCTGAAAGAGCCCCTTGATTCCTGAGAGGACTCATGAATTCTTTCAACAGTTTCTTTTCCTCTGAATCAGAAAACATTTTTTATAAAAAAGAACAGGGACCCTCAGAAAGGTGGGTTTTGGTCTATACTTTTAAAATAAAAATTTACACCACCTACAAAACCCATCAGAATACTCTCTACTGAGGTTTGTAAAGCTGTGGTTTTTTTGCCCTTAAACTATTCCCTCAAAATAAACAAAATATTCCTGAGGCATGCATACCATTTCCCTTACCTTTCAAAGGAATAAGAATTAGAAGCCACTTTAAAACCTCTGAAAGGGACAGTTTCAAAGCCTTATTCTCTTTTGCTAACAGTGCCTTGAATGAAGGGTCAATAGAATGCTCTCTGTCATACAAATCAATTCTTGCAATAGCCTGAGCATTTTAAACAACCCTAAACCCAGACAAAGTTAATGCACCACTGACTATTTCTATGAATTAGTTGAATAAGGGTCTACTGAGGCCCAAAGCTCTTCATTTTCTACATGAAGGGCCCATTATAAGAGCCACAATTCATAAAACATTCTTTAGTATGAGAAAAATCAGTTTCTGGGAGTGGAGTTTAGAAGCAGTGTGGAGCCCCTCAGGCAGGGCAATAGACTCCAGGAAAGAGAACAGATCATTTAATGGATCTGGATTCAAGTTTTGATTTTCCCATTTAGTAGAAGTAAAAGTTCATTTCTCTGCTCCACAATTTCTTCTTTATCTATAAAATAGGAGATGTGAACTATGTGATTTCCGAGATGATTAGATTTCTAGATCTAATATTCTATAAAATAAAGGGGTGTTTTTGAGGTGTTACAATCATAGCCAGACTTATTTTTAGCTGGTATCCTTTAAATTGGGCCTATGCTGTCTGATTTGAGAAGCACTAGGACTCCACATTGCAAGACCTTCGAAGCTTATCATGACCTTTCCAGATAGCCTCTTTTAAAAGGCCAATAATGCTGGGAGAGAGGAATCATACAATCCTGGGCTGGATGAGACCCTTGGGATCATCTCAGCCAGCCCCACTGTCTTACAAATGAGGAGACCAAACTCCAAAGAAGTCAAGTCGTGTCTTGGATAGGGCCGTACATAGAGATCACCTAGACCAATGGTTCTCAAACTTTTTGGTGCCTGAACCCTATTAAATGCTTTAAAATGATTGAGGACCTTCCACAAACAGCTTTTGTTTATGTGGATTATATCTACTGACATTTAGTATATCAGAATTGAAAACACTTTAGTATTATCATAAAAATAGTTTTGACATTGCTCGCCCTATTAAAGGGTCTTAGGGACTCCTGGGGTCTCCAAAGCACACTTTGAGAACCACTGCTCTAATTTGCTTATTTTACAGATAAGGAAACTGAGATTTATAAAGGTTAAAAGGCATGGTAAATAAATGGTAGATCCAAGTCTAGAACCCAACTCTCCTAAGATATTTAGTAGAAGCATGGTACATTGGGTTTGAGTCATGGACCATCCACTTAACAGTGACCTTGAGTAAAGCACTTTAATTCTCTGGGTGGACCTCAGTTTCTTCATCTGTAGAATGGGACTGTTGAGCTAGATGATCTCTCTAAGTTTTCAGTCATTACAACAATCACACCCTAGTGTAAATTGATTTCCCCTCTACAATTCACTTTCTCTCTGTGATGAAGGGAACCAGAGGTTCGATGGAACCTCTGAGTAGGGATTATGGATTACTAAAAAGAGAGTTGGAGAAATAAATATCATAAATTGTACAATTTTGCCTCGGAAAAATGTACATTGTCAGTTGAAGAGGGAAACTTCTAAACCATAGACCTGACAGTCCTGATTCTTATATATAGTTTCTGATTCAGTCACTTAAATCATTGTATTATTACTATAGTTGTCTTAATGATTTGTCTCAATTTCTCAGGACCTTGGTTTTGGTTTTTTGGGGGTTTCTTGGCTATGTAATAGAAATTGCTACAGAGATTTTAAACTTGAAAAGATAGCTGATGTAACTTTTCTAATGGAGCATCCCTTCTCACATGAGGGATTGGGTACAATTTTGAGGGTGACTCTCACATAATCTCTCTGCTTATACTCAAACTCAGAGGAATCCTGGAAATTTCAGTATGTGGCTCATTTTTTTTCTCCCCACAAAAAAGTTCCCACAATAAGGTTGATTAAAATATGTTAGTCTAAGAAACGATGGGCAAGATGCTTTCAGAAAAACCTGGAAAGACTTAAGATGAACTGAGAACAGTGTACACAGTAATGGCAATATTGTATGATCATCAACTGAGGGTGACTTAGCTATTCTCAGCAATATAAAGATCCAAGACAATTCCGAAAGACTTATGATGAAAAGTGCTCTTCAGCTACAGAGAGATAACTGATGGAGTCCGAATGCAGATCAAAGTGTACTGTTTTTTACTCCGTGTATGTGTTTTAGGAGGGCTTCTTTCTGTGTTTTCTTTCACAACATGACTAATATGTTTTGCATGACTACTCATATATAACCTATATCAAATTGCCTTCTCAATGAGGGGGGAAGGGTAGGGAGGAAAGAATTTGGAACTCAAAATTTTTTTTAATTGTTTTTACATTTAATTGGGAAGAAAAATTTAAAAATATGTTAATCGTGTAGTTTCCCAGTCTTAGGATATCATTTAGAATTTATTTCATGTAGTTTTTATATGTATTTGTGTGTGCATATGCTGTCTCCCCCAAATAGAATGTAAGCTCCTTGAAGACAGGGACTCTTCCATTTTTGCTTCTTTTTTTTTTATTTTTGCAGATACATAGAAGGTACATAATAGATGCTTTTGGTTGATCGATTAAGACAGAAGAAGAAGAAGAAGAAGAAGAAGAAGAAGAAGAAGAAGAAGAAGAAGAAGAAGAAGAAGAAGAAGAAGGAGGAGGAGGAGGAGGAGGAGGAGGAGGAGGAGGAGGAGGAGGAGGAGGAGGAGGACAAGGACGAGGAGGAGGACGACGAGGAGGAGGAGAAGAAGAAAAGAGGATGAAAAGGAAGAAGAGGAAGAAAACTGCTCATGTACATCCACTAAGACAGAAACCACAGAAAACAGCAGGTAAAACATGAAAAGACAATGATTTCAGTGGAGACAACCATTTTTCACAGCAGATAGTTTGCCCATTGAAGTAAAACATACAACAAGAGGGGTGATAATTAAACTCCTGGCTTTAGGTATCTATACACAGAGACATGAGTGCAGATAATAAACATAGTGAATAATCCATTTACAGGTTATACCACGTGGCCCCTGAGGTCCGCTTGCAACTCTAAGATCCTATGATGTCAGAAAAATCTAAATTGCAGGTGAGTTAAAGGACAACTAAAAGATGTGTAGTAGATGCAAATGGACTGTAACATATGACTTGTGATTACTTGTGTGCAAGATGGGGCCCACAAAATTTCATCCAGGAAACGTGTCATGAGGAAAGAAGTGGGTTAGCTGTGCAGTTAGAGTGAGTGATAACAGATGAATGGTGTGAGGATGGTTTCCGGGAAATGTTTCTATTAAATAATAAAATGACACAATGTGCTATAATGGAGTAAGGAAGATTTAGGTTCAAGATTTGCCCCTGATACATATAGGCTATATGTCCCTTGTGAGTACCCTCTTTAAGACTCCAGGTTTCAGAACAGGTGATCTGCCCAGGTATAATCAGGGATTGGTAAAAATTAAATTAAAATAACCAGAGGGAGGCTTCCAGTGCATGGGGTAGGTGCTACAGCTGCAAAGGACAAGAAGATCTGAATGAGTTAAGAGCTATACCAGGGAGGGGAGACCCCACACTAGCAGGATTGTGGGTGTGACTAATTATTTACTCCAGGTAGTACTCTTTCTACAATCTGATCTGCATGCTATCCTTCTGATAGAAAGACTCTTCATTCCTATTTCATAGATGAAAGAAATGGAGGCAAATCCAATAGTGAGTATATAATTGGATTAATTTCTCACTGGAAAGTTCTCTGGGAGTCATGAGACATGGGTTCTGGTTCTGCTTCTGTCACTCATCATCTTTGTGACCTGAGGCAAGCTGCTAACTCTAGGGTCTGTTTTCTCATCTCTAATGAGGGGGTTGGATCGGTCTAACATTCTGCGACTCTCATCCTTATAGCATATCATTTTTCCCACATTCCTGTGGTTACCCCACACCTCCTGCCATCAAATGACAACATCTTTTTAGTCTATTTTCATGCCTGCTCTTCTCTCTCAGGCTTGCCCCCATCTTCACCTCCATTAAACAGATATCACCCTATTCGTATTCTGTTTTTCTCCTCTAGAATCCTGCTGTCCACCTCTGAATCTGCTTTATTGCCTGTAAATATCCTCAAAGCTAGCGTGTCACAGTAAATAAAATGTTCTTTCATTTTTGTCATTAGGTATTACATTTAAACTGAATAAAAAATGTTTGCTAATGGGCAGTCTGACCCAATTTGAGATGGTTTATTTTAAAGTGACCTGCCCAGATACTTTTTTTCCTAATGAGTCAGCATTCTCGTTGTACTCTGAATGCCCCCAGATAGCAACGAAGCAGAAAGACTGTCAAGACTTGGCCCATAAATGATTCTAAATGCACCTATTATTTTGCTGTTTTTCTGCCCGACTCTTCCTGCGCTCAGTGTGCCATTTGAGGCTATCATAAACTTCAGGCTATCTTGCAGAAGATTGACCCAAGCCCCTGAACATTAGGCTGGGCCTGGATGTCTTTGGCAAGTGATTAGGAGAGGAAATACAAACTGTCTTTAAAGTAATATTCTTTTCATGACCACAACAGGCGAGAAACATTTCGGCATTTTCTTCATACTAATTAGGCAGATTTTTATAATCCAGAAGGATTTCTCAGACTCTGTATCTGTGAAGATACACACAGGAGGAAAAGATCCATCTGGCATACTTAGGTTCCAAAAATCAAATGTACAAATACAGTGTCAGAGAGGCATGGAGAGGCACTGTTTCTGATGAAAAGGACGAGGAGGCTTTGTGGGGAGAGGGGGAGAAAAGCTCATTGTGAGTCCTCAGTGGAATATGGCACCCCAAGAAGCTGATTTGATTGTAGACTCCATGAATAGAATAGAACTTTTGCAGATAATATGAAGATTTGGCTGGGATTCAAAAAGATTTTGACAGGCCAAAACACTGGGCTGAATTCAAAAGATGAAACTGAAAATGGATAAAAGTAAAGTCTTACATTTGGGTTAAAAAAAAATCAATGTCACAAGTACAAGATAGGGAAGTATTATTAAGTGATAGTTTAGGTGAAAAAGCTCTGGTTTTTTTTATTGGATTTCAAGTTCAATATGACTCATGATTGTGATATGGTACCCCCAAAATGTAACACAGCCTTTAGCTTAATTACTGAAGCATAAGGTCCTGGACTAGTGCTGGGCCTTAAGTCAGGAAGACTTGAGTTCAAATCCAGCCTCACACAAGCTGAGTGACTCTGAGCAATTCATTTAACTACTTTCTGCCTTAGTTTCCTCAACTGTAAAATGGGGGATATCAATAGCACCCACCTCCCAGGATTATTGTGAAACTCAAATGTGATATTGTCTGTAAAGTGCTTAACATACTGCCTGACAAATAGGAGGTACTCTACCAATACTGGTTATTGTTCTAATTCTTATTGGAGCCCTACTGTACCCTCTCCTGACCATATGATGTCTGGAGAATTGTATTCAATTCTGAGCGCCATATTCTAGGATGGCCACTGCTAAGTTAGGAAGCATCTGGAGTCAGTCAGTCAACAAACTTTTATTAAGTGTGTAGGGTTACAAAGAAAGGCAAAAAGTCCCCGTCCTCAAAAAGTCTACACTCTAACAGAAGAGGCAACATGTAAACAACTATAAGGAAACCATTTATAGAAAGAATTGGAAATAAATGGAGAGGGACAATCAAGATTATGATTGACTTGTACTTCGTGTCATCTGAGGATTAGTTGATGAAACCAGGGATATTCGATGGTTATCCTTGAAAAAAGAAGACAAAGGTCTATGATAGCTGAGTTAAAATATTTAAGGGGATGTCACATAAAATGACTAGGATCATAAGTTTAGTGGTAGAAAATGCCTTAGAAGCCATCAAGTCCAACCAATTAATTTTGCAGATGAAATCTATGGCAGTTAAGTCACTTGTCCCTAGTTAGAGAGATAATGTCAGAAGTAGGATTTGAACCCATGTCTTTAGAGGCAATGTTATTTATACTGGCTCTCCTCCCTAAATTAGGACCTCTAAGTGGAAGCTAGACTTTGGTTCTATGAATCTAATTGAAAATTGGAATTGGCTGCCTTGAAAGATTAAATTCACCCGATCATAGAGTCAGAGCTGGGACCTTAGAAGCCAGCTAAGCTCATCTTTCACTTTTACAGAACTCAGCCCAAGAGTAGTTAATGGATTTGCTTAAGGTTACACTGGTAGTAAGGAGCAGAATCAAGATTTGAACCTTTTGCACTACTTAATTTCTACCTATTGTATGTAGTCCTGCCCACAAGGGCCAAGTAGAAGAAATCTAATCCCTGGTCCATGTGGTTCAGGGATTCTTAACTTTTTTTTGTGCCACATATACTTTTATTTACCAGGCAACAGAGAATAATAGTTTAAATACATGAAATAAAATACATGGAATTACAAAAAAAAGCAAAAATATTGAGTTATCAAAGTTTAAAAAATGTTCATAGACTTAAGGTTAAGAACCTGGGGGTAGTGGGTTTCCTCTTGATGGGGGTCTCTAATCGAAGTCTGAACGATCACTCATCAGGAATATTGGGGGATTGGGAGTGATTTCTGGTGAGATATAGCTTGTACTAGACAACCTTCAGGATTTTTTCCAACAATGAAATTCCAGGTCTTCAAATATCCTCTGACCAGATCAGAGAAATGTCATTCCCACTATCTCCTGCCCTGGTCAAACCACCTTTAGAGAGCATTGTGTTCTGTCCTAGATATCACATTTCAAGAAGGATATTGACAAGAACAACCAGGGGACCAACATGGGAAGGAAAAGTTAAATGAGTTTCAGTTGAAGAAACAAGACATGTTTAGGTTGGAAAAGAGAAGACTCAGAAGTAAATGGTTCCCATCTCCAAATGTTTGAAGCAAGATACCATGAAAGGGGGATTTAAGCTTATGTTTGGCTCTAGAGGTAGAACCAGGACCAACCAATGGTAGATTTCACCTTGAACTAAAAACAAACAAAAACACCCCCAAACCCTTCCTTGCAGTAAGAGCTGTCTAAAACTGAAGGTAGTGAATTCTTCATCCTCCGAGGTCTGCAGGCAGAGGCAAGATATCATAGAGGGCCTGGACAAGATGATCTCTTAAGTCCCATCCAACTCTGATGTTCTAGGATTTTTCTACCTTTTGTGAATTTCAGAATAAATCTTCCACTCAGTTTTGTGGGGTGCTTCTAGTTGCCATGTGAGGGTTTTAGCATTTCAGCATAGATTAACAGTGACTATTTTAGCTTTAGGGTTTAAGGGTTGCTTACCCTGCTCATCACCTCTCTGGTATTGATTTTTCTGAGTGCCTGCTGTATTCATGGCACTGTGCTAGGCACCTCTAGGCTTTCTCCAAGAAGTAGCTAACCTCTTCCTCCTTTGCATTCAATAACCTAACAACGATGATGGTTATTGGCAGTTATACTGCTACTTTTCCATCTCCTAAAAAGAAATTAAGTCCAGGCAGAGGCAGATGAAAATAGGAATTTAAAAAAATCCTTCCTGAACAGAAACTACCCTGCTTGGGAGCTATCCACTATTGTTAGTCTCCTAGCAACCAAGCACCCTTCATTTCATATTTCATAGGTATAGCTACCGCCCGAACCATCTGGGCAGAGCCTGGGAATCTGTGGGGAGGGGGTGTGGAATAAAACCTTTCCCTCTCCCATTTCCCCTCACCCCCACTTCTGCCCAAACCAGGTTATATGGAAAAGGTGCTTCTGGGGTGGTGGAGTGAATAATTGAGCCCTTCGGAAATTTTGTTTAGAGGCTCAAATTTAAACTTATATACTATTTCCTCCTTTGGAGTAGGGATATTTCAGAACCTGATCTTCAGATTCTTTCAAAAAAGACACTGAGAAAGAAACCTTTTCTTATTCTTCTAGTAATTAAAAAAATGTATAGGTCACATTGAAAAGGATGAATCATCACTCAGAAGTAAAATATGGGTCTGACTTAGCCAAGTACTGCCTCTGTGGTTGAGAGTTTCAGTTGAACACAGGAATCTGTCTTTCTGTGACTCTCTGTTTTCGTCTCTTTGTGTCTGCCTCTGTCTCTCCCCCTGCTTCTCTCTGTCCCATTCTCTGTCCACCTCCTTCCTCTCTCTATTTCTTCCCTACCATTCTTTCTCCTCTCTAACTTCCCACTCTTTCCTCTTCTCCCAGCCGTATATTGTTAATTGACATTGTAACAAATCAAATTGTAGAATTCATTAACAGTATAATTCTCATAACATGATTATCCTTTCATGCTAAAATATGCAATAAAGGAGAGAGAAAGCTGCCTTCATTGTTCCTAGTAAGGAGAGAAACTGAATTCTCTCAAGTAAACATAGACTTTCAAAAATCTTTCTTTCCCAAGTGTATGATAATCTCATCCCTGATTTGTGGGTCAGAAGATCAGCCTGATGGATAGAACATTTTTTTTCTTCCTTTTTACTGTTTCAATGGGAATTATTTGAACCTGGATTAGAAACCCTCAGGAGATAGTTATTGATCCCCTGTGGTTTATAGCATCTTTATAATTTTAATGGTGTTCATCATAACCCCCACCATGGTTGTTCCAAATAAGACGCTAACAGCGGGAAATTGCAGGGTCTAAGAATACAGCAGGGCTAGTTGCCTTTTGTCATTATTATCATCCCATTATCTGGTTTTCCAGCCAATCTGGGTTAATACATGGTGATAGAGGTAAGAGTAACTGCAAAAGCAGATCTTCCCTTAATTATCATTTGTTGGCTGGAAGCTATCATGGGTGAGTTCTGGTAGAATCCAAAGAGGGGAGGTTGGACATGGTGGTGGTGTATTACTGTAGAAGGGTCAGAAAACTCCCCCTCCCCACCTTCAGGTAGATTATAGTCTGTAAAAAAGTCAAAATTCAATTCAATTCAATTCAGTATGCACTTAGCATGGGCCAGGCTCTTCATTCGACACTTGGGATACACAAGGACCAAAATGAAAAAGTCTCCACCTTTCAGTATCTTACTTATGGGGGCTGGGGAGGGGTAGGGAGAAAAGAAAAAGGAAACAGCATGTATGCAGATATCAAGTACAAAAATGTTTTCAAAATAAATGCAGAGTAAATTTTAGGGGGAGAACAATTGGGGAAAACCCCTCTGAATTTAGGGGTTCTAAAAGGCAGAGTGGGACTGTGCAAAATGAAGATTAGTTATGCATCTAGTGAAGTTTGCAGTCCAAAGAATTCCGAATGATGACCCTGGAGACCCAAGGGCTAGTCCTAGCTCTGCCCTGAACTGCCTTTGTGACTTTGGTCAATTTACTTAATTTCTTCTGGTCCCAGACTAGGTGACACTGAGTCTCTCCTCCAATTTTATGAGATGAAAGCATTTTTAAAAATATGCAACACTCACAGAAGTCATTACTCCTGAGATAAAACGAAACCAGCTAGTCTTAGAGGTACCAGTAAGAATTATAAAGGAGAAAGTTGATCTGACTAAAAGACAGATTTCTGAAAATGATGGAATGTCTTTGCAAAGTATCCCTTTTTGTCTTTTCAAAGAAAACTTGTTGACAAGAGTAGAACTTACAAAGAACAAGTTAGTCATTTAACTAGTCTCTAATACGGGCTTATTTTGTTTTTAAAATAATCAACCGCAAAATGCCAATTGCAAACAGGCCCCTTGCCTTTTTTAAAGAGGATCAGGAAATACTTCTGTGCCAAGGCCATGGAGAGGTGAACTTTTGGTGTAAAGCAACATCCCACCTTATAAAACTTTAAGGGTTGGTTTCCAAAATAAAAAAGAAAACAGATGAGAATGATCTGACTGTCTTCACAAGGAATCCTGCAGATGCCTAAAATGCCAGCTGCTAGGAAGATAATGCAGGAGCAGTAAGGGAGGGCTGTTCTTGATTTGCATCTGGAAAAGTGAAAGGATAGCTTCTAGCCCACAGACTGCCATGCTTAGTTACTCTCTGGGGTAGCCTCTGAGTGGAATAAAGAATGAGGAGCTGGCCAGGCACGGTGGAGCCCCGTAGCTTGTGAGCAATAAAATCAAGGTAGCATGCAGTGAGATAGAGAGAACATTAGATTTGGACTAAATGGCATTGGTAAGAGCTGTTGCCTCTCTAGACCTCAGTTTCCTCATCTGTAAAAAAGGAGTTGATGCTCTTTATACTCTTAAACTCCATACTTATCTCATTTGAGCTTAAGTTGTTTTGTAAACCATAAAGCCAACTGATTCCTCAGAGTATAAGGCTTTTCCTGGTCCTCCAGTTACAAGGGTCCTCTCCCCACCTCCACCAAACTACCTTGCATTTACATATACATATACGTACACACATACACATACACACACACACACACACACACATTTCTTATCTACTTCTTTCCCCTTCCAGCAGAATGTAAGTTCCATGAGGGCAAGGTCTTTTTGATTTATGTTTTTGTATACCCAAGACCTATGACTATAGTTGAAGGAATGAATGAAAAAAATCTAACAGAAGTGTGAGCTCTGTTTGAGAATGCTCATGTTGCCAGACCATCAGGATTTCTCTTACTTCCCTTTTGGGCACAACGCCGCCAAGGAAAACTGTAATTTAGAATGACTTGTGTTTGTCATCATGACTGGATTCCATATCTTACTAAAGTATTTTAATAAAATGTGCAGTCCCTCTCTCCCCACCTCCATCCCAGTTCATGTCTTTGAAGTCAGAGCAATAGCTTTTGGATTTAGATCTCCTTATGAAAATCTGGATTTATTAGGTAAGACATCTGGAAAAAATAAAGGCATGTTACAGTGTAAATCCCAGAGAAATAAGGAAAGGATTCAACTGCCTGGTTGTTCCTATCAAAACTCAGAAAAGAATTCACAGCCTTTCTAATGGAAGGGACATGGTTCTCCTGTTGAGATATAATGGCCAATAAGTGGTGTGAGCTTTTTCCTCCAATGGCTCAGTAGTCATCACAACAACCTCTTTTACCAAGTAACCCCATAGAAACAAGGCAGCTTCAGATACAGGCTGGTATGTTGGACCAAATGATACTAATATCACACTGTCTTAAAGATTAAATGGCAGTAGCTGTTCAGTTCTTTACATTAACGTAACACTTCCTCTCGTTAAATTCCAGTAAACTACAGTGGTTTGCTGTGAAATATGTCTTTCAATCAAGGAGAAGCAAAGGAGGCAGCCACCAGAGGGAAATCAACTGGCCGGGCCAGATCACCTCCAGTGTGGTGTTATATGGAAGGAGTGACTTTTCCTCTGCCTCTTTACAAGCACCTCGGTAAGTTAGTGTAGAAGGAGGAAACACTGAGGAGCAGCTTGGGGTTGCACCTCCCAGGAAGGATAAAACACTGAGAATGGAAAGGAGAGAGGTGTTTAGTGGACTGGATTATTTCCTTTTGGATTAGTGTGGCATGGGTGATGGAATGTGCTCAAGGAATGAGATGCTACTGGAAAGCATGGAGTTCTTTCTGAGTCACTGCTCTCAATTTGAGTGACTGGACATGATTGCGTATAGAGGAAAAGGGATTTTTTTGAACCTATTTGTTATTTTCCATACTAAATGTTTTAAAAACTTAAAACACAAGCAAGTCAGGAAATGTGAAATTCATAATTCTTCTAGGAATTTAACAATAACACTGTCTGCATTTATTAAAATATTTTTCACTTAGTCAACAATCTAAAACAATGTATATTAACCCAGTATGGATATATTAATGCTCTTTTAAGAATCTCTAAAATAAATTTCATCTGGATATAAAACTGTGAATAGACTAAGCATTTATTAAAGCGTATGACATTATACATAGTATATAACATATACTAAACAATATACTATATATACTATAAGCATGTTATATAGTATAGTATGTGCGTGTATATATAGTATATGTGTATATATGTATATACATATATACCCATACCCACACACATACACATATACATACACACAAACATGTATATATATATATATATGGCAGTGCCACATCATGGTGCATAATGTTACCATCTTAATGTACTAATGGGAGGCAATCCCATTCTCCTAGAGACTATTCACACAGGCTGAAAGAGCTGTAAACATACACAGTATTTTGTTAGCACAATTTTGCGTTATAACTCATCCAAGTCTCTTGGAAGAGCTTTCCAAATCTTTCCAAATCCTAATTCAAATGAAAGGCAGTGTGCTGGGCCTGGCATGTTGAGCAATCTGGTTTAGGATCCTGCCTCCAACATTTACTAGCTGAGCAATTTCAGGAAGGTAACAGCCTTCCTGAACTTTAGTGTCTTAATCTATAAAGAAAGGATGGGAACACCCTATCAACTACCCCCCAGAATTGTCGTAAAAATAAAATGAGACTGTGATTGTGCACAAACTCTGGAGTCAGGGGATTCAAATTCAAATCCTGCCTCTGATGTTTACTATGTGACTTTGGTCAAATCACTTAACCCTGCTGGGCCTCAGTTTCCTCATATATAAAGTGAGAGGGTTGGATGAATAACTTCATCTCTAAAGGCTATGATACAGTTCAAAATGTCCAACAGATGGTTGCAGACTGGGATGACATAGAAAGACTAGGATTGAATATTTAGCTCCGGGAATCATCAGTATAGAGTTAATAGTTAAACTCATGGGGGCTGATAGGTGATTGAGTGATAAAATAGAGAGAGAAAAGGGTCCTGGATAGAGTCTTGGGGGGAGAGAGAACACCTGTAAGGAAACTAAAGAGTGGTGAGACAGAGGAACCAAGAGAAAACGGTGTTAGGAAGACCCAGAGAGGAACTAAGACCCAAGAGGAGAGGTTGGTTAAAAAGGTCAGATGCTTCAAAGAGTTTAAGAAGGATGAATATTCAGAAAATATCATTAAATCTGGTAATTAAGAAGTTGTTGGTAACTGCAGAAAGCAGTTTTGGTTGATGGATGGAGTCACAGGCCAAACCAAAGAGAGTTAAGAAGAGAGTGAGAGTAAAGGAAGTAGAGAGGACATGTACAGATGACATTTGTCAGAGTTTGGCTGAAAAACAGGGAGAAGAGATTTGGAACAAAAGTTAGCAAGGATGATAGGCTCTAGTGAGAATGGGAATGACTGGGGCATGTTTGTCAACAACAGGGAATGAACCAGGAGACTGAGGATTAGTAATAAAAGGAGGCTTATAGCAGTCAATTTTCTGAAGAAGACAAGAGGGTGGGATCAAGGGTACATGTAGAGGGGATTGATTGGCCTTGGTGAAGAGAAGTCTGTTTTTTTTATCAGAGACTGGAGAGGAGGAGAGAACGAGGGATAGAATCAAGACGTTGTGAAATGGGAAGGGGAGAAGAGTTAGCTTATGGCAAATGGCCTTGATTTGTAAGAGGCAAAGCCTTCACTGAGAAGGAAGAGGCATGAGGTTCTGTCAGAAGCTTGAGGGGGAAAGAGACTGTCTAAAACAGAGAGAATCAATCAGGAAGAAGTAAAAGGATTTTCTGGCTAGAGTAAAGACCCACTTGAGATTAGATAACATACATTTCTATTGGATTCAGGGAGCATGCTTGTAAGAATTCTTCTGACTTCAGCAGTGTGTGAGTGGGAACAGAGAAGAAGAAGGCAAGGAGTAAGCCATCATTGGGATTTGATAGGATGGAAGAGGAAAGGAGTCAAGAATAGAGGACAATGTAAAATTGAACTGGTTAATTAGAGAATAGAGAATGAGAAAGGAGGAAAGTGAAATTAGAGTAAAAGTGACAGCCAGTGAGAGCACTGAAAGATGGAAAAATTGGAGATTCCAGTGAAGTTGAACAATGGGCTTAAGATCAGGGTAAGACATAGGGAGAGATGGAATAATAGGAAATTGTGATGAGATAAGGAATTACTAAATTTTTTATCATAGATCTTTGGAACATTTGTGGATGATGACAAGATCAAGGGTATCACCATCCCCCTGAGAAGCTTGTTCTTTTATTTAAAATTGTATAGGCATAAGAGGACACCATCTGAAGTCGCAGTGGGTAGGAATGCTCATCCCATCCCATAAACCTCCAGAGAAGAGGCTCTTTATGCAACTCAGTCTTCAATCCACAAGGCAGACAATTGAGTTCTTTCTTGTGGTTTCCATTATTATAGTCTTCTATTTACACTTTACCTGGGAAAAGACTTCTACTGGAATCTAGGGAAGCCATTTAACCAAGCAGCTGTCCTATACTATCTAATGTCTGCAAATGTAATGTCCAAAGTATAACTGTGGATATATTCAGAACCATACAATCTGAACACAATTGAGTCATCTTAGAGTGTTACGGGGGCTTCTGGATGAATATCTTGTCGGCCACCTTTGGACCAAGCCATTTACTGAAGCAATAAATGCAACCGATCAGTCCATCCCCTTGCTGATGCAGCATCTTCATGGAAGTGGCCAAGTGTGATACTTTGTGATCTTTTCTATCCATGTCTTTATGTAGTTTGAAATAAGAGTGGAGTCAAATTGATTAGATGACCTTGCTTGCTTGTAGTTTTTATCTAAGATCGTAATGTCTGTGTAATTAAGGTATAATGCATTATAAAATATAATGCAGTTATAGAGTTGGCCTAGCAGAGTAGATCTGTAAAATGTCTCTGGGAGCCTGGATTATGATAGGAAAATGGAGAACTGCCACCCACTACTTCTCATTGACTGGAAGATTTATGGACCGGAGTAGGAACGAATGATGTCAGTGTCTTGAGACATTTGCTTTTCTTCAAAATTGAACTCTTCACATCAGCAAAACTGTCTGACTTTGAATGAAGCCTATGAAACGGGGGGCAACATCTCATCCTATGCCCCTTTAAGGAGGAAGAAGAAAAAACATAATAGACAAAGAAAATACTTTTGTTCTGTATTCTTTCCTTGACGTCCCATCCACTACAGGTGCACCAGCTTTGGCCTTCTCTTCCTTCCTCCCTCTCTTCCTCCCTTTCTTCCTTCTCTCTCTCTCCCTCCCTCCTTTCTTTACTCCTTCCCTTCTTTCCTTCCTTCCTTTACCTCTTCCTTCCTCCCTTTCTTCCTTCTTCTCTCTCTCCCTCCCTCCTTTCTTTACTCCTTCCCTTCTTTCCTTCCTTCCTTCCTTCTTCCTTTCCTTTCTCCCTCCCTCGTTTCTTTCCCTTTTGTATATAGTTTTACTGACTACAACTATCCGGTTCTGCTGATATCACTCTACATCACTTCATATAGGTCTTTCCATATTTCCTTCTATGCTTCATATTTATCATTTTTATGGTTACCATAATATTCCATTACATTAATACCCTGTAATTTATTCAGGCCATTCTCCAATTGCTGAATATATAGGTCATTTCCAGTTTATTGCTATTACAAATGGAGCATCTATGAATATTTTTGCTCAGAAAGGTCCTTTTTTCATTTTAATGATGTTTGGGGGTTAGAACCCTAGCATTATAATCAAGCAATGAATCAACAGGCATCTATTGAATACTCTCTATGTTCCAGGTACCTTGTTAGGCACTGGAGATACAAGTAGAAAGAATGAAACAATTCCTACTCACAAGGAGCTTACATTCTAAAGGAGGAGATATAAGGGCATATATAATATGTGTAGAATATAAATACAAAGAGAATAAATGCAAAGTAATTAAATATTAGGCATTTATGGAAGGAGGGCAGTGGGAGTTGGGGGAATCAAGAAAGGCTTCATGTAGAACTGGGTGTATGTGGGTAGATTACAGAGGATCCATGAATCTGAATGGGAAAAAATGCATCTTTATTTTCACTAGCCTCTAATTAAAATTGACCAATTTTTTTCCATGATGAATTTTTAAAGCCCCATTATTCTAAAAAGGGGTTTGTAGTTATAGCAAACTGCTAAAGCTGCCCTTGCAAAAGAGAGATAGAGAGAGGGAGACAGAGAGAGAGAGGGAAGGAGGGAGGGAGGGAGAGGGAGAGGGAGGGAGGGAGAGAGAGACAGAGAGAGAGACAGAGAGAGACAGAGAGAGAGACAGAGAGAGACAGAGACAGAGAGACAGAGACAGAGAGACAGAGAGAGAGAGAGACAGAGAGGGAGGGAGAGAGATAGAGAGAGAGAAAGAGAGAGAGAGAGAGAGAGTTCAAAGTCCCTGATGGTGCCTTGGCTGTGTCTTGAAGGGAGAAATGAATTTTATGAGAGAAAGCGTGAAGGGAGTGAAAAAGAGATGGAAGATGGAGGGTCACATGAGAGGAACAGAGAGAAGCCAATTTGGCTAAATCAGAGCATGCAGGAGAAGGAATAATGAGTAATATGAGTCTGGAAAGATAAGTTGCGCCAGGTTGTGAAGGGCTTTAAAAGCTAGGATTATCTCTTATCCAAGAAGCAGTAGGGAGCCACCAGAGTTATTGAGTAGGGGAGTCACATGGTTGGATTGATTCTTAAGAAAAATTGCTTTGGCTGCAGTGTGTAAGATGGGCTGAAGTGGGAAGAGATTTGATGCAGGAATTATGAGGCTGTTGCAGTAATTTAGGTGAGAAGTAATGAGCACCTGAACTAAATTGAGCACAAATGACAGATGTATCGACAAGACTTGGGATTGGATCTGAAGGGTAAGAGGAAAAAGCTGAAGATATTTCTGAGTTTTCAAACTTTGGTGCTTGGAAGAATGGTGTACTCTAAACATCAGGCAGACTGGACTATTTACTTTTCCCTGAGTTAGTTTACGGCCTCTCCCACCTCTATGCATTTACAGATGCCATCTCCCATTCTTAGAATGGGTTCCTGACATATTTCTCTCTACTCTTTCAAAATCAAATCCTATTTCTTCTCTCTGATACCTTTCTTGATCCCTTCAGCTAAAAATTATCCCTTCCCCCTCAGACCTATTGTGCCATCCTTTTAAAAAAATGAGAGCCCACTATCTCCCCAAGCTTGAGGTGATTTCCCAAAGGACAGCTCTGTGATGCTGAGTCTCACATATTCTTGAGGAGATATGGCTCCTGATTCAGAAACCTCCAAGCTGGGAAGCTGCCTGTGGTAGAGATTTCAGAAGCAGAGTCCAAAAGAGATAGGGGGAAGATGAGTCAAGTTTCAGATGGCAGACAGGAGATCATCAAGTATAGGAGAGCTAGCTGTTCCTCCCCAATGTGTCCCTTAGTTACTAGTGCTTTCACATGCGGAGACTGCTAGGAATGGATTTTCCCAGTGAGATTGTTCTCTCCTTGACTGAGATAAGATTTTGTCTCATTTCTGAAGAGCTCATTTACTCTAATGGATTCTTTTGTCTATTGTATTCCATGAAAGTTCTCTGATTTCTGTTTACCTGCTTGCTTGGATAAATGGGTTTGCTTACTATCTGAGTGAGTGAGAGAGAAAGAGAGAGAGAGACAGAGACAGAGAGAGAGACAAAGAGAGAGAAACAGAGAGAGAGAGAGAGAGAGAGAGAGAGAGAGAGAGAGAGAGAGAGAGAGAGAATGAGAGAGAATGTGTGTGTACAAAGTATTGAAGACAGGGGGCTCAGCTATTAGGAATAAGCTAACTGCTATGCTCCCCTTTAGCACCCAGGGAAAGTGTTAGACTACCAATATTCAAGGTGTGGTGGAAAAATAGAGTTCTAACCCAATAACCTTCTCAGAGACAGATGAGTGCAAGAGTGAACAGTCATCCACAGCCTTCCTCTTGCTCTCTACAAAGTCAGAAATCCCAATCTCCCTTAGAAACCTGGGTCAGAACCTTGATCAGAAATCTATCTATTGATACCTGCTACATGTGGGCCAGCTTTGATACATCAAACGAATATCCATATTTATTACAAAAACAAACAAAGAAAAAGTCATGTACGTTCTAACTGCTTACTCCTATACTTGGGTTGAACTTGTATTGAAGCATTTGTGTCCCATGGTTCATGCCCCTCTAGGTTATAAGCTCCTTGAGGGCATGGACTATGTAGTTTATCATCTGTTTAGAGCTAGTGCTTGCCACAGTACCAAGGGGGTCCTCAATCTTTATTTTTCTTTTGATTTCCTGAAATGCCACCTCCCCCAGCCAGAAGCAATCTTTTCCTCCTCTATGTTCCCATTCTACTTTGCCTCTACTTCTCCTTTAGCAATTGCTACCTTCTTCTTCAGTCACATATATTTGCATACATGTCATCTCCCATCCTAGATTATAAACTTTTTGATGCAAGAATACATTGGAGGCATCTTGAGCAGGTTTCCAATGGCCAATGGCTAAATTTTCAATTTGGGTATTTACACCTTGGAAATCAGCAAATATTATAAATCAGGGCTTCATTTTTTTGTTGATTTTCATCTAGACTTAAGAAAATGTTGCTAATACAAATTAAAGTTATGAGTGTGTTTTGTATGCTTTGGGGGGGGGGGGCAATTACTAAGCATTTACAATATTCTCTGTGCTGAGAAGTCTTTTTATCTCCCAGCACCTTATATTGTATTTTTCTCACAGCAGATCCTCAGTAAACATCTGTAAACCGAATTAAATTGAATAGGAAATAGCTATGATTATTACAGCTGTACATGAGAGGACCTGGCTGCCTTGGGAAGAAGGGAGTTCCCCATCACTGGAAATGTACACACGAAGTCTTGGTGACTAGCTGATAGGTTGAAGGGCTTTTTGTACAATTGGGATGTTTCTCTAGATGACCCCCAACCTTGGCATTTCATGATTTTATTATTCTGTTGCTTCCACTGCAACTGTGGGATTTACAAATGGGTAAATACACGTCAGTGTCTATGTGTATAAATTTATATGAGATCATGGTACAATCCAGCTGGGGATCACAAAGGTACTTCATTCTAAAATGTTCCCTCTCAAATATGCTAATTCTTCATGCAGTGATTCCAGTATCAGATTTCAAAACTAACCTTTGTTCCCCTAGAGGCTAATCTTTTGACAGTTATTTTTTGTATCTAAATCCTTCTTCTAGCAATTTAAATAATATCAAAATCCTAGCTAGTTTTCAGTTGTGGGGGTGGGGAGAATTTTTTTTTTAAATCAGATAAATTATTGCATGGAAACCAGCCACTTCTCTCAGTTCATTTTAAACTCTATGGGGAATCTGTCTAATTCTCTCTTAGGATGAAGCAGGACAGGCAAGATAAGGTATCCTGCAAAAGAGAAACAGAAAAGACGAAATGGAGTAGGAGGGACCAGGCATCAGGAAACATTATCTAATAAAGGTGAGAGGGAGGAGATGGAAGAAAAATCAATGAAGAACTGGGAAAGATAGAGAAAAAAATGTTATGGCTTAAGTTCATTTAAAGCCATGACAAATAGAGCCAGGCTGGGGTTACGTGGATAAGGCATAATATAGTCCATTTTCTTTTTATGCGACATCCTTAGAACTCAATAAAACATGTAACATAGAAGAGTCCCAAAGAAGAAGCAGTTGTAGCCTTGGACAGAATACAAAGGCAATTAGAATGATTTAAAATAGTTTCAAATATGATTTTGCATTGCAGCAGTTTACTTCAGAATGATTTACAAATTTGTTGAGTTGCATATTTGCTAGTATACTAGAGACTCCTTTTTTTGTATTGCAGCAGGCAGTGCCAACTTTCACTTTCACAGAAACGAATCCTGTGCCCAAGATGGTGGCTTACTCACCTTTAATTGGCAGGTGCCTTGTCCCAGTGTGGAAGCCAGCACTGTCTCTTTCAGGGGTTTATCAAAGGGGGTGATCCATACACAGGCTGAATGAGTACTAGCCCTCCCCCACAATGGGACACATTTTCCTCCTCAATAACTGTAGCAAAGGTACTACTCGGGGAGCTTTACAACAACTAGCTCCCCACCTTCTCCATCCCAGTGCTGCTAAGGATAGAAGATAGTAGGATAGAATAGGAGAGAATGCTAGTAGATAAGAACAGAGAATTATTTGCATGCTGCTAGCTAAATTTGTCATTTGAAATCACAGGGAATAGATTAAATGGCTTACGTTCTTCCCTGTGCACATATGCAGGGGAGATACTGGTCCTATCTCCCCTTTTCCAAATGCACATGCTCTGAGCATCCTCCCCACTGTGAGTGCCAGTGGTGGATAGGCTGTGATGGGGGAGAATGGGCTCAGGTGAGTGGAGGGGGTGGAAGGATCATTACAGCTTTGTTGTGAGCAATTTATTCTGCCTTCCTTTTCTTATTCTCTGGGCCATGCCCCTCTTCTCAGGCTGTATAGCCCAGGCATATGACAGAGCTATATAACTGTTCTCCCCATCTTGTGACATACATGCTCAGATATTTGCTGCCTTCCTGTGGAAGAATGCATAGAAATCTGATCATGCATAGATCTATCCACTGTCCATTTCTGGTATATAATGACACACTATTGGTTGAATGCCTTTATTTGGTTGCTGAGCCAAAAAAGATGAAGATGAAGGATGCCACACCTTATGGAAGATGTGGTCTCCAGCTCCCAAGAAGATAGGATGTGACCCTAGTGTGGGGTAGAGGAAGGAAGGTTCCTTCCTTACCTTGGCATAAATGCAGGGCCACAGGTCTCTACTCCAGATTGTCATGTGGAACCCAACTGTAAGGACTTGTACTGGGAACCCCCAGCTACCTTACTTCCCCTTTTGGACTTTCTTTCCTTTAGCATCAACCATGTGAATACCAGTAGGTCCTAGAAGGTCCGTGTATGCTAGCAAAGAAGTCAGCATATATTGGAGTGGTTGCCATTACAGCAACAAAAAGAAAAGCTTTGGCACTGGGGAGGAAGGCCACTGGAAAGAAGATCCCTCTTGGATTGTGCTTAGTGGAAATGAAATGTGAACTGGCTAATTGGCAGCCTTCAAAAAACTATTTATGCACTAAATGGGCTTGACTATAAGCATCTTAACTGGGAGTGATAAAATTCCGGATTCTACTCTAACCATTCCGTGACTTTGCTCCACATCGTGGGAATAAACAGTCTTTTCCATGCTTTGTTCACATTTGTACTTTGGGTACAGTTTGAACTTTCTCCCCTTCTCTAGGGAAAGCCTAGACCAGAGCCAAAAGCAACATTGCTATTATTAATTTTTCTCCACAGGCCAAGGTGAGGATGTAAGGAAAGAGAGATGTCACAGTTAAGGGCCTTCCTTCCCCTGCAGCTGAACCCTAGCACAGCCTCAACAGCAAACTCAAGCTAGGGATTGACGCAGGTGGCCAAACCCTTGAAGTTAGTCAGTGTTACCAACTAGCCACGTTGCTAGGACTGATGATTTACAAGCCTATAAAGGTGGGATGAAAGAGGGTGCTTGGCTCTCCTCCTTCTCTGATAGGATCCCTAAGAATATCTGTTTTCCCAAAGGTTGGATGGACTGAGAACTGGAAAGAGCCTCCAAGATCATCCAAGCTCTCATCTGATAGAGGATGAGATAAACCGAGGCACAGAAAGCTGATGACTTATCCAAGGTCACACAGGGAGTAAATAGTACTCAGGCTTCAAACTCAGGTCCTGTGACTGAATCCAGCGCCCGTGGCTTTCTGCCGCGCCCCCTTCCCCAGGCGCGAAGAGTGGCGGTGTCTCAGTCAGGACACCAGTTATTAGCTTAGGAGGCTCCCGTATTTTTCTCCTCCAGTCTCTCATCACTAAGCGTGTGAATCAGTAGCTGCAAGTTTTGCATTTTAGAAATATGTTTGATATATTAGAAAACTGCTCTTCTGAATGAACCACTTAGTGTTATTATCTCCAAGTGGAATAAGAAGCCCTTCAGTGATGATACTGAGCAGGGTTGAAATCAATATCCTTGGAAATGCACGTGTCAGAGGCCACGTGGTTCAAAAAGCTTTGGTTTCTTTCTGGGGACGTCATCCTTCTCTTGGATAGAGCTCTCATAGAAATCTTGGAAAATCTACAAGAAATCCACTAGCTTTATAAGAAGCAAGATTATTGAATTAGGGTATTGTTAAGAAAAAAAAACATAATGACCATTAATTTTGATTTTTTAAAATAAAATTTTAATTTTAAATTTTAATTTTTCCCTGAGCAACCCTCTCCCACCCAACAGTAGCTGTTCCAAACTTCTCTCCTCCAGCTCCTTCTATCCTCCCTCTCAACAGAAGACCTTGCCTCCTACATTACTGAGAAAATAGAGACCATCTGTCACAAGCTCCCTTCTCTCCCCTACTCCACATTTCAAAAGCCATCTCCATCACACCCCTCTCCTTGCTTTCTTCTTTGTTCCAGTCTAAGGAAGAAGTGGTCTTTCTCCTTGCCAAGACCTAATTCCTTCACTTGGCACCTAAAATCTCTTTCCTCCTGTCTCCTCAGAGAGCTGTCCCTTTCTATTATTCCCTCCCCTATTTCATCCTTAATTTCTCCTTATCTATAGTCTAATTTTCCACTACTTACATTCTTAGCTCTCCCCAATTCTCAAAAAAAAAATCACTTGACTTTTCCATTCCCTAAAATTATAGTTCAATGTTTCTCCTTTCATAAGCAAACACCTGCATAACCTGACTCCCAATCAAGCTGAGAGGGGAAAGGGCAACCCAGGATTTCCTGCTGCCTGCAGAATGTTTCTCTGGATTGGAGGAGGAAAAGTTGAGAGTGCCAGGGGTGGAGTTGGTGCAAGAGCCTTAGAGAGGAGAGACATTCTTCATTCTTGCTCAGACTTTCTTTAGGACTGACTTCAGACACGTCAGGAGACAGACAGACAGACAGACAGACAGGCTTTGAGAGACAGACATGAGGGGAATCCAGACTCTCCACATATCCTTGATTTTTTTGAGACTTATCCTTTGGGCAACATCAAGGTGTTTGTATTGGTTGAACCAAGATCTCATCTTGCTCCCATCAAAATAGTGTATTCATTTGTGTGTGTTTTCTGGTATATTCTAATTGGTTTAACTTTTTTTTATTTGTTTACTAGGGCAGCTGGGTGACACAGTGGATAGAATTCCAGCCAGGATTCATGGAGAATCTGATTTCAAATTCAGGTTCAGACACCTACCAGCTACGTAATCTTAAGAAAGTTATTTACCTTCTCTTTGTCTTTTTCCTGAACTGTAAAATGAGTATAAAAATAGCACCTACCTCCCAGGTTTGCTCTGAAGATCAACTGAGCTATTTATAAAGTGCTTAGCACAGTATCTGGCACATAGTAAACACTATATAAATGTTAGCTGCTGCTGCTGCTGCTGCTACTACTACTACTACTACTACTACTACTACTACTACTACTACTACTACTACTACTACTACTTCTACTGCTGCTGCTACTACTATTATTTGATTAGATAAATGAGTCTACTCACTATTTACTGTTTATGATGGTCTTCTCTGTAACTAGGATTTGGCAGTAAGGAGTCAAGTCAGCAGTGTAAGCTTGGTGTGTTATTCTATTTCTTTAAGGGATAGCAACCAGGGAAACTAGCGGATTTTGGTTTTGACCCTATTAATAGTGTGCCCCTAGACCAACAAGGGGAGAGATGGTTATAATTCCAGTCTAGTACCTCTCTTGTTCAGAGAAGAATGGAGTGGGCAGTCTTGTTGCCCCTTCTCCTGCTTTCCTCAGGACATGAATCACAGTCTCCCTTGGAGAAGGGTGGGCAAGATTCCAGAGATGTCTATCCATGCCTTCCCATGAGCTGTAATTAGAAAACTCATGTGGACATAAATAACTTACTTGGGCAGTACAGGCTTTACACCTAGCAAAAACTCTATATTAGGTGCATCTACTTCCTCAGCTCCCACTTGCTTTTAAACCCTTAACCATCCAGCTTTTGTCCAAGACGCTAGGCTAAAACTCCCCTTTCCAAGATTAACAGATATGCCTTAATTGTTAAATCCCTTTGCTTTTTCTTTGTCCTTTTATTTTTTTGTCTCCTCAGTAGCTTTTGACACTGTTGTCCAAGAGCTGTCCTTTCTTGTGACACTGTGCTCTCCTCTTTCTCTTATTTTCTGACCTTATTATTTCTAGATATCCAGCCCTAAACTCTCTCCTGAATTCCCATCCTACATAGTACACTGGCTGCTGGATAGTGCTCCCTAAATGTCCCCCAAGTCCCACCCCAACGTCTCAATCTCACACACAAAATGGGAGTTATCTTTCCCCTGAACTCATCCCTTCTCCATACTTCCTTATATCTGTTGAGGATGCCATCATCTTTTTGGTTACACAGGTTTACAACCTCAAAGAAATTCTTGACTCTTCTATCTCCTTCACACTCAGTATCCAATCAGTTGTCAGGTTCTTTTTTTTTTTTTAATCACATCTCTATTATAACATCTCTTGAATCCGTTCCCTATTCTCCAATGAAATGGTGAAAATCACCCAAGTTTGGGTCTTTTCATCTTTTGTCTGGACCGCTGCTGTTTTTGCTTCTACTCTCTCTCCCTTCTCCTAATAATACTCCTTAAAGCATGAACCTGGTCATGGCATTTCTGTTTGAGAACCTTCAGTACCTCTCTAGAACTTCTCTCATAAAATAGAAACTCTTCAGAAGAACATTTCAAGGCCTTTGTGACTTTGTTCCCACCTACCTTTCCAGTTTTATTTCACATCCTGTTCATCTGCTGTGTGTTCCACCCACACTACACTTGTCATTTCCCAAAATCTTCTGCTGCTTTGCACAAACCTATTTAGAGGGTTGGTTAGAAGTCCTTGGTTCTGCTTGGTGAGTTTGAGGTGGGAAGACTTACAACCACAGGGCTCTAGATTTAGAGCTGGAAGGTCAGTTTTCTAGAGGAAGAAACTAAGGCACAGAGAAAGGCTGTGACTTACTCAAGGTTAAACAGGTAGTAGTTAACAAGACTTGTAACTAAGTCTTCTGACTCCAAGTATAGAAGGCTTTCTGCTATATGCTGTTACATCTTTAGTTTGGGACTTTTGATTATATCTTCCTATAAGAGATATGGACATATACTCTGGTACCTTACATTGAACAATCAGTTAGTCAGTCAGAAAGTATTAAATGCTTTGTTGTATGCTAGGCACTGTGTTAAGTGTTGGGGATATAAAGAAAGGCAAAAATAGCCTCAAGGAGCTTACATTCTAAAGGAAAAGACATAACTATGCACATGCAGGATATCTATATCTGTATATCTATATCTATAAAAATGTGTGTATGGATAGGTGTGTGTGTGTGTGTGTGTGTATGTGTAAAATGGAATTTAATCTCAGAGGGAAGAGACTGGGGTAACCAGGGATAGTCTCATGAACAGAGTGGGATTTGAACTGAATCTTGAATGAAATTAGGGAAGTTAGGAGCCAGAGGAGAGGAGGAAAAGTACTCTAGGCATGAGAGTCAGTCATTACAAAAGCATGGAATCAAGAGGCGGTATTTCCTGTGAGAAGCAGCAAGTAGCCTAATGCAACAGGATTTTAGAGTACTTTGAAAGAAGTAAAGTATAAGACTACTTCCACTTCCGAAAATGGTAGGGACTTAACAGTAGCAGAGGAGATCAAGAAGAGTTGACAAGAATATACAGAAGAACTATACAAGAAAGATCTTAACATCACTGGTAACTGTGATGGTGTGGTTACTGATGTAAAGTCATATATCCTGGAGAATGAAGTCAAAGGAGCCTTAGGAAACATTACTAACAATAAGGTCAATGGAGGTGATGGAATTCCAGCTGAGCAATTTAAAATCCCAAAAGATTATGCTGTTAAAATGTGGAACTCAATATACTAGCAAATTTGGAAAACACAACAGTAAAATTGGATTGGAAAAGATCAGTTTGTGTCCCAATCCTAAAGAAGGGCAATGCCAAGGAATGTTCAAATCACTGAACAATTGTGTTCATTTCACACACCAGCAAAGTTGTGCTTAAGATTCTGCAAACTAAACTTTAGCAATATGTGAGCCATTACTAGAAGAGCAATCTGGCTTTCAAAGAGGCAGAGGAACTAGAGACCAAATTGCCAAAATTTTCTGGCATGCAAGGGCATTCTGGAAAAACATCTTCTTCTGCTTCATTGCCTACGCTAAAGCCTTTGACTGTGTGGATCACAATAAAATGTGGCGAGTCCTCAAAGAAATGGGAGTACCAGATCATCTTACTTGTCTCCTGAGGAACCAATGTGGGGGCCAAGAAGCAACAGTTAGAACTGAATATGGAACAACTGAATGGTTTAAGATCAGAAAAGAAGTATAGCAAGGCTGTATATTGTCACTTTATTTATTTAACTTATATGTAGAGTACATTATATTAAATGCCATGTTGGATGAATCAAGAGCTAGAATTAAGGTGGCTGAGAGAAATGGCAACAATCTCAAACATGCAGATGATACCACTCAGATAGCAGAAAGTGAAGAGGAATTAAGAGAGTGAAAGAGGAGAGTTTAAAAACTGGCTTGAAGCTTAACATAAAAAAAAAAAACCCCAACAACTAAGATCTTGGCAACTGGCCCCATCATTTCCTGGCAAACTGAGGGAGAAGAAATGGAAACAGTATCAGATTTTATATTATTGGGCTCAAAAATCACTGCAGATGGCGACTACACCCATGAAATTAAAAGAAACTTGTTCCTAGGAAGAAAACCTATGGCAAATATGGACAGCATACTAAAAAGCAGAGATACTACTTTGCCAACAAAGGTCTTTATAGTCAAAGCTATGGTTTTTCCAGTAGCAATGTGTGACTGTGACAGACTTTAAGGAAAACTGAGTACCACAGAATCAACATTTTTGAATTGTGCTGCTGGAAAAGACTCCTGGGAGTCCCTTGGACAGTAAGGAGATCAAAGCAGGCCATACAAAGAAATTAGTTCAGGTTATTTACTGGAAGGTCAAATACTAAAGCTGAAGCTTAAGTACTTTGGCCACATGAGGAGAAAATGGGACTCATTGAAAAAGACCCTGATATAGGGAAAGATTGATGGTAAAAAGAAAATGGGATGGCAGAGGATGAGATGGATAGATAGAGTCATAGAAGCAACAAACATGAACTTGGACAGACTTTGAGAGATAGTGGAGAATAAAGGTCCTGGTGTGCTATGGCCCATGGAGTCATGAAGAGTCAGATACTACTGAACAACTGAGAAATAACAAAATGTAAGAATACTAGAAAGGTAGAAATGGATCCAATTGTGAAAGACTTTAAATTCCAAGCAGATTTTATATTTGGGAAAAATAGGGAGCCACTAGAGTTGAGTGGGGGGGGGGGGAGACAGGGTCTAAGTGATGCTTTTGGAAGGTCACTTTGTTAGCTAAGTAGACAGTGGATTGGAGGGAGGAGAAACTTGATTCAAGGTGACTTAGTAGAAAGCTACTGAAATAGTCTAGGTAAAAGGTGATGAGGAATTGTGAAAGATTGACAGCTGCATTATCAGAGAGAAGGGGACTGATACAAGAAACACGAAGGTAGAAATGACAAGATTGTACAACAGATTGGATATTGAGGGTAAGAAGGAATGAGGAGTTGAGGATAGTATTGAGGTTTAGAACACAGGTGACTGGGAAAATGATGGCATCCTAAGCTGGGAAAAGAGGAGTGTCTGAGACAAAATACAATGAGTTGTACTTTAGACATATTAAATTTTATATGTCTACAGCAGCGGTTCTCAACCTGTGGGCCGTGACCCCTTTGGGGGTTGAAGACCCTTTCACAGGGGTCACCTAAGACCATCAGAAAACAAATATTTCCAATGGTCTTAGGAACCAAGACACCGCTCCTCTATCCATCTCCAAGCGGGTCCACCCACATGCAGATACGCCCACATACGAGTACTAAAGGGGTTGTGGCAGTAGGAAGGTTGAGAACCATTGGTCTACAGGGTAGTCATTTTGAGATGTCCAAAAGGCAAGTTGGTGATGCATGACTATAGCTCAGGAGAGAGATTAAGGTTAGATATGTAGATCTAGCTATCATTGGCAAGGATATGATAATTGAACTCATGAGAGCTTCTCTGAGCATCAAGGGAAATTATATGGAGGGAAATGAGAAGAGAGTACACAAGACAGAGCCCACAATTATTGAATTGGGCGTGATTTGGATGCAAAACAGATTGAGAAATGGTCAGGCACATGGGGGAGAACTGGGAGAAATCGATGTCACAAAACCTAGAGAAAAGGTGATGATCAATAGTGTCAAAGGCTGCAAAAAAATGAAGAATGATGAGGACTGAGAAAAGGTCATTAGATTTGATAATTAGAGATCATTGGTGACTTGGGAGAGTAGTTTCAATTGAGTGATGGGGTCAAGAGTCAGATCGTGGAGAATTTAAAAACAAGTGAAAGGATACAAAGTGGAGGCACCTGTTACAGTTTTCTCATGGAATTTATCAGGAAAGGGAAGTATAAACAGATAAGTAGTGGGTAGATATATAGAAGAGATTGTCAGATCAAGTGAAGATTTTTTAAGGCTAGGGAAGGCATGAGTATGTTTGTAGACAACAAGAAAGGAGCCAGAAGATATTGAGAGACTGAAAATTAGACAGAGTGGGGATGGAAAAAGAGCAATCTGATGGAAGGGACAAGAAAGGATGAGATCAAAGTTGCACATACAATGGTTTACCATGGCAAGGAGAATGGCCATCTCTTCATATGAGACAAGAGTGAAAAAGGAGATTAGTGATGGAAGATGTATGAGGGAATAGAAAGATCTCAGTGACTTAGCCTAAAGTGGTTGGTTTGGACCATTGTGGAATAGGTTGCTATAGGAGAAGCCCTCCCTTTGTGCTATACTGTAAAATGAAGTCTGGGGGGGCGGAGCCAAGATGGCGGCGTAGAAGCAGCAACATATCGCAGCTCTCACATAGCCACCCCAAAATACCCATAAAATAGGACTCTAAACCAATCCTGGAACTCCAAAACGCACACAAAGATACTTCCCACTAA
>CM053582.1:542144279-542251118 GCA_028627135.1 Pseudochirops cupreus
CCAAAAAGTGACATAGGAGAGAATAGACTGGGGGAGGGGGGAAATACTGGGATGGCTGTTTTGGGCTGGTGGGCGGGGGAAAGACGGGGAGAAAAGATGTAACTCAAAAAAATTTAATAAAGAATCTCATATCAAAAAAAAAATGAAGTCTGAAATCACAGACAACACCTTTTTCCCTTTTTGAAGAATAGAACAAACCCCAGTAAGGCTGAGTGGACCTGGGTCCTGAGCAGAGGGACCTACTAATGGCTGCTTTGTAGCAGAGCCACATGGAAGCTATATGTGACCTTGAATTCTCCCATATGACCCCAAAGGAGAATTTCTGAATGGTAAGTTTCTAGCCTCAGCCTTGGAGAGGCACTGGCAATACCTCTCAGCCTGAAAGGTTATAGCCATGCAGAAGAAAAACCATGTGGTTCAACTGGTGAGAATACCAATTTCTGGATAGAGGAGGACAGTTCCTGAGCAGTGTGACCTTGGCGTGTACTTATCTTGAGAAATGGGTCACCTGCAGCCCCTGAAGCTAGAGGAGCAGGAAAGGAAGAGAGAGGTGGGAAGGAAATAAGAATTTATAGAGTGCCTACTAAGTGCAGAGCATTGTGCTAAGCAATTTTAACAATATTATCTCATCTTATCCTCACAACAACCCTGTGAGGTAACCATTTTATAGTTGAGGAAACTAAGGTGAACAGAGGTGGGAAGTGTAAACCATGATTTGGGGAGCAGAAGACCTAGACTTCACCTTCTGATATTACTGTGAGTTATTTGGACATTGAAGATCTAATTTGAAGGGGATTACCTAATAGCCCCAAGTTCACTTCCAGGATAGTTCCGTAAGGATTGGTGCCTGTATGGTCTCTGAAAGGGAAAGTGAATTTCATGAGAATGTCATAGTGTTGCCCCAGGAGCAATCCCAAGATCATTTTCTTTCTAAGGGGACTCTAAACCATCGGATGAAACTATACATCTGCAAGATGGTAGAAACCTGGGAAGTGGTGGAAGTCCCTAAGAAAGGAGAAAAATTGTATAAAATGCTTAGGGGATATTGTTATTTTATATTTTCTGTCAAAAGGGGAAAGCTCTTCTGTACCCACCATATTCATTGTTACCTTAGTTCTTTTCTAGAATCTAGTAAATCCTTCAACATACATGGACCTAGGGGCAGCTGGGTGGTCCAGTGGATAGAGCTCTTGGCTTGGAGTTAGGAAGACTCATCTTCCTGAATTCAACTCTGGCCTCAGACACTTATTATCAGTGTGACCCTGAGCAAATTACTGAACCCCGTTTGCCTTACTTCCTCATCTGTAAAATGAGCTGGAGAAGGACATGGCAAAGCACTCTGCTATCTTTGCCAAGGAAACCCTAAATGGTGTCATGAAGAGCTGGACATGATTAAAAATGACTGAATAACAAAAAACATGTACCTACACATTAGTTATATCTGAAGTATATTATGAGACTTCTTCAAAGAATTCTTGTGGAAATATAGGATAATGGATAGAAAGCTTGCCTTGAAGTCAGGATGACCTGGGTTCAAATCTCACCTTTTATTCATTCTGACCATGTGATCCTGGGCACTTAAATGTTCCACATTGATAAAATAGTTTTCTTCACTAAGAGTTCTTGACACCAGTGAAATCCCAGGTTTGGACAAAATTAATAATATAATACAAAATAATAGAAAAATAATAATGATAGCAACAACATAGTAATTAGTAGCTTTCATATGGAATTTTAAGATTTGCAAAGTGCTTTGCGGATATCTCATTTTAGCCTCACAATGACCCTAATAATTAGGTGCTAGTATTATTTACAGAGGTGGAAACTGAGGCAGAAGTTAACTGAGTAGGGTCACTCAGCCAGTAATTGTCCAAGACTTGATTTAAACTCTGGTGTTCATGATTCCAAGTCCAGCATCCTATCAACTGTGCCATTTAAGAGATGGTGATTTCTTAGAGGCAGTTCTGGTTGGGGGCAACTGAGCTGCTGTAGCCCTTGATTGAACTCAGTCCATACAAACCGAGAGCCTGGTATACTAGACCATGGGTTACACTTGGATTTTACTTCTTCCTCACTCATCTCTTAAGAATCTTTAGTTTCCTACAAAGCTCAGTTGCCTTCCTTCACCATGAAACCTTTTTATTTTCCCTGCTTGTTGGCACTCTGTCTTCTCAAATGATCATATATTTATGCATCTGTTTACGTATCTAGTATATCTGTCAAATCCTCCTGGTAGAATGTAAGGTCCTTGATGACAGGAGCCATTTTTAATCTTTGTATTCCTATTGTGATGTACAGTAGGTGTTTAATAAATGTTTGCTGAATTGAATCTATTGGGAATAGGCAGTTTGCAATCACTCGTGACAGCTACCTAATATCACTTGGTTTGTGATGGTGCTGAAAGTTTTTCTCTTACAGCCCTACTTTGACATGGATCTCTAGTAATTTAATTTCTCTGTGGTGGTACTGTTGTCTGCACTAGGAGAGGGTATTACAGAATATCCCTTTCAATCCTCTTGTTGTTGTTCAGCTTTCTTTTCTGAGGAGGACCAATGACATCACGGGATGATGCCTTGACTTGAGAGTGAATTGGATTTAAGTGAGGCAGAGTGGCACAAAGTTGTCAGCTTCCCTCTCTCTTCAGAGTCATTGAAATCCAGTGGCAAGACAACAGTCAGCATGACCAGGGATAGCCTATGTTTCATTGGATGACTGGCATCTTTGATGTGTGACCAAGCCCTCCACAGCACCTGCTTCAGCCACCTTTGAGCTGTTGGAACAAATTATTCTCATCTGCCCATTCTGCCAGGAAAATCTTCACATGCTAGGGGTAGACATCCCCCTAATTCACCAACAGGTTTGAGGCCTGTTGGTTACTGTAAACGTGGTTTAGCCCATCTGCCAAGCAGGTTTTACCAGGGTGTGGCTGCTGTGCATACTACAGCTTCATGGAGCCACAGGTGAGAGTGGGATGACAGGTAGACAGTAAAGACAGATGAGCAGCCCTGAAAAGGGCTCAGCTGCCCTTGCACCAGAGGAGCTAGTCCTCCTGAATCTCTCATACACAACCTTTCAATTGTAACATTCTATTTGAGGATTCTAAGAAGTCGTCTACATTCCCTCACACTTCATCTCCCCAAGTCACTCTATCCATGTGGTCATTTTACTAGTCAGAGTAGAGTGAGTGAATAGAGCACTGACCTTGGTGTTGGGAAGGTTCAAATCTCACCTCTGACATTTACCCAGAAGGAAGGAAATGAGGGAGAAAAGGGAGGGCACGTAAAGAGGGCGAATGGAAAGGAGAAAAGAAAGAAGGGAAGAGAGGAGGAAAGGAAGGAAGGAAGGAAGGAAGGAAGGAAAAAGGAAGGAAGGAAGGAAAAAAGGAAGGAAAGAAGAAAGGAAGGAAGGAAGGAAGAAAAAAGAAGGAAGACAGGAAGGAAGGAAGGGAGGAAGGAAGGAGGGAGGATCTATTAAGCACTTACTACTACCAGGTGCTGAGGATATAAGTACAAACTAACAGAAAGTCCTTGTCCTGAGGAAGGAAATAAACAAATACAAGGAAGCTGAAGGTAGGCAGAGTTGTTTGAAGGTGCCTATTGGGTGGCATAGTTTTGAAGTCCAGAAGCTAGGAAGAGGGCCAGCAGGGGAATAAAGGTGACTTGAGTCCCTTTACAAAATGGTGGCCCCAGAAGGAACTCACCCATGGAAATGCGGAATATTTTCAGTTTCATGAGGCTGCAGTTGGATGTTCTCTCCAAGGAGGCCCCGGGAAGTCCCATGAAGACACAGTAGCCAATCTCAGCTATGTTATTAGGGCTAAGTCATTCTGTCCCTCTGAGTCACAGTTCCGTCCTAGCATCTCTAGCACTCTCTCCACAGCAATGTTTGGAAACTCAAAGGATAGAATAGTGGATGTAAAGGACTTTGTCAACTTTGACGCACTATATAAATGTCAGTTATTCATGTGGTCTGTGCCTGCTCTTTACCATTAGAGCTATGAGTTTCCTGGTCCAGTGGACAGTATTTATCTTCCCAGTCTTCCAAAGTACCAGAAGCTCTCCCCAGACACTCTAGAGCGGGGGTAGTTAAGCTGGAGTATTAACACATTTATTTGAAAAAATATTTTAATAACTATATTTCAACATTACTGGCTTCCTTTTTAATCCTATGTATTTTATTTTATGCCTTTAAAAACATGATTCTGAGAAGACATCCCTAGGCTTTACTAGCCTGTGAAAAGGAATCCATGATACACAAAAAACGTAAAAGAATGACTCCATTGGAGCAATCTTTCCTGACCCCAAGACACTTCATTCTGATAAGATAGTGAGATGAGGTGCTCCAGATCTCAGCACCCTCTGCTGTCTCAGGGGAGGGCAGTTCTTGGCAGTTGGGGAGTGAGGACCAGGAGGAAGGGGGGAAGGGAAAAGCCTAGACAAGGATGGGATGTAAGGAACACAACAAAGGGAGAGGGGCTTAAGCTTCTAGATTTTAAAAGCTAAAGACCTTGGGAATTAAAAGTTTGCCAGGGCCTAGTGTTGGCCTGAAAACTGGCAGCTGGGAAATAACAGTCAAGCAGTTATTAAGGACCTGCTAGGTTCTGGGCAATGGGAAGGCAAGGACAACCAGTGAAATAATCCTTATTCTCCATGAGTTTATATTCTAATGGGGCGGGGGCAGGGGGAGTGGCAAGTACATATAGAAATATGTACAGCATTAATATAAAGTGAGTATGCACAAGTAAGTTGTTATATACAAGGGAGTTTGGGAAGGAGGGCAATAGGAGCTGGGGAACCAAGAAAGGCTTCTTATAGAACATGATACCTGAGCTGTTCCTCTTAAAGGGAGAGAGGGACTCTATGAGACCAAGGAAAGGAAAGGAGAGAGTGCATTCCAGATATGTGGAAGAGCCAGTGTAAAGATTCAGGGGCAAAACGCTGCTCTAGATGTTCAGAGAGGGGCAGGGGACCATGAAGTTCTCCTGTTCTAGTCAGTGATGACCACTGTTTTAGGACAGTACCTCACTCTGCTCAGGTACAAGATAAGGGACTTCTCCCTTTCGAGACCTTCCACCTCATTTATAGGCCAACCATCTTTAAATGCTCCACCAAACACATACCAGAAGTAAAGGTCTTCTCACAGTGTATACATCCCTCTTCCTTTGGAATTTTCTTCTGGTCTGGAGTTCAGGAGAGCCAGCAACTCCATCCTTAGGCTTCATTGAAAACTCACCCCAGTTATAATGTCTCTCCTCCTCGCCCAGTAAGTGTCAGCATGTCCTTTCCCCAAAGACTACCCCTTACTGAAAAGAACCTCAATTGTTCCCCGTAACTATGTTGTTTGGAATAAATACCTTCTGTTTTTAACTCATATGTCCTCTGGTTGATTGGAAAAAGTAAATACATTGGTGGGAACTTATGAGAGAAGGTCATAGTGGCTGCTGGTCCACAGTGAATTTAGGATAATTTTTCTGAGGTGCTACATAAAATTGGCCAGCTTTTAGATCTAAGCACTTTTGGTAGTAAATGTTTAGAGGGCCCGTGAACATCTGTGGTTGAAAGTCTGTTCTAAATAGCTCCTAAATCCATTTGTCCCAGACTTTCTCTTTCCTTGCCTTTACCTTTCTTAGATGTGAGAGTTGGGGGGGGGGGGCAGTCAGTAAGGGGAGGGAGTAGAAAAAGAGAAAAATCAAAGTTTGGAATCTTCCATTCAGACAACCATTACCCTACTTCAAAAACCCTGTTTAATCATAATAGAGAGACATTATTTACACTTAGCCAATGATAAAATACAGAGCCTTGTTATTTCATTTAATTAATTATTCCTATAGCTCTTATTTCTTTATTACTAAGTGCTATTCAAAAAGACACATTAACCATGTTGAGGTCAGAAGGAAATTTGCTAGCAAGGCCTTCCTCTGAATGCTAATAACTTTTCTTGAGATTTCTGCTAGTCAAGGGACACATCTTCTCTCCTGCCAATCTACCCACCCACTTAAACAGACACCTCCACATGGCAGTACCAAATGGAGAAAAATGGAGATGTTCATGCAAGATAATATATAGTTTTCTTAGATTATGGTGTGGAAAAAAGGAAAAAAAGAAGACAGCAAATTGGTGAGATAAAGGCTTAGGACAGCTGTTGTCATGATAGTTATTTCTACTAGGAAAATTCTTTTGCAAGTAAGTGAATGATCCCGTAAAATGAAGGTAGTGTCGGGGTGAGGTGGGGAAGGACTTGACTGGAAGTTAAAGGTTGAGGCAGGGGGGCACAGTAGAAAGAAAGCTATTTGGAATCAGAGGACATGGGTTCAAATGCCAGCTTTGCCACATACTACGTGTGTGACCTTGGGTGGGCAATTTCTACTCCCTTGGACTCAGTTTCCCCATCTGTAAAATGAAGGGTTTGGACTCTAAATCTTGTGATTTGGCAAAGTTGTGTATTAATGAGGACATGACGAAAAAGCATCTGCCTTTCAATGAGTTTACATATCTTGACATTAATGACCTATTTCCCCAGGTACTTTTAAATGCTATCGTTGGGAATATTATCACTGAAGAGAAGAAGACCAGAGCTGGGCAAATGTCTTAATTTTCAAAAGGGGAAAGAAGGTACCTATTTCATACTCTATAGTGCTGGACTTGTCTCTGATTCCTGGCAAAATTTTGACATGGTGAGCACTTAGGTAAGGCAAAGAACAAGGGAGTAGGAGAGATGAAATCACAGGAGATAGCAGTAGACAAGGGAATTTCAAAGTTCCAGATCTCTGAGAGGGAGCAGTGTTCAGGCACTGGGGGATGCAGGGTGTGATCACAAAGAGAGAAGAAGACATCTTTTTAGTTCCCACCAAGGTATGAGTTTTGCTTATAATGTACCTGCATACAATACAGGTGTATGTACCTGATGAGGGCTCAAGTTCTGCTTCTGACCTATGCTGGCTGCATGACCCTGGGCTTCCCAGTGACCCCAGGCAACTCTCTAAGACTTTAGGTTCCAGGGAAGTTGCTGACCTGAACTAGTAGAGGAAATTTCCATACCAAGAGTTTCCGATTTCAAGTAGATCACAGGTCTCCCTGCCTTTTTTTTTTTTTTTTTGTTAGGGAAAAATAGATTGGATTAAGGCTTGTAGCATCCACTGTGACTTAGTGGATAAAGGGATGACCTTGGAGACAGGAAGACCAGGGTTTGAATTCAAACTTAGATACTTACTAGCTGTGTGATCCTGTGTAAGTCACTGCTTTTTACAGATGAGTGTCCTCATCTTCAAAATGGGAATGATAACAGCACATCTCTCACAGCATTGTATGTAGATCAAATGAGATAATATATGTAAAGCTTTTTGCAAATCTCAAAGCACATTGTAAATGTCAGCTACTATTGAAATATATGTATACAAAGTAGCTTTTTATATAAAGACACAACACTCTTCCATATATGTACAAGTTGTATATTAATTAATGAAATTAAAAGATGCTTGCTCCTTAGAAGGAAGGCTATGACAAATCTGGACAACACACGAAAAAGCAGAAACATCACCTTGATGACAAATGTCTATATAGTCAAAGTTATGGTTTTTCCAGTAGCAATGCATGGCAGTGAGAGTCGGACTATAAAGAAAGCTGAGGGCTGCACAATTGACGCTTTTGAGTTGTGGTGCTGGAGAAGACTTTTGAGGGTCCCTTAGACAGCAAGGAGATCAAATCAGTCAATACTTAAATTAATTCAGGCTATTCACTGGAAGGTCAAATACTGAAGCTGAAAGACTGGCCACATAATGAGAAGACAAGACTCATTGGAAAAGACCCTGATACTGGGAAAGATTGAAGGCAAAAGGAGAAGGAGCAGCAGAGGATGAGATGGATAGGTAGTGTCATGGAAGCCATGAATGTGAACTTGGAAAGACTTTGGAAGATAGTGGAGGATAGAAAGGGCTGATGCACTATGATCCATGGGGCCATGAAGAGTCGGACAATATTGAACAACTGAACTGCAACAGTGTCTATCAGTATGTATAGATCACGGAGTTATTAATTTATTATTATTATATATGCCTATAATATAAGCATAAGGACTAGATTTTTGTTTCATTGGTATAGGAAACTCCTAGAAGAGGAAATTCCCTTCACCAATACAAATCAGCACCTTTTCTTCAACTTAACGTCTTGTAGAGTTTCCTAGATCAATGAGGTTAAATGACTTATCCAGGGTCAAGCATGAATGAAGTAACACTTGAACTCAAGTCTGCCTGGCTCCTAGACCAGCTCTCTATCCACTACACTGTGTTTGTTAACGTTAATATATATGTAACAGGAGGTTGGCCCATCACACACATATACATATACACACATATTTGATATATATTTAAACACATACATAGACATACATACATATATAGATGCATACACACACATATATGTCAAGTGCTTTTAAAAGCCAAATTCCTGTTGACCTTTTCCACTGCAGTCCAATTTTCCCAACCTATTCTGAATGCAATTCAATTCAACTCAGATATTCATTTCAAGTCACTTCAATAAATGCTTATTAAATCCCTATTATATACACTAGGCACTACACACACACACACACACACACACACACACACACTTAAAACATCTATATGTATTCAGTGCTATTATATGAACTTGTGTATGTGTGTGTGTGTATGTGTGTGTGTAGACTAGAGAGAAAAAATAAAATACCTTATATATATGGATTTATAGTACAAAATCCTTGCACAAACATGATCTTATTGGGTGCTTAGAACAATCTCATGAGTTAGCTCCAGAGGGACATATACCCATTTCAGGGGATGAGGCTCTTAGAGTTTCAGCGAATTACCTAAGGCCACCTCACTGAATTCAAGGCAAAGCCAGGAAAAGAACACAGATTCCTGTCCCATCATTCTGTCTGCCAGACCAGGCTGTATTTTTACACATCCTTTCATCATTCCCCAAGGGTACTTCATACAATTTCCTCACTGATTTGCTAGTGACATCCCTTGACTTTTTGCATGAAATAAGGACCTATCTGAGAAGTTAAAAAATGTGCATTTTTGCAGCAAGATTGAAAGGGACTCCAGGGGGTCCTGACTCTTTGTAGATAAATTTAACACATGTATCATCCTTAGGATTCTCAGATTAGAGGTGCTTTGGAACAAGGTGATCATCATTTATATTCTTCTGTCCCATCAGCAGCTCATTTTTTTTTTTTTTGTATTAAAGAGGGCAAGAGAATTTGCTAAGCATGAGGCTCCCGGCCAACAAGTTCCATCTCCTGCTGGTGACTATTCTTATTAAGTCTTTTAATGAGCTCAGGAAAAAACAGGTCACTTTGCAGGATTTGCAGCAGCTTGGGAAGAGATTTTTCTTTTTCCAAGGGGAGCTGTTGTTTGCAGTTGCTCTTCCAGCCTGAGCTCTGGGAAACAACCCACCCACTTTCTACACTCCTGCAATTTGCTACAAGTTGGAGCATGAACAGAGCCTGTGTGAGACAAGTAACCGCTCCTACCCAGATTGGCTGTGTTCTTCCAACTCTAAAGAGTCACCAGTGCCTCTTGGGGAAGAAAAAAAAATGGTGCAAAACATTCAGATTACAAGCACCTCTATTTATACACACCAGCTAATTTAGAGCTTTTTATTCCATCTCTTGCACCGTTGCTACAGACGTTTTTTGTATAAAAATGAGCTTTTCTACGTCTTAAGAGATCATCTGTTCCTTCTCCTTTGCCTGATGGCAGAACCGTCTGTCTGTGGCTTCCCTTCGTGTTCCTTTGGAAATGGCATGGAGTTGACTGGGTATTTGTGGAAGGATGTGTATCAGGGGCCAGATGAACTCTGAAGAGACTTGAATTCCTATTCCCACATAACCACCTTCCCAAGAATGAAATCAGGAGGAAGTGTACGCAAATCAAGCTGTTTTTTTCTGCTTCCTCGGGTTTTCATGACTCGTATTACCCAGAAAAAGAGTCTCGAACACGGGCAGATGATTCATTTTCAAATTCTAAGGCCCTGACTTATCAGATGTTGCCTTCCTCAAATCACCCTCTATCAGCTAGGATAATAATCATAATTGCTGGTATTTATAAAGCGCTTAACGATTTGCCAAGCACTTTACATATGTGGTCCCATTTGATCCTCACAACCTGGAGAGGTAGGTGCAATTACTATACCCTATTTACAAATGAGGAAACTGAGGAAGAGGAAGAAAATGAGGAAGATGAGGAAGAGCGCAGGGATGTGACTTTCTCAGGGTCACACAGCTAGTAAGTGTTCGCAGCAAGATCTGAACTCGGATCTTCTTGATTTCCCGTCCAGTGCTCCAGCCTCTCCAAATTCAGATTGAGCCCTTTATGAAGATCACAAAGGGTTGAACCTAAGGTGAATGCAGATTTTTCTTTCATTCTAGGCCACTCATACATGGTTGCATCCTATAACTATCACATGAATTCAAGTGAGATAGTATTCTTTTTTTGCTTAGTTCCCATGTGACTTTCCAATGACAAGCCTATGTATATCCACACACATATGTATATGTGTTTTGGTAACGCACATATATATATGTATATACCCATGCATTTATGTGTGTATGTATGCATGTATGTGTATTTGCCTATATGTAGGTTCTCTGGACCAGCTTTACATGCTATACAGTTCTCACTAATGGAACACTGATCTAACTTCCTTGTTTCCCAAGAATACAATTAGTACAATACCTAGGATATATACTATGGACTTAATAAGTTTTTAGTGAATTGAATGGGCATGAACTGAATTGCATTCAGGATGTGCTGGGGAAAACTGGACTACAGTGGAAAAGGTCAATGGGAATTTGGCTCTTAATAACACTTGACCCTGGAGCGATATACGGACAGACCTCCCTCTCTTAGTATGCTATATATTCTTCCATTAATTATCAATTCTTACTTATGAATTCAGAATCAGGAAGTGTCACACTGGTTCTGACTCTCAAGGAGCTGAGACAGGAACAAGAAGGAAGATTTTTTTAAAATCAGACTTTCACCTCTTGTCCTGTGACCAAATTGAGCAGATTTTCTATTCTCCCATTTCAATTGTTTTCTCACTCACCCTCTTCTTTCCTACAAACTGATTCCACATTCTATAGAAAAGGATGAATGCTCAGGGTCAGGAGGAAGGAGGAGTGGGGATAAGAGCTGGACTTCTTTGTTGTTCTTGAAAGAAAATGCTGAAAACTCAAGGAAGTGTTTTCTCTCTAGAGACCTGGTGGAGACAAGAGAGAGACACCATTGAACCATGTTCAAGCCTCCATAGAGAAGAGTAAACAAGGGTGAGATTATATATAATTATAGACAATCTTGTTGCTGGGGATAAACAGGAATCAAAAGCACAAAGGCTCTGAAAATTTGGCACATCCTCAATCTCAGCTTAAGAACTAACGATCCGCACTCCCCTCCCTCACTGGGTAAGGAGGCTTGGGTTACATGGGGGATAGATGGCTTGCTTAGGCTGGCTTGCCTCCCCCCGCCCCCCAAGGGTGGGGTGGGTGTGGCAAGGCTTTTTATGGGATCGTGGATTATGAACTAGAAGGGACCTTCCAGGCCACCTAGTCCAATCTCATCATTTTTAAGATTTAGAAAATAAGGATTTATAGAAATGAGAGATTTGTCCAAGGTCACACAGGTATTAGCACCAGAGGAAGATCTGAACTCAGTTTGTCTGACTCCAGAGTCAGTGCCTTTTATAATGAACCACACTGCTTTTGTTTGTTTGTTTGGGGGGGGTCCCTAAGATGAGGAACCTAAGACCCAGAAGATTAAGTGACTCACTCAATGTCTCCCAGGAAGCAAAGAGCATAAAAAGAATTTGAATCCAGTCTTCTTATTCCAAACCTGAAACTCTTCAAAGGAACACTGAAGTCAAATTCAAATGAGCAGAATAGTTGAATTTGCAGTCAGCGGATGACCTCTCAAAGAACAATAGAAAAATTAAAAGAACTCACATTTTGGGGAGGGTAGGAGGCACAGTAAATAGAGCACCAGCCCTGGAGTCAGGAAGACCTGAGTTCAAATGTGGTCTCAGACACTTGAAACTTACTAGCCGTGTGACCTTGGGTAAGTCACTTTACCCCAATTGCCCTGCCTTCCTTCCTCCAAAAAAAAAAAAAAAGAATTCACATTTCTGTGGCAATTATTTCCCCAGAGTCCCCCCTCTGAGTTAGAGAGATAGACCTGTGATTTCAATGGCATAGGGAAATCCCAAGTGAGAAAACTCCTAGGAATGCAGGTGGGCACCTTCTCTTCAATTTATAATGTTTGAGTTGCCCAGAGCACAGAGAGGTCCAGTGACTTTCAAAGGGTCACAGAGCCAGCTCTCCTGACTTCAAAGTCAGCTCTCTATCCACAACGCCATGTTGCTTCTCCGGTAGACAGAGAAAATATTATTATCCCCATTTTGCAGCTCAGGAAGCTGAGTCTCAGAGACTTTAGTTAAGTGGTTAAATGGTCTGCTCAGAATCACATGGTTCATATCTCCAAGTCAAATTTCAGATGCTGGGCTCCTGATTCTACTGTATCAGGGCTATCTCTTGAGGGAATTATTCAGAAAACAGCAACTGTATTGATTTAACTTTGAATCCAAACAGAGATGAATTTCTGAACCTGAGACTCTAAGTACGCTTGCCTGTTTTTACTTACTATTTGACAAAAAGGCTCTCCCTGCTGAAGTGAGACCATAAACTGAGATGATTGTTTGGATAACTTAGGCCCCTGAAGCACATCTGTTGGGGGGAGGGGGAGGATAATTACCTTTCCTTTGGCATGTTTTGGGAACTAAATTAATCAGATAATTGTCTTGAGTTTCTGCTGTGTTGTAGCTAAAGAGGTCTAGCAGGCATCTTTTCAAACACAGTGAAATGGAAAGAGCCTGGATTTGGAGCAAGAAACTACATTCTGATCCTGTCTCGGCTATTTATTTCTTGTCCTGTGAGACTTTGGGCAAGTCATTAATCTCTCTGGGTGTCAGATTCCTTATTTGTAAAATGAGGTCATTTTATCAGACTTACTCCAGGGTAAAGTCTAAGTTTTCAGTGTATGATCCTATGATTCTCAGATCTGTGTCTGTGCTATATCCCCCAATATGTATAAGCTCCATGAGGGCAGGGACTGCTTGGTTTTTATCTTGGCGTCTTTAGAGCCTAGTATAAGGCCTGGAACACAGTACATATGTAGACAAGTTTAACTGAATCGACCTAAGGAGAAATTCTGGGCCTTCCACCAAAGCTATGGAATTGTTGAGGACTCACAGGTGAGAAAGTGGAACCATTTGAGAAACTCAGACCATAACTTCATCAACCAGCATTGCTTGGGTACCTTCTATGTGCAAGGTACTCTGGGATACCAAGAAACATGTAAGCTCAGTGTAAGAGAAGACTTTCTAAGCATTAGAAAAGTTGGAGGGGCTACTTCAGGGGTAGTGCGGTCCCCATCACTTGAGGTCTTCTATCAAAGGGTGGTTGACCACATGTCAGGTATATTGAATAGAAGTCTTGATCTGGTATGGATTGTACTAGATGACCAGAGGTTCTTTCCCATTCAGAAATAATAAATGAATGAATGAATGAATGAATGAATGGAGTGAGTGAATGAATGAATGAATAATTAAGTCCTTGATTTGTGCCAAGCCCTAAGCTAAGCACTAGAAATACAAACCGAAAAAGAGAAATAATCCCTGACCTCAGAACTCACTTTCAATTGGGAAAGACAACACATAAAAGAAAATTCAGCTGTAGGGCAGATGGAAAGGCCCGAAGGACCTAAGGGTGCAAGTAGAGGAGCAATGGCAAGGAACAGGGGTCCCTAGGTTATGTCAGTGAGCAGATGAGAGTTCTGGGGGTGTGCAGGGCATAGGTCCAGGGCAAATGGCAAAGACTAGAGGCCCTTAGGAGACAGTGGCAAGGCAAATAGGGCACAGTGTCCTCCATCTCATCAGGAGGAATAGAGTTGGTGACTCTCATTTCATCTGTACTTCTTACTGACATCCCATTACTCAAAGTTGCATGTTTATGGGACAGGTTTATAAAAACTGACCCACGTTGGTAGTAATTCTGCCCTTGGAAGCGTAGTTAAGAATCAACTAGTGCTTATTCCCCCAGTCAGAGAGCAAAATGTCTGGACATGGGTTATGGGGGTGGGGGGGTTGACCTCCAAGCTCTGCACTAGGAAAGGTCCCTCTCTCCTGTGTGCCCTCATGCCTTCAACAAAGGAACAACAGGTAACATAAAGACCACGTGTGTTTATGAGAAATAATATTAAATCTAGTGACAGAATTTTAAAAAAATATCACAATCAAGCAAAAATAATTCAGAATAGGTTAGAAACTGGTGTTCCTTGAAGCTGGTTTTTTTTCTGCTCAACCTCCTGTTTCTGGAGTGAGCAACTGAGATTTTAAAAAAATCCCATAGTCACATACCTCCCCGTTCATTCATTTAGTAATCATCTCTTACAATCTTGAAGAAGGGAATTGCTGATGTTGGAGAATCTGGCTTCCACGATTGGACTGTGCTGCTGCTCTGGGATGACCAACACCTATTCTTTCTCCTCCCCTCGTTCTCTCCTCCATATGCTGTAGTTGAAAAACCTCTGCCTTCCTTTCTGGAGGCCGATCTCAGATTAGTTTTCTGTTTAGAAGAACAAGTAATCCCAGGATGTTTATGGCCAGCCACAACATTGTCAGAGGCTGTTAAAATTCTGCCTTACTCCCCTTCACAGCTTTGAGCTGCCCCTCTATGATTAGAAAGTGCTTACAATTATTATATTCTTTTTTTTTTTTACTGGACCTATAATTTCCTCAGTGTAGGGAGAGTAAAACTTCCTTCATTAATTCAGGCCTTTTCTGCAACTCATAGTCTTAGTGAGATGCCTGGGACATTAAGAGGTTAAAAATGACTTACCCAAGGTCACCTGGTCAGTATGGATCAGAGACAGCATTCAAATGCAGGTCTTCCTGACTCTGAGTATGGTCCTCTATTCATTATCCTAGACTAAATCTCAAATTGCTATGAAAATTTTCTTATAAAGCTCTCTGTCTTTGGTCAAAAGAAATGGATTAGATTTTAAAAAAAAGAAACAGCAGAAAAGTACTTCATATCAAGAAAAAACGATGACTGTGTTAAAATAAAAAAGCCAGAGGGGAGAAATCCAATGAAGAACATTTGGGAGAGGATCACTAGAGGCAGAAACTGAAGAGAGATTGTGGTAGGAGTTTATTCCAGACTACACAGTCACAAGGAGGAATTAATTAGATAATGCCTTCCAGAAACATCTCACAAAGATGGCACGGAGGCAAGATATGTTAATGATGGTGGCTCCAACTAGCTGGACATCTGCTGGGGGTCTCTCTATGCTAAAAGCAGAGCATCTGCTAAATTCTTGTCTTGCCTCAATGATAGCTTTATTCTTCAGAAGGTGGAGGAAGTGGGACATGCTCCTCTGGACTTGATTCTGACCAATAAGGAAAAGCTGGCTGCTGAAGGAGAAATGTCTGGAACCTTGGGAGACCGACATAGAGAATGCGGTAGACATAATGGGGGAGGGGGGTGTGTTAATTGAATTGATCAATCAAATCAAACCACTCCTTTCAAAGGAACTGAAAAGATGCTATGCCCTATTACCTTAGCCAAGTGAGAATGTCTTTATTGAATCAAGCAAGCAAACAAGCAAAGGTCTTAGACTATTTGCGAACAGTCTGGTATCAATTTAGAATTAAAAACTCATTGGATGAAGTGGAGTGATGCTACACAGGCATCCTGTTCAGATTGGCTGAGGAATTTAGTGATGCCCTGTGGGGCTTTGATAAAACCAGAAAGCTAGTTTGGAATTGGGGGTTAGAGCACGTGGCAGCTTATTGGAAGGAATCACTAATGGGTGAGGAGAAGAACCCTGGTCTTGGCCTTGGCATCAATCTTATCTCACACACACACACACACACACACACACATACAAACACACACACACAAACACACACACACACACACACATGGAGAACTTTGTGAAATTCAAAGAATCAGAGGATTCCAATTTCTCATCAGCAATGATGAGAATGCCTCAGGACATCAATGGCTGCCAACGTAGTGTCTGCATATGGAACCAAAAATAATCTTGACACACTGAGAAAAGGAAACTTTGAAACTCTTTAAGGAGTTCAGCAGAAAATCTGTACACCTAAAGGGATACAACTTTGAAAAAACCCACTTATTCTGAGCTTAAATGAACCAAAAGAACATCTCCATCCCTACAGTGGATTTCAAAAGAGATTCTGTATGAAAGCATGAGTCTCCATTTTATAACACCTTGTTTTTTTAATATGCATATAATAAGTTATTATAAAACCGTCCTTGTCTTTGCTTTCTTTCCTGAAATTCTTTCTGCTCTTTTTTGTGCATTTAAAAGTATTTCAATGGCTTGTTTTTTGCGTCACTCTTGCCCAACCTCCTCTCTTCTGCAGCTCTCCCCTCCTCCGTTATCTCTAAGAGAAAGAAAGAAAGAAAAACCTGACTATAGTCAAACAAAATGAATCTACCCAGAGGACGTGTCCAAAAAATGCATGTCTCCTTCTGCACCTTCTGTCCGTCACAAGGAAAGATGATCTAGAAAGATGAGCTCTAGAGACTCATCCTGACAGGAGACATGTAACATGCTTCGTTGCAGGTCTTGTGGAATCATGGTTGGCTATTGCTTTGATCAGATTTCTTAAATCTTTCTAAGTTGTTTTTCTTCACAATGCTGTTATCCTTGTATAAATTGCTCTCCTGGTTCTGTTCACTTCATACTGTCAGTTCAAACAGCCCAGAATTCTCTGAAATCATCTCTCTCACCGTTTTTTGTTTTTACTTCTAAATAGCATTCAGTTATCTTCATATACCACAATTCGTTCAGTCATTCCCCAGTTATCTAAGAAGCTGTATAATGAATATACCACCTTAGATTCTAGTTCTTTATTTCTTCCCCCTTCCCCCTCCTGCTCTTCCATAAAAGGAACAACGAAAGAACTTTTAGGAGCTGAGATTTACTCCCTTTGCCTCATATGCTCTCTAACCTTGAGCTCATTTTTCCCTGGACTGATGTAAGAGGAGCTGTTACAGACATTTGGGGGGATGTTTTCTGTAAATTCTTCTTAGTATACCAGCTCAGTAAAATACTCCTTCTAAAATATCCTTTCTAAAAGCTAGTTAAATCTGACTGACTAATTGATATAAATGGTAATCAATAAGGGAAGTACACTAATGGGGGCTCATGAGTTATAGCACTAGACAAACTTCCTACCCGTCACAATTATCCCTAGCACCCCAAGGAAAGATGCAGCAGCTGAAATATGAATGTATATGTATAGCCTATATCAGATTGCATGCCATCTTGGGGAGGGGAATTGGGAGGGAGGGGGAAAAATTTAGAACTCAAAATCTTATAGAAGTAAATGTTGAAAACTAAAAATAAATGAGTGAATGAAAGGAAGGAAGAGAAAGAAAGAGAGAGAGAGAAAGAAAGAAAGAAAGAAAGAAAGAAAGAAAGAAAGAAAGAAAGAAAGGAAGGAAGGAAGGAAAGGAGGGAGGGAAGAAGGGAGGAAGGAAAAGATAAAGGAAGGAAGGAAGAAAAGAAGAAAGAAAGAAACAAACAAACAAAGATGTAGCAGTTGAACTCTGGAGACCTATCCTGACAGTGAGAATGGAGGTTGGAAGAGCTGATCCTGAATACTATAGTATGACCTACACCCCAGACCTTGGAAAAAGGATTTCAAAGAGTGCAAAAGAAAAGGTAGCTGGGATCCCAGGACTTAAAATTCTATAGGGAAAATTGAACCTAGAATTTCGAGATGTTCAAAATAATGAAATCCTAAAGACACAAGCACAAGTGATTCTAATGAAGGAAAAAATGGGGAACTGACTGAAGAGTCCTGTTGATGCATGGAGAGCCCATAGACAAACTCAGATTTTTAAAAGACGGGGACAGAAGGTGAAGGGCAAGTAACAGAGAATGAATACAAAAGAGTCCTCTAAGAATCATGCCAGGAATCAGAGAGCCCAGAATGGGCTGGTACAGTGGGTATTAAAGACAGCAAGAAGAGTTGTTGTTGTTTTTTTTAACAAACATTTGAGGGGCAGGAGAGAGCTGAAAGAAGGGATAAGACTTGAGGATGATAATAATGGATAGAGACACAGATCGGTGTGGTAGGAAGAAATGGATCCAGACCCAAAAGCTCTGGGTCAGAGCTTTGCCTCTTCTTACTGGCCACTTCTCAGAGCCTCTCAGTTTCTTCATCTGTAGAAGGGGCACAGTGATGTTACCTAGCTCACCTATTTCATAGACATCTCTCCGCTTATATGGTTACCTCTCCCCTGAACTATTGCATTAGGCTCTTAACTGGTATTCCTGCATCCAATTTGTCCCCTCTCCAATCCATCCTCCAACTCAGATGCCAAAGTGATATTCTGAAAGCATGGGTTTGGCCATGTCATTCCCCTGCTCAAGAAGTGCCAATGGCTCCATCTTGCCTCTAGGATAAAACAATAAAATACGAACTATGATCTTTTAAAGCCCTTCCTAATCTCTCCTTTCCAAGCTTTATGCATATTTTTTTTCCTATTTGCCCTATAGGTTTTAGCCAAACTGGTTTACTTGCTCTTCTCTCTATGTGATATTCTATCTCCTTCATGCATAGGCAATCTCCCTTCTTTCTCCCCCCCCCCCCCTCCCCAGCTCCTCCTACCCCACCCAGGCCTGGAATGGACTTCTTCCTTACCTAAGCTTCATAGAATTCCTGATGTCCTACTGAGCTCATTTCAGGTATCACCACCTACAGGAAGCCTTTCCTGACCAGCAGCTACCCCACCACCACCACCCCCAGTTGTTGCTATTCTTCCTCAGAAACTAATTTATATTTCCTTTGAATATATTCTGTATTTAATTTTATGTGTATACTTTCCCTCCAACAGAATGTAAGCCTCTTAAGAGCACTCTTCAGATTTTTGTCTTTGTGACCTAGCTCCACACATGGCAGGCACTTAATAGAAGCTTTTTAAAATAAGTACTTCGATTTTGATTGTCCCCACTTCATAGAAGAGGAAACTGTGTCTCTGAAATAGGAATTGAAGTATTCTGTTTGAGAAATAGTGAGAAAGTCAGCGTGGCTAGACCAGAGAGTACACAAAAGGAAGTAACATATAATAAGGCTGAAAATGTAGAGCAGAACCAGGTTGTGGAGATCTTTAGAAGTTAAAACAGAGGAGTTTGCATTTGATCCTAGAGGGAAAAGGGAGCTATTGACGTTTCTTGAGCAGGGGAAGTCACATGGTGAGACCTATACTTTGAGAATATCACTTTGGCAACTGTGTGGAGGATGCAGTGGAGTAGGGAGAGACTTGTGGCAGGGATACCAATTAGGAAGCTTTTCAATAATAGCTGAAGTGAGAGGTGATGATGGACTACAGGGGTAGTCATGTGAGTGGAGAGAAGAGAATGAACATAAGATATTTGGTGGAAATTTAGTCAATGAGACTTGGCATAGTGGGATGAGGGAGAAGGAAGAATCAAAGGGCACTGTCAGGTCATCCAAGGGATTTAGTAAGTCCAAATTATGGAAGAATATTGCTTGATTCCCAAAGCTGTGTGAAGAAAGTATTTTGAGGATGTGAAAGGGTTTTATTATCAGCAGTTGTAGTTACTACTAGTGGAATGAGCCAGAGCTCTGTCCTTTATTCTATTCTGTTCTACAGCAAGGATTGGGGTGAAGGCAGAAATGGCATGTTCATCACATTGGCATGTTGAATGTCAGAATCAGAGTCCTGAAGTATCTGGACAAGCTAGAACAATGAACCAAATCTAATCAAAGAACAATGATAAGGTTATCTATAAGCCTGTGCCTTGGGTTGGGAGAATCACTTTTGCCTGTGTAGGATGTGTTCCTGGGGGAAAAATTTAGGTGTTTTTCATAGAATCTGAGAAATTGAGTTGGAAGGAATCATGGAGGTTATCTGGTACCTGAATAAAAGGCCTTTCAACATCTCTGATGAGACCCTGTTCTGCTTGAAGACTTTCAGCAAGGGGGAACTCACTACTTCCCATCCATCCTACTTTTGGACAGCTCTAATTATTGGGAAGGGCAGCTAGGTGATGCAGTGGATAGAATTGGGGCTGGAGTCAGGAAAACTTATCTTCCTGAGTTCAAATCTGGCCTCTGACACATACTAGCTTTGTGATCCTGGACAAGTCACTTCACCCTGTTTGCCTCAGTTTCCTCATGTATAAAATGAGCTAGAGAAGGAAATGACAAACCACTTTGTTATTTTGTGCAGTATCTTTGCCAAGAAAACCCCAAAAGGGGTCATGAAGAACAGGACACAATTGAAAAATGACTAAACAACAAATTATTAGCAAGTGTCCTAAGTAATCCAAGGCCCAGAACCATTCCCATAGGCTGGGTCTAATCTTGAAATTATCTCACAAATCACTCTCTGGGTCATGTCTTTACCCAGGATCTATTCTGGTAGCAACAGAAGACAGTTTTGGTCTAGATCCTTACAGAAAAGGTAAGAGGATTCTCAAGCAACAATGGATCAAACACTGAACATGCTTCATTACACCCAACTGAAACCACAAATACAAAGGGCTTTTGTACAAACTATAAGCAGTCAAGCCAATTCTCGACCTCTCTCCTGGGAGTCTCACCTCACCCTTTTCTTCAGGATCACGGTATTGCCCCTAGGGTTCAGGCTCTCCTCCAAAGACACTAAATTTCATAGCCAATTCATACTCCAATTCTCCCTGAGACTAGCATACTAGAAAAAGCACTGGCTCCATAGTCAAAAGACCTGGGTTCAAATGCTGCTTGTAGTACCAGTTTTTCACTTTTCTTTGAGCCTCATTTGTGAAATGAGGGGACTAGATTAAAAGTTCCTTCCAGCTCTAGATCACTGATCAATGATCTTGGATGGTCCTTCAGACTTTTAGTCTACTTTGTGGTTGAGGTTCAGCACTCCAAGGGTTGGGCTCACTAGAGAATTGATACCACTTTGCCTCGACATGTTTAATACAAATAATTCACAGGAGAAATGAAGGGGTAAAATCTATGTTTGCTGTCCTGTGTCTCATTGCTTTTTCTCCATTAACATGGGGCTTCTGAATCTTCATTTAACCTCTCCATTACCTTGGGCACTGCATGCTTGTTTCCCTTAGCTGCTGGCCAGAGTTATGTGGGAGCAATAAAACACTTGGATAAATCCAAGCTTCCTCTGTGTTCTTCCCAATTCTAATGCTACGTTGGAGTGCCAAGGAGGAACAATGTGTGCCATTGTACGTGTCTTACTCTCTTCTTCTCAAAAAACAACAACAACACAAATTGATTTTCCACAATTATGTATAAAATAACACATGGTGCATTGGAAAGAACACTGGCATTGATGTCTGCAGACCTAAGTTCAAATCCCACCTCTGGTTCCTACTACCCATGTGCCCTTGAGAAATTAATTTAACCTCCCTGGGCCTTTTTCATCTGTAAAAGAGGTGGTTGGATGAGATGGCCTCTGAAGTCCCCTCCTCCTCAAGACCTATGAGTCTATCTAGAACTCTGATATCCAGAAACTGTAATTGTCTGGAACTTGTCTGAGTACCAATAGGTAAGCAAGATAAATCTTTGAGCAGCTAAAGTCTAGGCTACCAAGTCCATGCATTGAAGTCATGCTCATTCCTCTTACAGTAGACTCCCTTGGATCCCCACTAAGCAATTGTTTAATCACTTATTTTACGCACAATTCTAACAAGCTTGTTCCCCAGCTTCCATCAAATTAGAAGTGGGGAGGGAAGTTGCCAAAAGCAGTTCTACTTTAAACAAAAGATCTGACAGTTGGCAGCAAGGAAGAAGATAGAAAAGCTAACAAAAATGGACAATTCCAAAAGTATAGCAGTCCAAGGTTCAGTTGGCATAAAGGAAAAACATCTCACATGTCCCATTAAGGTTATTGAATTGGCTCCTAGATCAAGAGTTGGAAAGGACATTAGCCATCATCTCATTATTTTATAAATGGGCAAAGCAAGACTCAGGGAGACTTGTCCAAGTTTACATAACAGATAAACATCAGGGGCAGAATTTGAACCTTCTAAAACCAGTGTTTCATACACCCTCCTCGCCCCGCCCCCCCCTCCCATCTTCCTATGTCCATGATTAGGATGGTTAGTAATGGGATGAGACAGTTAAAAAACTCACCATGGGATCACTGAGGGCAATGTTTAAACTGGAGGAACCACCGATAACCAAGCTGACAGTATGGTAGCTCAAGCCAAATGGCCCCAGGGATGCTCTGAGGGTACAATACAGCATAGTACAATAATCAATATTCATAACAATGACCCTGAGTCACCAAAAAGAAATGGTTAGACCGAGAGACTCGTAGAATGTTAGAACAGGTTTTGTTGAAGAAGTGGTACTGAGGAATCAACTCTCAGCTATTCAGAATGATTCATTCCCCAAGTGTTCTGGAAAACTGGGGTTTCCCAGTACCATTGCAAGAAGATTACTCCAGTCCTGCCTCTTTAGAAGAAGCCAAAAGAGGAGAGTTATCTTAATCTCAGATAAATTATAGCATAACTACATGAAGCAACAACTCCAGGAGAACTCCTTCCACCAAGGGTAAAACAGGCAAGTGACCCATCTAAGGCCATTCAGCTAATAAGTAGCAGAGCCAGAATTTAAATCCATGCCTTCCTGATGTGAGGATTTGTTCACCCTCTAGTATGTTGTACTGCTTCCAGTTAAGTTATAAAGAAGAGAATCAAAGAGAAGAGCATTCAGTTTGGTTCACAGGAAAGAACTTTGGGTTTAGAGGCAAAGGCTATAGGAGGTTTTAATCCTGGCTTTGCCATTAATTAGGCATAGGCTCATTCCTCTTCTGTAGATTGAGAAGATTGAACTAGATGACCTTGGAGGTGTTTTCTGACCCTGAATTTATAATCTTATGATCTCCCTCATTTTGCTGTAAAGACAAGGGAATTATGGGTGTGGCACATTACACATGGTACCAGATGTGGTCAACCTGTCAGTTGGTTTAACTTAACTATATTTTTTCTTCTTTTAAAGGGAAGGATGGATCCTGGGAACTGATTTTTATGTAAAACTGAAGATCAACTTTATTCCAATTCTCTCATTTTACAGTTGAGAAAACTGAAGTCTAGTTAATGTAAGTGATCTGCTTATGGTCACACAGGTAATGAGGGGCAAAGCTGGGACTTGACCCAAAGTTCTCTGATTCCAAATTCAGTTTTCTTTCCAATGGACCATACTGCACCAGTAAAAATTATAAAGGAAAGAAACTGAAGGAAACAAAAGTAGGAAATATCTTCATTTAGAAACATTCTGAGGACACTGTCTGCCCACCTCCTACCCCCCAAAACCCTGGAGAAGGGAAACTAAAAACCAACTAAAAGGAGAGAGGTGCAAATATGTTCTTTGAATGCACCTTCATATGTTTTGTTTAATGCCTGGTCAGAGTCTGGTATCAGTTACATGAACATGAGAAATGCTTATAGATGAGGCTTGGCTATCCTCTTGTGTCTAGGTACTAGAAGAATGACCCTAAACAGACTGAAAAAGAAAAAAAGGACCCCCCCCAATTCTATCATTCCAAGGTCCCCCTCCTCCCTCACTCCTCTGCAGTGTGTAGCAGAGAATGAGGTAGTGACTGTCTGAAGCTGTGCTTCCCGCTGCCTGGTGGGCTCTACACAATAGGCCCGTGTGCCTAGAAAGACCAAAGGCCCTTTGTAGGGGCCATATGGGAGCTAGTGGATGTGAGGGAAATGCTGCCAGATGGAACTGCTCTCTCATATTCTCTCTCTCTCTCTCTCTCTCTCTCTCTCTCTCTCTCTCTCGTTCCTTCTTTTCCTGTCTACCTCTTCCCATCTGGCTCTCTCTGTATCTGTCCCTCTGTCTCTGTCTGTCTCTGTCTTTCTCTGTCCCTCTCTGTCTCTTTCTCTCTCTGTTCTTCACTCTCTGTCTCTATCTCTCTTTGTTTTCTTCTTCCACCCCCCCTTCTTGAGCTCCTATGCTCTGCTGGGACAGAATCTCCAGGTTACTGGAAGAAAGCTAAGGCAAACCAATGGGAATGCCATTACTTCTCACAATTAATTTTTTCTCCTAGCTGGTGGACCAGATTTACATGATGGAATTTCCAAAGGGAAAAATGAAGAAAGCCTGAGATGCCCTCATCTAGATGTATTTTTCTAGTGACGTACCTTTTCCTTCTGTCAAAGTCCACAAAGAGAGTGTGGAGAGATAGAAACACCCCCTCCCTATGCTGCCCGGGGGAAGTAATCTATCTCTGTCAGATCCTGGGAAGAAATCCCGACTAGCTCATGAAGAAGTCACCATCAGAGACACCCAATTCAAGGCTTCATTGTCTCTCTCAAAGAGCTGCCCCTGGCCCTGATGGTCTGGTTGGGAAAGACCAACAGAGCAGGAAGATTCATCCTCCCTCAAGGACCAGCTTTGAAATCTGAAGGAGCTGGCAGAGGACTGATGGGAGGACACTTGGATCAGGGTAGTGGACAGGGCTCAAAAGAAGCATTATTCCATGAAGAAAGAGGAAGAAAGCTTTTCTTTTTTTTCCTTTTTTTTTTCACTGAGTTAAAGTACTGGGAGGGGGAGAATTTAATTATAAATCTGAGTAATCAAAGATCCATTCACTTGGGCACATTCACATCTGAGCATGTGTAAACATGGGTAGAATCCTGTTTTGAGGATGCTACAAAGAAACCAAATGTTAAAGCCTAGTGACATAAGGGTACTGAAAGGGTCCACTGTATTGTTTTACTGATACTTACATTTGAGAAATTAAGGCAGATGGTGGGTCCATAAACATTATTATAGCAAATGAGATTATATCATATATTAATATGTAAAGGGGCTTTGCAAATATTTAAAGTGCTATATGAGTACTGTTATTATTTCTAAAGAAGAACAGATCTTTTGGGTAAAGGGAATATTGTACTATTTCCAAAAAAGAGACAGCTAAGAAGTCAAGTATTATTCAGACCTTTTGCTATAAATGTGTGTCGAGTGGAATATAGTCAATTGGATAATCAAATTCAAGAATTTCAGAGTTGGACAGGACCCCGGAGGCTATCTCATCTGACCATACCTGAACAATAATTGGCTCTGTAATGTACTCACAAGAAGGAATTCACCAAACATGTATTAATTCCATTCAATTCAACTCAATTAAGCAAACACCATAATTAAACACTTCATGTGTGCTAGCGGCAGGGGTGGGGAACCTGCAGTCTTGAGGATACATGTGACCCTCTAGATCCTCGAGTGCAGCCCTTTGACTGAATCCAAACTTCACAGAGTTAATTAAGTTTGGATTCAGTCAAAGGGCTGCCCTTGAGGACCTAGAGGGCCACATGTGGCCTTGAGGCCACAGATGCTAGAGAACAAAACTTCAACAAAGTATTCCCTGCCCTCAAGGAGCTTATATTCTTTTAATAGTATACTATTATGCTGAAGCCAGGGATGTAAGGATTTGACCAGCACAGTCCTTGCCTTTAAGTAGAGTCTGGTAGGGATGGTTTAGAAATCTATGCCCAAATAACTACACTACAAAGGAAACAATTATAAGTGCTTGGAGTTAATCTGTGCCCACCTCTGTGGCTTTCATGAGTGCCCCCTGCCTCCTTCCTCAATTCCTTGAGAGAATGTTGGGGAGGGGGTGCCTGAGCAGGAGGAGGATGAGAAGGTGCATTGGGGACAGTGACAGTCTTTAGAAAGGAAGTGAAAGATAGAGTTTCTAGGATGGGGAACCACGCTGGTAAGCCATGTCACCTGTGACTTGTGTTCTGTGTTCTTACCTCTCTCAGTTCAGTACAGAACCCTCAGAGGCAGTATGCACCCAGACAGGAGCACTGTCAAGAAAAAAAAAAGATAGAAATGAAGAAACAACTGTGTCGTTTGTTCGTAGGATCTAGAGCTGGCAGGGGCTTTAGAGGTCATTGGACCCATTCAACCTTCTCGTTTTAATAATGGAAAAAGTGAAGAAAATGAAGGTAGGAGACATGAAAACTGTGCTAGAGTGAGCTCAAACTGCTTTGGGAGAGTCAATTGTCAAATCAATCAATAAACATTGATCAAGTCCCAAGTTGGCACAGTGGATATAAGGCCCTGCTTGGAATCAGGAAAGTAAATCTTCCTGAGTTCAAATCTGGCCTCAGACATTTACTAGCTGGGTGACCCTAGGCAAGTCATTTCACCGGTTTGCCTCAGTTTCCTCATCTGTAAAATTAACTGGAGAAGGAAGTGGCAAACCACTCCAGTATCCCTGCCAAGAAAACCCAAAATAGGGTCAGGAAGAGTCGGACACGACTAAAACAACTGAAAAACAACTATGTTCTGGCAACGTACTAAGTGTTGGGTTTGCAAATAGAGGCAAAAGCCAATTCCTGGCCTGAAGCAGGAGGGCACAGTCCAATGGGAAAGGCGATAGACAAACAAATACATACAAAGCAAGCTACACACAGGATAAATGGGAAATAACTGAGGGAAGGCACTAGGATTAAGAGGGGTTGGGAAGGGTTTCCTTTAAAAGATGGGATTCTAGTTGGGACTTAAAGGAAGCTGGGAGGCAGAGCTGAAGAGGGAGAGCTTTCCAGGCTTGGGGGAGAGCCAGGAAATACCCAGAACTCAGTGATGAAGTGGCTTGTTCATGGAATAGCAAGGAGACCAGTGTCACTGGAGGGAAGAGTGTGTGAGAGGGAGCACCATGTAAGAAGACTAGGAAGTCGAAGTGGACTAGGTTACAAAGGGCTTTGAATGCCAAACAGAGGATTGAGGTGATATGGAGTCACTGGAGTTTATTGAGTAGGGGAGGTGACAGTCGGACCTGTGCTTCAGGAAAATCACTTTGGTGGTTGAATGGAGAATGCATTAGATGGATGGAGGATGGGGAGAGAGGTGAGGCAGGCAGACCCACCAGAGGCTACAATAGTCCAGGTGTGAGGTGCTGAGGGACAGCTCCAAGGTGGGGGCTGTGTCACAGGAAAGAAGAGCATGCAATTGAAAAGTGTTACAAAGGTGAGATCACAGGTCTTGGTGACAACTTGGATATGGAGGGTGACAGATAACAAGGATTCGAAGAGTCTGAATTTTCAGCTTTTACGTTTCGGAATAGGCAGATGCTATTATTTTGTTGATTGCCTGGAGTTAAGAAAAAGATGAAGAAAATGTTTGTGTAGATCAAACTTTTCTGGAGATTGGATTGTTAAGCATTAACTATCACACCCTCCATAGGGATCCTTATGCAGAGAATCAGTGGCCCTATTCCCAGCTTCTTTCCATATCTGCTCCATGACCTCAGGGAAGTCACTTCATCAATATGGGCTTGGGTGTGTGGGAAGAAAGCCTTTAGACCAAAGAAAGGTCATTTTTTTCTTCCAATGTCTTAAATACTACATCCCTCTGCCTTGCCAAAGACTTTTCCTTTACAAATAACTTTACTTTCTTTTTTAAAAAAAGTTTTATCACATCATTTTTACCGTTGATCTCTTATTAATGCCTCCTGGCCCCACCGCAAAACTTGTTCTTGCAACAAATAGGTGTAGTTAGTTGAGCAAAACAAATGGCCATCTTGACTGCTGTATTCCTCTTTCCACCTGTTTAGTGCCCACCTCTCTGCCTTTGTCCTCTGAAGTCTCATTTATTCACTGCATTGGTCAGACTTCCAGAGTCTTTCAGAGCTGTTTCCCATTACGTTATTGTGGTCATTGTTCTGCATCACTTCCTACAAGTCTTCCCAAATTTCTTAGGATTCTTCATATTTGTGATTTCTCCCAACTCCTCACTCCCCCCCACCTTGCTTCCCCCAGTTCCTTAGTCTGTGGCATGGGTGCCAACTGTCCACACCTTCTGCATAGCTTGGTTTTTCCTTTCCAACCTGGGTTTCCAGGTGGGTAGCTGGCCTCTGATGACCTCAGTTCACTCTGAATTGAATAGAATCTGCTAAACCTTCAAGAAATTGTTCCACCAATATGGGCTGATTCTAGGATGGGACTGGGCTTATAACCCAAAATGTGCTCTCACCTGCCAGGGTCAATGGACGCCCACCTATACCTGTAGGGAAACAGCATAGCTTGTCTCAGGCTCCAGCTGAAATACTTATCCAGAATTGCTGTATATTAGTCAAATCTGGGATGGCTCAATAAGTGGTCTTGCTGAACCCTTGTGAACTCTGAAAACTAGAAGCCCCTTTGGTTCAAACAGTGAGGGTCACTCATCCAGGAACAATTTCACCTGTGTGAGGACATCATGGAAGGCCTGCTGCCATACTAGAGAATTTCTCCACTGCCAATGTAATAGGGCAGGTTCATCCAGTCATTCCTGGAACCAATCATTGTCCATCAGTCAACTAGCATTTATTAAGTGTCTACTGTATACCAGGCACAGTGCTGAGTAACCTCCTTCATCAGAGACTGGCTTAGCCAGGAATGCCTCCTGACTCAGAGGCAGCAGACCTGAGAGGATGAAGCTAGATCAGCCTGTCCCTCCTGACCCAGGTTAGGGAAGGACCTAAGCTAGGGATCTGAATTTCCAGGGAAGGGAAATGAGGCTCTTCCTGAGGCAGCTAGGATAGAGAGCTGATGTTAAGTCACAAAAAACAAACTGAGTTCAAAACCTGCCTCGGATACTTATAGCTGTGAGACACTGGGCTCTCTCTCACAACCTCTCAGCCTCAGTTTCCCCATCAGTAAAATGGGGATAATAATAGCACCTTCCTTCCAGTAGAGCCCGTTGTGCAAAACAGATGAGAAGCATATACAAAGTACTTTGTAAACTTCAAGGTTCTAAATGTTAGCTGTTTTTATTAGCCTGAGCCTCAGGGGTCCAAGAGAAAGGTGTGTCCTCAGAGAAGCAGCACCATTTTCTGTAAATGGAAGAAAATATCACTGTCTGATGTCTATGGCAAAGTCTCATCCAGAATACCAGCCATATCTAACATCACACAACTGACCAGGTCGATCAATCCATAAGCATTTATTAAACACTGACTGTGCTAAGCACTGGGGATACAAAAAGAGGCAAAAGACAGTCCCTACCCTCATGGAGTTTATAATCTATTTTCATTTCATTTTTACAGGTAACAAAAAACACATGTCTGAGGGCCACAACTGAGACTTTTCCTGAAAGCACTGGATCACAAACAGTATCCAAAAGGCTATGGTAGAGATGTGGTCCCAGAAGAAGAAAAGAATCCGGAAGCCAATGAGCTAAGCCAAAGCAAGACTGTAGCCGGGTTTAGACCCATACCATGGGCCAGGAGGTGACTTGCTTTGCTTAATAGATGGAGTCCATCCTGGTCCATCTCTTAAGCTCCCACTGCTAAAGACCTGGAATCATCATTCTCACCATCAGTGTCCTGAGCATTGTCAAATGGTTCAACATCAGAAACAGACATGGTTTTATGAGTGGGAACAAATCAAAGATGACTTGCCATGTGCTTTGCTGTTGAACCCAGCCTTGGTCAGTACCTGTGTGACTTTTGCTGAGGCAAGCACTCTTTGACTCAGCTGCCTCATCTGTAAAAATGAAGATGACCTTTAAATCCCTTCTGGTTCTAAATCTATGAGCCTAAGTGCCAGAGGCAGAATTTGATGACTCCCTGTTGAACATTCCTTTTACTCTACTGTTTTGCCTCTCATGCCAAGGGGGATACCAACTTTCATGACTCAAGTGTCCTTTTCTTTCACTAGCCCCTACAAATCAGGCAGATCTGTGTGTATGTGTATATATTAGGAATTTTAGCCAGAGAGGAATTATAAACAAGGATGTCTCAGTGAATTATCAGACATTCTCCAGCACATTAAAGTGTTGGTGTCAGAAAGGATGAGAAGCAGTAGACTCTGGGGATGACACTGGGTAGAACACCAGCCATCTACAGTTTCAGATTAGAGCTGGGGGAGGTGAGGGGATTGGGGAGCGGTGAAGGGAGCCCCCGGATTGCAATATAGCAGCTAACAGGTGACAGACATACTGAAGGTGATAAAATTCCATATGTCACATTGCGGAGAGAAGGGAAGAGCTCAGAGCTTTTGGAACTCAAAGGCTCACAAGAGACAGGATGATTTTTCTCTACCTTCTTTTCATGGAATTAGAAAATTAGAAACAGACAGAATGGGTAGCCTTGAACTCCAAAGGCTTCCTTTCTGACCAGCACGAATGGATTGACAATCATCATTTTCTCTAGTGTAGTCAATGGATACAGTACTTTTATATGTGGGTGCTCTGTCCAAAGAAATATAAATTGCTTATACTTCATAAGTGATCTTAGGGCTTGAGGTTAGATTTTTTCCCCCCTATTTATTCCATCATTGGTTTTTTTTCCTTTGAAAAGCTGAGCCAACTCTTTTGTCTCATGGAGTTTTCATTTGTGAGTTCTTGAAATATAGTTCTGAAAAACCAAGCTTTGATAAAGCCCATTATGATTCAAATGGAGCTACTAGACTATGCTTTTAAAGCCAAATCCCTCTGGCTTTCACTGATTGGCCAATTATAGGGTCCAGTCCAAACCTCTCTTGTTCATTGTTTGTGTTTTGATGACTCAGAGTGAGTGTAAATAGCAATTGTTTCTGTTCTGGCCAGAAACTGAGGGTCTTCGTCTCCTAGATTGAAGGCAAACAAGGCTATCTTTTGCCTCAATTCTTATTTAGCTTTTAACTTCTGAATGGGCATTGCCTCAGACAAAGTGAGATCTGAGAAAGGCCTTAGCTTAAAAAGGCCAAGGTCTCCCACTGCATCTGGGCCATCACCAGTCATCCTGACCTAGGTTCTGCCACTGAACTGCCATGACTCTGGAGGAAAGAGTGAGGCTGATGACTTTACGTAGTTCTGCCTCACTTAAATCCAAATTCACTTGCAAGCCAAGACATCCCCCTGCTGATGTCACAGGTCCTCTTTGAGAATGAAGAACAGCTAACAGCAACAATCCTCCTTCTTTTTCTTTTAAAAAAAATTTGGACAGGATCTGTGATTTCATTGGTGTAGAGAATATTCAGTGAAAAAACTCCCTTTACCAATTTCAGATCATCTCCTGCTCTCTGTTAGTTTTAGGCAGCTAAGTGGTGCCATGGAGAAACCTCAAATGAGGAAGAGGTGAATTCCAATCCAGCCTTAGACACTAACTAGCTATGTGACCTTAGGCAAATCAGAAACCCACTACCTGCCTCAGTTTCCCCATCTGTAAAATGGGGATAATGATAGCACCTATCTCCCAGGGATTTTTGTGAGGATCAAATGAAGTAAGAGTTGTAAAGCACTATGTAAGTGCTAACCATTTTTATTATTAGCAGAGTGCCAGGAGTCACTAAGAGGTGAAGAGACTTCTCAAGGTAGTACAGGCAGCATACATCAGAGTTCGGACCTGAACCCAGGTCTTTATCAGCTTTCTAACCACAACTCCATACTACTTCTCTTTGCTTTCTATTCTCTAAATCAGCTTTGTCTCTTGATCTAAGTCAGGAGCCACCAAACTATCACCCAAAGGTTGAGTCAGAGCTGCCCCTTGTTTCTGTGTGGGCTCTAACTCACCCACAGGCTGTATTAAAACAGACTGTGGGCAGGATATGGCCCTAAGGCTATAATGTGTCAGCCGCCATCTAACTGGACAGCTCCCAAGGGGTTCTATTCTAAAAGTTCTTTGATCAGACTAAGAATTATTACTTATTCAATTAGTCCATCAGCTCGTAATTAACAAGGATCTCCTATGGGTCTGTCAGGCACTGTACTATGTCCAAGGACACAAAACCAAAAATCAAACCATCCCCACCCCCAGGAGCTTACACACTCTATCTTGGGGAAACAACGTGACTTTATTCTAGTAGGTACAAAATAAAAACTCCAGGTACCAGCAGCTGGGAGTGAGAGGAGAAATGAGGAAGAATTTCATGTAGAATTGATAAGCAACTTGAGGGTAGGGATTGTTTCATTCTTTGTAATTCACAGAATTATAAGATCATAGATTAAGAACTACAAAAGAACTTGGAGGTCACCAGGACCAACACCCTCATTTTACAGACAAGGAAACCAAGGTCCAGAGAACCTTAAGTGACTGCTTTAGGGTCACACAGGTGGTAAGTCTTTAGATCTGCAGAATTTCAAATAGTTCCTGACACATGACAATTTCTCCATAAATGTTTTGTAATTGTTTGGTATTGAATATGGCCATTTACCTGAGCTTTGAGGAAAACTATAGATTCTCAGAGGATGAGGTAAAAAAAAAAAAAGGGCATCCCAGGCAGGGGGGACAGCTATGCAAAGGCATGGAGCTGGAAATGGAGCGTCTCATGTTAGGAGCTTCAAGGTCAGATTGGCTAGAACATAAAGTGTGTGAAGGAGAGTAATGCATATGAATGCATGTTGGGACTAGGTTTTGAGGGGCTTTACAAGCTCAACAGGGGACTTTTGAGATAACAGGGAAACAATCCAGTTAGTTGAGTTGGGGTGGGAGTAGGTATTATATGATTGAAGAAAATCACTTTGATAGTGGAGAGGGGAAGACTCCAGACAGAGAGATTGGTTAGAAGACTATTGTAAGAATCCCCTATTGTGTTATATATTGTATAGAAGACTATTGTAAGAGTCCCCTAACCTTCCAGTGCCTTCCCTTCTTAGATTGCCTTCTGTCTATTCTGTTTTTATCTTATATTTACACCCATATTTACAAGTTACATCTCCCATTAGAATAAAAATTTCTTGAGAGCAGGGACTGTTTTTGTCTTTTTTTGCATCCACAAGGCTTGGCCCGGTGCCCAGTACGTAGTAGGTACTTGATAAAAGCTTCTTGACAGACTGACTGACAGATTGAGATATTCAAGAAAGGTTTAAATAAGGGTTTAAAGGACAAATTAGAAGGTCAATTGATCCCTGAGGATCTATCCAGATTGATAGACACGACAGCTCAGTGAAAATAACAGGAGAGATGAAGGGAACAGGTTTGTTTGCAGCCACAAACACAGAGAAGAATTGTGCTGGGGACAAGAAGAGCTAGGGACCATAGATTGGAAGGCAGCAGGAGAACCCAGTTTCTCAAGTTGCAGGAACACTGGTCCAAGGATGGATTCAGTTTTTTTCTGGGATGTCTCTGATCATTTAGACTTGCAGTGGTTCTCAACCTTCCTAATGCCGCAACCCTTTAATATAGTTCCTCATGTTGTGGTGACCCCCAACCATAAAATTATTTTCATTGCTACTTCATAACTGTGATTTTGCTACTGTTATGAATCGTAATGTAAATATCTGATATACAGGATGTATTTTCACTGTTACAAATTGAACATAACCCACAGGTTGAGAGCCGCTGATTTAGACCCACAGGGTCGACTAATACTCTACCCTATCCCCCATGTAGGAAATTGCCAGGAAGGATCAAGAAACAGAATAATTCTTAATAATAACAATAACCAGCAATTATATAGTGCTCTAAGGTCACAAAGTGCCTTACATGTGCTATTATATTTAACCCCCACAACCCTGGGAGGTAGGGTCCTAGTGAGGATGGGTCAGGAGGTAAGCTAGGTGGCTCAGTGGGCAGAGTACTGGACCCAGAGTCAGGAAGACTGTGCTCAAATACAGCTTCAGATACCGACTTACTCTGTTTGCTTTAATCCACTGGAGAAGGAAATGACAAACCCCCAGTACTTTTGTGCACAATTAAACAACAGTGAGAATGAGACGGGACTTTTTGGCCAGGAGAGTAAGATATACTGAATGCCAGGAGCCAAGTGAGAAGGGAAAAAGCAGGTCACCTGCCAAGGTCACTCTGCCAGTCCAGGTGCAGTGAGGCCCCAAATCAGGCCAGCAACATTCCAGCTGTGCTACTTACTGCATGTGTGACCTTCAGGGAAATCATCGAACCCTTTGAAACCTTTCGTCGTCTCTAAAAGGAGGAAATTGCCTTAGTCAGATGTTCTTAATCTGGAGTCTGTGATGTATATTTTTAAATTGATAACTATATTTCAATCTCATTGCTTTCCCGCATATGCCTTTACATCTAATTCTATGCATTTTAAAATGGTATTCCCACAGGTTTTTTCAGATGGCTAAAGGGGTCCAGGATGCAAAAAAAAAAAAAGGTTAAGAATTTTTGGACTAGACCTATAAGGTTTCTTCTTGCTCTAAATTCCAATATCCTCTAATCCTAAGGGCAGACCTAATTATTGATTAAATTTGGGACTTTGGGTTATTACATTTCTTGGAGGCAGGTCATAAGTTGGGAAGAGTATTTTTAACCAAAGAGCTGTTATAGTAGTTGGCCAATGCCTGATTGGGTGGCAAGGGTCATTTGCTATGCTATAAGACCATTCCTTTATGTAACCAGGGGATCATAGTGGAACAAGGATTCTTTGAGAAGATCACACAGGAGTAGTGGAGATGGCATTTAGAATGCCATGGCTGAGGTAGCATTAAATAGAGCTTGGATACTATAACTTCCCAATGTAAGACCCTCATGAGTAAGTTTCCCTAGGAGTTACCAGACCATTGATAAGAGTTACCCAAGACCACTATCCCAGGAGTCTACTTCATGGAAAAAGAGACTAAGGAAAGCACAAGGTATCAAGAATTAGAGGAGGTTTTTATCCTAAGGAGGTAACCCAACTGTCTTCACATCATAATAATCTTCATCTCTTTCTTGGTCCATCATTCTCTCTTGGTGAACTTAGGCATTAAATGAACAGGGAGAGGTGGTTGTTATAAGAGTTATAGGGAATATCCAGAAGGAGTCCCTCCGAATCTCACCTATAGGTCCACCCCTTCCCCTTTTTTGTAACCAAGGCAAGCTGGGGGATGAGCTGCATCTCTGCTTGAACAATAAGATTGCCATTCACAATTGTCACAATCACACCCTGACATTAGCTATTTTGGGCAGACTCAAGGATGCTTGGATTTATACCAAATTAGATTTTCACAAGACTTAGAATTAAGGCCAAGGATGACACTTTAAAAAAATCATATGGACATTTCAAGTATCAGGTTCTAATCATTCTGATTAGCCAATGCCCCAGTGACCTTCCAGCACCTGATCAATGAGGTTCTGGCAGAATTCCTCCACCAATTTGTCATTGTCTACCCAGATGACCTATGTGTCTTCTCTAATAAGTAACATGAGGTATATATTTGGGATATATTAAGGGACCTTATTATTGTGCCTTATGTTGCCAGCCAGAGAAGTGCACTTGTTATTAGGATCAAGCAAAGTTCTTGGAGTTTGAATTATGGAGGACCTGCCAGACTTTAGATGGGAATAAGGCAAACCTGAGTTCAAATCTGGTCTCGGACACTTACTAGTTGTGTGACCCTGAGCAAGTTACTTAACTTCATCTTCTTCAGGTATAAAATGGGATAATGGCACCTAGTTTTGAGGGTTGTTGTGAGGTTCAAATGGTTTGACCCATCATAGGTTCTTAATAAATGCTTCCCTCCTTCCTCCTTCCTTCCTTCCATCCTCCCCTTTTTTCCATATTTAGGCCATCCAAGTCTTGAGTCTTGCTGTGACAGATCAAAACTTCATGGAGAATTTTAAGGAAACAAAGCCTATGGGACTAATTTCCATTGCCAGTTTATTTTGGGGTTTATGTATTTCTACACCCAATCCTTAACAAATGGCACCATTTTACATCTGCAACTCTGCTTGATCTAAACTCCATGGAACAAGACATCCCTCTCAGATGAGCTCATCACCAGAAAATCTCACCATGCTGTTTAATTCAACATTGGATATACCCAACACTTTCTCAACTTCCTCAACCTCCTCCCCTCTCTGATTGAAGGGCTGGAGGGTGTCAAGTCTTCCCAAAGCCTTCTAGTCAGAATCTGGAGTTTATGGCTCACTCTACTCTGCATCAGCAGCTGTATCTCTCTGGAGTGTCCCCTTATTACCCTCTCCAGTTTTCCAGCTGCTTCTTCTGTGTTGTCTTCTCCTACTAGATTGTAAGTTCCTTGAGTGAGGAGAAAGTGAGACTGGTGACTTTGCACAGCTCTCTCTCACTCAAATCCAAGTCAATTGTAACTCATGTTATCATTCCCCTGATGTCATGGTCCTCTTTGAGAATGAAGAACGAACACAAGTTCCTTGAGGGCAGACACTTTCTTTTTCTTTTGTGTATTCCCAGTGCTTAGCGCAATATCTGGCACCTAGTAGGCACTAAATAAATGTTTTATGAATTTAATTGTACTCCAGGGAGCTAGAAAGGAGGAAATGTTTCCTTGACTCTCATTAGTGCATTGGTAGCCATGCTCTAGTTTAAATACCCCGACTCTAATTTTCCTTTGTGTGCTGTGTATTTCTGGGTGTATAAATATGCCTACAAAGGTAATAATTGGGATGATGCACAGCACTTGTCTAAGAAAAAGGAAGGCTCAATCCTGGAGACCATGGACTTGGAATGACTCACTATTTCTGCCAGTTGGCATCAGCATACAATTATGGACAGGGATGCTGTTCTATACCAATATGGAGTAAAAACTATTATGTTACCTACATTAATTTAGAGACTTATTGCTATAGTAATCAAATTATCAAGGAATTACTTTATAGGACTTGACAAAATAATTACAGAACTCATTTTGTGGAACAGCAAGTCAGGAATCTCAAGGGAAATAATGAAAAAAAAATGTAGGCATGAAGGGGACCTAGAATTACCAAATCTCAAACTACACTACAAAGGAGTGATCACTGAAATAATTTTGTGCTGGTTAAAAATAGAAAAGTAAATGAACAGAAGAAACAGACTAAATAAGCGAGACTCAGAAGCAAGCAAATACAGTAGTCCGATGTTCAATTCAACTGATAAATGGATTGAGAAGCGGACAAATAAACCTAAGAATAGCAGCTAATGGAGAAGGACTCTCCATTTGATAAGTATTGCTGGCAAATCTGGAAAGCAGGAGGCACAAATTATTTAGACCAACATTGTTTACTATATACTACATTAAACTCCAAATGAGTAAGCAAGGTCGCATATATGAAAAGGTCATATCATTAAAACAAAACTGGAAGAAAATGTAAGGAGATACATCTCAGATCTATGATTCTGGGGAAAAATGAACACTAGACAATCCATAGGGGAGACAAAGTGGATAATTTGCATTATATAACATTTAAAAGCTTTCACAAGAACAAAGTTGATATAATTTAGAATAAGAAGAATTGTCAATTGGGGGAAAAATCTTCACATTAACCATCTCTGGTTAAGGTCTGATGGAATATTTAGGAAATTGATACAAATATATATGATCAAGAGCCATTTTTCAATATATAAATGGTCAAAGGATATGTAAAGTGCTTCGCAAACCTAAAAGTACTATATAAATGTTAGCTATCATTGTTATTATGACAGTTTTCAAAAGAAACAGTGTTATTGACAACCACGTGAAACCATGTTCCAAATCTCTATCTAGGGGACACATGTTTTCATAATTATGGAGAATTCCATGATGATACCACATACACAGTAAGCACTTAATAAATGCTCTACCTATCTGTCTGTCTATCTGTCTGTCTGTCTATCTCTATCTCATGTGGTAACTCCCTCTACCAATAGGCAGATTGCAGATCCTCTGTGATTTAGTAGGAAGACACTGGAGTAAATCAACAGGTGACTCATCTAGGGTCACATACCCAGTAAGTTTCAGAGCCAGGGGTCAAACCCATGTCTTCCTGACTCTCAGGTTCAGTACTTTATCCACTGGACAAATACTACCACTTTAATAAAAGAAATGCAAATTAAAACAATTCTAAGACCTCACTTCATCCCCAGCAAACTGGCAAAGATGAGAACAATGTTGGAGAGCATGTGGAAAGGCAGGTACATAAATACATTATTGGTAGAACAGGAAATTAATACAAACGTTCTGGAAAACAATTTGCAGCTATGCTATAAAAATGACTAAACTGTTCATTAATTTTGCCCCAGCAATATAACTGAGACAAAGGCAGAGGGAAAGGTCCCATATATACAAAAATATTTATAGAGGCTTATTTTGTTGCAGTAAAAAAAAAAAGCTAGACATAAATTGGATGCCTATCAATTGGGAAATAACAACATATTGTACTGTATGAATGTACTATAATATAATGGCAGCAGCTAGCATTTAAGTAGCTTTTTAAGGTTTACAAACCACCTTACGTATATTATCTCATTTTATCCTTACAACTCTGGAAGGTAGGTGATACGATTGTCTTAACATTTTGCTAATAAGGAAACCGAGGCAAGCTTAGATCAGGAGAGTGGAACAGTCACACAGTTAATAAGAGTTTGAAGTAGAATTTGAACTCAGGTCTTCCTAACTTTAGGTCCGGGGTTCTCCTCACTATAATACCTGGCTAGTTGCCTATTATAGTGTTGTAAGAAATAATGAATAATATGGTACAGTGAATAGAGCCCTGGCTCTGGAATCAGGAGGACTTGAGTTCAAATTTGACCTCAGATACTTATGATTTGTGTGACCCCGGGCTCGTCACTTAATCCTGATTACCTCAAAAAAGAAAGAAAGAAACAAATATGAATATGAAGCATTCAGAAAAATTTAGGAAGGTTTGTTTGAAATCATATAGACCAAAGTAGGCAAAACCAAGGGGAAAATATTCACAATGATCACAGTGATATAAAGGAAGATGACATTGAAAACAATGCAATGACTGATCTCGATTCTAGACACCTAAGGGTAAAATATACCTCCATAGGCATTTTGCAATGGACTCAGATGGGCTCATGAGAGCCAGTTATTAAATTTTCAGGGTGAACATTTATACTTTGGAATACAGCAAATACTACAAATCACAGTTTGATTTTACTGTTCTGCTGATTGTCTAAACTTTAAAAAGTGATGGTTTGTTGTTGTTCAACTATGTCTGACTCTTTGTGACTGCATTTGGGGTTTTCTTGGCAGAGATACTAGAGCAGATGGCCATTTCGTTCTCCAGTTCATTTTACAGATAAGGGAAACTGAGGCAACAGGGCTAAATGACTTGCCCAGGGTCACACAGCTAGTATCTGAGGCCAGATTTGAACTCAGGTCTTCCTGAATCTAGACCTAGCGCTCTATGTGCCATGCCATCTAACTGCCCCCAACATGATGGAAAAAATGTTAATAATGAGTATTGAATTTAGAAGTGTATCCTCTGCACATTCCTCGTTTCCTCATCACCTCATCAAGTCAGTTGTTAAACTTAACAGTACATTCTTCGTCTTGGAAGAGAGGTGATAGGAGATGGATGTGGAATGAGATATACTGCATCAGATTGTACAATGCACTGGATTGCTTTGTTTGACTGTATTTTCTTTATTACAAACTAGGGTTCTGTTGGATAGAGGGAAGCGTTATTGGGAGAAAGTGAAGTAAAAAACCCAAAGTATTATACATACCTATAGGCATATACATGTATATATATATATATATATATATATATATATATATATACACATACATATATATACGCACATATATATATTTATATTCACACATGCAAACGTATGCACAGACACAGACACAGACACAGACACAGGACGTCACAAAAGTCTTAGTGTAGTTTTAAGATACAGAGTCCCTAGCCCTTTAAGTCTGATGTGCAGACATGGAAGCATTACTGGAAGGAAACAAGACACCTGATTCTATTCTTCATGGACCCTAAGAATCAAGTCTATTTTAAGGAAGCCTGGATCCTAACAGGATGACATTCCCAATGTGTTCTCTCCCTTTGCCTCACCCCCACCACAAGCTTTTCCAATAAGGGAGCCATACACTTGGTGGGAGTAGAAGAATATATCTGTAGATTCTCTGTCCTGAAACACAGAATCAGAGGAAGGGAAGTTTTTACTCAAAAGAGGAGTGTGTATCATAATGTCAAGGAAGACAGGAGAACCCTTGGCTCTGATCATTCCAAGAGCAAGTCCTTTTGCTGTTCAGGATCTGGAATATTTGTTTCACTCAGTAACATTTATTAGGCACCTGCTGTTTTCAAGGCATGGTATAGGTGCCAGAGGCACAAAAGCAGGTAGAGAGACGGTACCTAGCTCTTATGGAACATGTAAAGATAAGGGTATAGATAACTGTGATTCAAGGGAGAGGGAGATGGAAGCAAAGGAGAAAAGGCAGGCAGAAAGGTTCTGAGAGACTTGAGAAAGGAGAGGTGACTGTCACCAAGGTGGAGGACTGGGAGGGGCAGAGGCAGAACTAAGATAAATCTGGAAAGCAAAGATGGACTTTAAAGCAACTGAGGGGAGGATGGAGTTCATTCCAAGAATAAATAAAAATATGGAGGTGGGAAAGAGGAAATTAAGAATGAGAACTGGAGGCTAATCTTTCTTTTTTCCCCCTCCCTTTGGAGGCAATCAGGGTCAAGTGACTTGCCTAGGGTCACACAGCTAGTAGTGTCTGAGGTGGGATTTGAACTCAGGTCCTCCTGACTCCAGGACTGGTTACTTGATCTACTGCACCACCTAACTGCTCCTACTCTAATTTTTCTAGAGCTTAAAGCATGTGGGGAGAAAGGGGAGACAAGGCTGGAAGCATCAGGTTGGAATCATTTGGGAGAGGGTTTTCAAAGTATTAGTAGGGGCTGGGGTTTTAGTAGGCAAAGGGGGTCACTGAAGCTTTGACTAAAAGAGTGACACTTGTTTTAGACCAATGTCAGCACAAGGAGAGATCTTGGCAGAATGCATCTTTAAGCTACTCTTACTTAGCAGTTAACATGAGGCCTTCTCAGGCCCTTCAGAAGGGGAAGAATTTCAGAAGGCTTAAGCAGGTTAGAACCATATGACTGAGAGCTGACAGAACCTGAGAGACCTAGTTATTCTAGTAAAGGATGACATTTTTTGTTCTTCTCTGAATTTCACTATGTGTTCTAAGTTCTCTCCAATTCCATTGTTCCCCCTCCTACCTCCTTCTCATTATTCTACTTAAAGAAAAGACCGCTCAAGGAATTGAATACAGGGAAAGATAGCCTATGGCCTCCAACCACACAACATTCCCAACACCAAAGGTCCTAGAGACTCGACTTCCTTTCTCCAGGGTTGTCTGGTGAGCTGGGTGTTTTGTTGTTGTCGTTAAGTCATTTTCAGTCACAGACTCTCTGTGACCGATTTGGCCAGAGATACTGGATCAGTTTGCCATTTCTCAGATGAGGAAATGGAGGCAAACAGGTTGAAGTGACTTGCCCAGGGTCACACACACAGCTAGTAAGTGTCTGAGACCAGATTTGAACTCCATGTTGTGTATGCATGCTCTTCTGATTCTTTGATCCTCTGGGAGAATAGTTTCCCTTTCCCTTGATGTATTGAGACTCTATTTGATACTTGCCACCTGAGTTAGGGCCAATCACACTTAAAGAGGGAGTCTGTGATGAGTTCATGATCCAGATCCAATAACAAGCCATATATGCAATACATTAGGAAAAGCAGACCTGAGTTTGAATTCTCATATTCCTACCTTTTGCCTTTGTGATGCTGGGCAATTCACTCATCTTCTCTGGACCCCAATTTTATGTTCATCTATAAAACAACAGAGTTGGATTAGAAAGTCCCTTGTAGCTCTAAATTGTAGCATCCTATAACCTGGTTAAGTAAACCCTCTGAAATTCTACCTGTGAATGCCAATGAAAACTGGCAGTTCTGTTCCATTTCTAATAGAATGAAATTGGAAGGAACTTAGACCCCTTGGACACAGGGAAATTCAGAGAAGAGGAACAAAAAAGCTAAAATAAGTGTCATCATTTACTAGAATAACTACAGGGTCTATCAATTCTAAATCATATGATTCTATAATCATTATTGCAATTCTTTTGTTGTTGTTCAGTTGTTTCAGACTCTTCTTGACCCTGTTTGGGTTTGTTGTTGTTTTTTTTGCAAAGATACTAGAGTAGTTTGTCATTTCCTTCTCCAGTTCATTTTACAGATAAGGAAACTGAGGCAAACAAGGTTAAGTGACTTGCCCAGGGTCACACAGTTAGTAGATGTCTGAGGCCAGATTTGAACTCAGGTCTTCCTGACTACAAGCCCAGCAGTCTATCCACTGCCCCACTTAGCTGTGTTATCCTCCTTCTAGTTTAATCTATAAACTTTCTTGAGAGCAAACGGGCTTGCCACATTTTCTGGGGGCTCATTCTCTCCCTTGCTGCTTTTTGCTATTTTGTGAATTAATTCTGCTCATAGTCTCTCATCATTCTCTTCTGCAGCATTTCACAGGTAAGGCTATACTTGAAACTGGTACTGTCCCCGGCTACAGCTTTTAATAATATTTCATGAGTTGAGAAAGGCCTTTGATAGGTTCTAGGTAGTCCTTTGATATCATTCAATGTAACCCGATAGAGGGTATTTGAAATTCAAGGAATTGGAAGCAGGAAAATCAAAGCTTGAGACTGAACTGGCAATTAGACCGACCCCTGGAATATATTTAAAGTCAAATCAATCCATAAGGGAATTTCAGTCACGGCTCACTTTCCCTCTCCCACAGCCCAGGGCAGCAATCTGGAATTATAGTCTTCTCCAGCAGCGTATGTAAGAAATACAGCCACATCCTTCTCCTAAGATGCTTTATCACAGTTCTGCAAAGTCTCAGTCTAGCCCTGCTCTGGTAGATGTATTTACATACTGATTTATTTTTCAACTCCATCCACCAGGCATGCCTCTTGAGATTAAAGCAGTTTATTTACAAAGACATTGGGGTCGCCGAGACTAACAATTAAGTCAGCCAGAGGTAGTGTCTTTGGATGTACTCTCCTACTGATACAGTGATCGGGATGAATCAGCCTTACTGAGAAGTGGGCTGGAGGAGGAGGGAAAGTTGAACTCTGCAGCAGTGGGTTTTCAAATTTTTGCGGCGACTGAATCCTTTCCTTTAAACCAAACTTCAGGAAAACCTTTCTAATAATTCAGCCTCAGACACTTAACACTTACTAGCCATGTGACCTTGGGCAAGTCACTTAACCTCAACTGCCTTCCAAAAAGCAAAAAAAATAAAAAAAAATAAATAAAATAAAGTTTTTTTTTTAAAAGGTCTTTTAATAATATCTACTACTGGTGGCACCAAAAAGGATTTCTTGATTTAAAAAAAAATCATATCAGATAAATTTTATTCTGACTCTAACAGCATTTTTTTCTGACTAACAATTTTACAAATACTTCAGAGAAGAATATGATTGCTATTTCTGTACTTTATTGAGGGACAGTGTAGTGTGGTGGGTAGGGCACTGGACTCAGAGTAAAAAATCCTTGGGTTTATATCCTGTCTGGGACACTTGCCATGTGACCCTGAGCAGTTCACTTTCCTTACTTGAACCTCAGTTTCCTCACCTGTGAGACAGATAATAATATCCATTGTATCTACCTCACAGGATAGCTGGGATGCCGGATGAGTCAATCTATATAAAGCATTTTGCAAACCTTAGAGTTACATACAACTATGTATGCTATTACAAGTCTAGAAATGAAAACAAAATTTGCCATGATTGCTCCTCTTGTAAAATGCCTTATAACAATTTTCATTTTCCTCTCTAAGTGATTATTCAGGACGATTGTTTCAGTTCTCCCTATCTCATACTACTCTATAATATTTTTGCTTTAAAGATTCAAGGTTTGTTTAGAACATTTTATTTCATTTTGTTAATCTATGGAGCTATTTTTGTCTTTAAATATCTTAGAAATGCCTTCTCTTTTTACAGTCATTTCCAGAAATTCTTCTCCACCCCCAGCATTAAACTCTCTCTTATAGCAGAGAAAAATTGTACAACAAACCCAATAAATCTAGAGTTGTGCCTGACAGCAGGGGTAGCATTCTGTATCCCTAGTCCCCCACCTCTCTGCCAAAAGGAGGGACATAAGTTCACTCTCTGTTCTCCAGGATCAAAGCTGGTCATCACAATTACTCAGAGTTTAGCTTTATGGAACTATTTCATAAAATGTGGAAACGTGACACTCATTGATTGCACATAGGAATCCAGAGAAGCAAACCCAAAGTAGAGATAACTATTGTCATCTTCATGTTTCTACTATATTTAGGTTTGTTACTTGGAGTAGGTTCATAGAGTTTCATCAGTAGAATCTTGCTAATTAACTCTTCGCCTTCCCTATTCAAGCATCCCAGTTTTGCCAATTATCTACAATGGGCATTGGTACAAAAATATTTATAATTAAAATTTTTCAACATCTCCAGAATATAAATGGACGCCAATTATTTTACACATTACTTTGTGGAGATAGCCAAAATCAGCTGTTTTTGTGAATGTGCAATCATGATCCGTTATTGAAGGTGTTCAAAGACTGATTCCCACTGAGTGTAGACGTGGTATAAATTTTTATGGCTGCCTCATTGCAAATTTCCTACAAGTCTTCATTTTTTTCATCCCTCACCCAGCCTAGCGCATCGCCCATGCTATTACCATAACCATCTCATTGACAAATAGCATTGGCATTGTTATCCTTTTGCTCAAAATCCTTCAACTGCTCCCTGTAGCCTACTCCTTAACTTGGCATTCAAGGCTTTCAGAAATTGGATACCTCCCCTAGTGCTATCTCATATGACTCTCCTCCCTTTGACTTCCTGTCTTATCTCATACTATTCAGTGCTGTGGACAGTGTTCACCATCCTCATCCCCTTTATGTGCCCTGTGACTTCCCGTCCAGGACCCCCAGAAAACCTTTTGTTCAAGTTGTTCTGTGTGTCTGCAATGTCATACCCCTCTTCACAGCCTTGCTTGTTGGAAGTCTGCACATCCCTTAAAGTGCCTCTTCCCCCATGAAGCTCCCCTGACTGCCATCCCCACCCCAGTCGAGAATGGTCCTTTCCCATTTGGACGTCATGCTACACCCCTTGTACCTCTCAGGCATTTACCATGCATTATTTTATGCTATCCTTAGTAGGGTACATACCTTTCCTTCCTACTGGACTGTAAGTTAGAGGAGGCTGAGGATTCCGGCCTAGTCAAACTGACCATCTCCCTTAGCAGTCAGGACAGTGCTTCACATGTGGTTGTTGCTTAATGAGTGTTTGTGGAATCATACAGTGCAACTGAATTGGGTTTGTTCTGTTGGTCCCCATTAAGCTGAAGGAGGAGCAAGGGGAAGGTTGCCAAGAGGCCAATTTCAATTTAATGTCAGGAGGAATTTCCTAGCCACCAGGGACATGCATAAGTGTCCTGGGCTTCCTCAGCTGGTAAAGCCATGGGATGTCTTCAAGCCAAGACTGGGTGATCACCTGTCTGGGTTGTTGGAGGAGGGGGTGGTCTGTCCAACTCTGAGATCCTGTGATTCTGCCAACCAATAAGAAGTCAATAATTTGTCTGCCAATTGCAATTTGGATAAATCTTTTAGGAATAGAGATTTAGAGATGGAAGACCTTCTAGGTTTTCTAGCACAAACTTCTTATTTTATGGTCCAGAGAGATTACATGATGTGTCAAAGGTCACAGAAGTCATAAGTGAAGAATTAATCTCAAGTCCTTTGACCCCAAATCCAGTACTTTTCCCACTGAATGTGTATCTCCATCCAAATTGGCTAAATGTGCAATTAACACAGACACCAAAGCAGGGTTGCCATCCATGTGTGTCTTCATTAGAACATGAGCTCTTGGAGGGCAGGAACTATTGTTTTTGCCTTTCTTTGTATCCTGAGCTCTCAGCACAGTGCCTGGTACCTGGTAAGTACTTAATAAATGCTTTTTGACTTGACTGCTTTGGGAAACCCCAGGGTTCCACTAGAGGCCACTGGAAAAGTGGAGAATTAATTTTTTGCAACTAAGGTGAGAACCAAAGGGAGGGTGAAGAGAATAACTCAGGATAGTAGTTGATGAGAGAAACAGTAGACAAACAGGGGCCTTTGGTAGACAAACTAACAGAAGGAATAGGGATGGCTATAGTGATTCACACTGGACTGGACCTTGTTAGATCCCAGGGAGCTACCATGTACAACCTGGAACCTGTGGAAGTCACCTTTGAACCATAACAAAGCATTTGAACACTTGAGGTGTTGGGGGTTCAGTAAAGAGGAGGGGAAAAAAGAGAGAAGAAAGAGAAGGGGAGGGAAGGAAAGAAGGAAGGAAGGAAGGAGGGAGGGAGGGAGACAGAGAAGAGGGAGGGAGGGTGAGTTGAAAGAAGGGAGGGAGAGTTGAAAGAAAGGAGGGAGGAAAGAATAAAGGAAGGAAGGAAAAAAGGAAGAGAACAGAGGGAGGATGAATTGAAAGGAGGAAGGGAGGGAAGAAAGAAAGAAAGAAGGGAGGGAAGAAAGAAAGAAAGAAAGAAAGAAAGAAAGAAAGAAAGAAAGAAAGAAAGGAAAGAAGGAAAGGAAGAGAATAAACCTTGTAGGAAAAGGGGCCTGTGGAGAGGAGAGGGGGGAGGGCCAACTGAGCTGAGAGATAGAGATCTATGCCCTACCAACGGCCTCATGTTTCAAGAAAAGGCATTAGAGCCTTTTTTATAGATGCCTTTCTGCTCATGCAGCTTCAAGCTGGAAAGCTTCCCTTCCTGCTGATTAGCATTCTTATCACTCAGCCCTTTTTCCCTTTTTCTTCTCTCTCTTGGTTTCATGAGCCCTATTATTTTTAAGGGAAGAATTAACTGAGATGGGAAGATGACATGTGCACCATGGTCTGAAAAGATCTCTCAGTCTTGGCCTGTGCTGGGGCCAGCTCAGCTGGGGCTGCTGGGGTACATCAGCTTCTCTGGGTCTAGGCCAACACAACACTTTCAAGGGTGGAGTGTGTGTGTGTGTACATGAGCCAAAGGGTGACAAAGGGTGGTAGGTGGTGTATTTTCTTTAAGTGGGATTTTTAAGCTCAATAACAATAATTATTTGCTTGAAAATGTGACTCTGGAGCTGGAAAGGGGAAGTCACCTAGTTCAAGTCTCTCGCTTCATTAGACAGCCACCCGAAGCAGTGGGAACTTCAGTGACTTGCCCAAGGTCATACAGAGAATATACTCAGACAAAATTTGAACCAGAGTTCTCAGACTCTAGGGTAGGATAGGGCTTTAAGGCTTACAAAGATCATTGATCACAGAGCTGGAAGGAACCACAGGGGTCATCAACCATCCCCTCATTTACAGACAAAGACATTGAGGCACAGGGAGGTTTAACAATTTATTTGACTCAGATCCCAAACTAGGCCCTCTGACATCAAATCCAGTTTTTGCCCCACTGTAACCTGGGTTATTGGGTTTGATCCCCCAGGATAATCCTCTCAGGCAGGAAGGGACAAAAGTGGGATCTGAGCCCAGATGAGAGAGAACCCACATGGGTGATAGGAAAGACACTTGAAGTATGGCTCAGTTGGCAGCCTTGATCAGAAATGAGCAAGGTGGCCTCAGGGTGTCTTTGACCCCCAGAACTGCCTGGGATTTCAGATCCAGAATTTGAATCTGTTTCTAATGTGCTGATAATGGATTCTTCTTTCTCAGCGGCCTCTGGCTGCATGACCATCTTTATCCCCACACTTTTAAAAACACGAATTGAATTCTGCCTATGTGTCAGGCACTGGAGATGCAAAGAAAGCTGAAAGCAGTCCCTGCCCTCAAGAAGCTTACCTTCTAGTGGGGAGAGAACATGTAAATAAATGCAGACATCAATACAAGGTATGTGGAGAGCAGATGGAAGGTAATGTGCTAGGAGTAAAGGTCAGTAGCTTCCTGCTAGCTTCTGCCTCTAGCAGAAGGTGGTGGTTGAGCTGAGTCTTGAAGGAAGCCCAGTGTTCTTAGGAAGTGGGGAGGGAGGGCTTTCTAGGCATGGAGCACAGACATGCAAAGGTCTAGAGAGGGGAGATGGAGGATTGCATGAGAGAATCGCATTGAGCAGGCTGTTGTAAGGATACCAAGTCTCATACAAGCCATAGTCCTGAATTAAGCCAAGAAGAGAGGCAGGTAGGACTGGGCAGCTTTCCTAGGCAGGATGCAGAATTTTAAGCTGTGGGTTAAGGCTCAAATTAGGGTGTGCAGTCTGAAGCAGGATTTGTCCCCTTCTTAAAGGGTACAGCCACAACACTCTCTTTCATCAGGGGAATGTACTTGTTCTTGCAGCCCATCGTGTGGGATAGTGTCTTTGTGGGCCTAGGACGGGGAACCTCCTTATGAGGCCCACTTTTCTGATAAAGCTGTTCCCTAGTCGAGAAAAAGAAGGAATGAAGGCAGCAAGCTTCGGTCTGGAAAGCTTCAAGCAGGCACATCTTGCAGGCATAATGAGAAACACAGAAAGACATTGTAGGAGAGCAGCCTCCAAAGTCCTGCTGAGAGACGCAGAGCAGCAATCAGATATGAGCTCCTATTGCCATACAGCCACGAGAAGGTCAAAGGGGGCTACCAACATTCTGTCTGCATCTGATTTCAATAAGGCCACATCTGCAGCATGAGCTCCATCGTGGAGCTCCATCATTTTAAGAGCAAGTCAGGGAAACCGAGGGCACCGAGAAAGGCAGTGAGAATGATTAAGTGGCTGGAGGGGTTGGATTTATGAGGAAACATTAAAAGGACTAAATGCTGTGTGCATTGCTCAGCTAAGTAAAGATGAAAAGCAAGGCTCAGGCCACTGAGGAAGAGAGGAATGATTAGCTTGGGACAAGGTTTTGCAATGAAGAAAAATAAGCAAAATGAAGAATACCATTTAAAGGGAAGGAAGAATCACAGACATGCAATTCCATTAACGTAGATAACAGTCTTCTGGGGGAAGTGTTGGGAGGATCATTTTACGAGATCCTTTAAATAACAGGGAGGGGGTGGTATTTCTAATGTAATGTCAGTCTGAGGCATGTACAGACAGCATCAGTTAGCTAAAATGGTATCATCATTGAAGACGCTATGGACTACTTTTGAGAGAATCATAAAGACCAGATCATGCGTAGCTGAAGCAGGCTTGAGAGGAACCTTTATCCATTGGCTTTGTGGCTGGAGCTGGTGGCATGTTCAAGATGGCCTGAGACAACACCAACTATGGCTTTTGCTACATTTGGGTCTAAGGGAGACAGATCTCACAGCCAGTGAGATTGTGTGGTTGATGGGAAGGGTCTTAGGCCCTCCTTTTCTTCCCTTGGCTCCTATCCCAGTATGGTCCTAGAGAAACAAGTCTAGGTGTTTGGCCTTACTGTTCTTTTCTTCTTATTCTAGGTGTCAGGCATGGAGTCTCCAAACATGGAATCTCCAAACATGGAGTCTCCAAACATGGAGTCTGAGAAGTAAGGGTCTGGTTCTCTAGCCCAGAAAAAGCTAAGTGATGCTAGCTTTGGACTGGAACTCGGGGGGACCAATTCTATGTAGGAACTGAATTTAAAAAAAAACTATTCCTCCCCCTTCTTCTTCCCTCTTCCACCCACACCCCAGGATGAGATGATACAAATTGGATTATGCCCCTGAGGTGATAGGGCAAATATTTATACATTTAATCTTGCTATATCTTTGAAATAAATATTCCTTTGTAAAAGCTATTTGAAGTTAAGTGGTTAAATAGAATTTGGATGCTGGTTATTGCCCCATCCTAAAAACGGGGGAAACACAGCTAATGGAGGCCACAGCACATGGCAGTAGAGGAAGACACCTGTAAACTCTCCAAGGTATCCTGGGGCCCTGAGGGGCAGATGTAGTAGGCCTGGCCCTGGGAGAGGGGGCCAGAGAACTCTTGTCATGCTAATAAAAGCAAAATCATCAGACAACCAGGATCAACTAGACAGCCCAATAGTCATTTGCCAACTTGAATTTCAGTATTATCTGTTTCAACTTTAACCCCAAATATTAAGTAGGGAGCTTTAGGGCTGATGTCACGGGTATAACCAGAGCTAAGAACTATGACTTCAGAGTTGTGAGTATGCTGTGGTCCAGTCTGGTTTTCTGGGTGTTCCCGTTTAGGCAAACAGGCTTCGCTCTACTTCAGACTTGTCTCCTTCTTTTATTTGGGATCCTCTGTCTGAAAGCCTGACTTTCTTCTGGACTCTCCCATCCAGCACATCTGGAATTCTTCTTGCTGCACGAATTTTTGTTTTTTTCAGTTTCCTAGTTAATTGGTATCTATTTGCCTTTGATTTTAAAGGTAGAAAAGTAACCAGAAGTGTCTGTTGGTGACCCTGCCTTTTTCTATAAAACATCTGGCTCTCTTCCACATGAGGAACAGTCTGGCATGGGAATGGTGGGGAGGGTTGACTGAAGTATACCCTTGGAGAAGATGAACGCCTGGGATAACCTGGGTACCAAGTCTGGAGAGTTCCTCTCACATGATCATGAATGCCCTCCCTCTTTTCAGCATGGTCTTACAATTATCTCATCCAAAACACACACTTCCTCACTTCCACTAGCAAAGTCAAATCCCCCACTAGATTGCCCCTCCCACAAAGATATTGCCCTGAAAATATGGGGAGTGAGGGGTATTATGGTAAGCAAGCATTACCCATACTTCCTCTAGTTTCTTAGAGCTTTTTTTTTTTGTTGTTGTTGTTCAACCCAGACAGCACTTGTTTCTAGAGTGATCCCACAAGAGGGTTGGAAACAGGAATTATGGCTCTGTTTGGGTCCGCATTTCTCCTGCCAAGCCTGGTAGGGAACTTTCCTTCAATGAAAGCAGGGTAGGGAGAAAGTAAGCCTGGGAATGGAAATGATGCTGACCAGATCAGAGAAACACTGATAAGGAAGGCGAGATATTGTTCAGGCCAGAGGAACAGGGAGCTGACCCAGAACCTGCATCTGTGGCAGCTGGTGAGAGCAAAGTCTAGCCCACAGCTCATTTCTCCCTTAGCAGTGCTACTCGGGGGGGCTCCTGCCCTATGATTTTTCTCCTTTTTTCCCTTGGGCTACAAGACATATTGTCATCAGCCACACATTGTTTTAAAGTTTATCTGTGTTTCTGTGCTATTTGATACTGTTATTAAAGCACATATCCATTAACTGTCATATGATTTGTGTCCAAGGTTATACGTATGTGGTTTGGGATTGAGAGAGGGGAAGTTAATCCAAAGGGAGAAGAGATTATTCTCAGTTTGAACTGGGATGATGGTGAGCCAAAGAGGAAACTTTCTGCATGCTAGTTAATCGTTAGTATATTTATGCTTGCTTGAATATGCATGAGCCAAAAGAGACCATTGAGAAAATGAGTGTACAAGTGAAGGGGAGAGGGCATTGGCACTGGATCTGTGCAAGGGCCCCCTTTGGGCATTGCAGTTTACCCCTGGTGTTTCCTGGCATCAGTGGGCTCCTAGCACCACGTGTTCAGTATCCCACATATAATCTCCATAACATGCAGAAGTATAATGATATTACTTAGGCACATGGGGGAGTTTACCATGGCAAGGAGAATGGCTACCTCTTTATGTGAGATAGGGTTGAAGGAAGAGATAGTGGAAGAAGCCATCTGAGTGACAGAAGAGAATGAAAGAAGAGGGGAAGAGGAAGCTCACAAGGAATGACCTCAGTGTTTTCAGTAAAATATGAGGTGAGGTTCTTAGCTGAGAGGGTGGGGGAAAGGAGAGTCACAGAAAGTTTGGGAAGAAATTTGAAAAGATTTAGAAGATCTGCTGTGATAAGTAAAATAGTGAATTAATTTTTTGTTATTGTTTAGTTGTATCCAGTCTTGCCCAACCCTTCATGACTCCACTTGGGTTTTCTTGCCAGAGATACTGGAGTGGTTTGCCATTTCCTTCTCCAGCTCATTTTACAGATGAGGAAACTGAGGCAAACAGGATTTGGTGATTTGTCTTGGGGTATATAGCTGGTGCTCTACCCTTTGTATCTCCTAGGTGGTGAAGTGTAAAAGGATTGCCTTGCCCTATTGAGGGCCCAGTTGACCGGAAGTGAAACTTAATACTTATGTCCCTTGTTAGTAATTGTTCTCATAGAGTGATAGCATGGGACTTCTATATTAACATGTTATTTTAAAAGTATAGGTGAGGAAACCATGGTTCCATCAATGCATCAGGGAAACCAACAGGCAGACCCTGACATGTGAGAAATACCATGGAACAATAGAATTTTCTAGGCAAAGGAGATCTACCTTTACTGCTGTGTCGAATATCCTTTCATGCAGATTACTACTCTCTTTCTCAGCCCAACAACCATTTAAATGCAGGGCATTGAGGATGTGAAGACAATAATGAAATAGTCTGTGCCCTCCAGCAGTTGACATTCTACTTGGAGGAAACAACATGTACCCGGATAGTTAAGTAACAAACATATGCAAAAACTTAGTTATGGGGGTGGGGTAGGTGTGGAGAAGAGGAGATTATTGAAAACTGAAGGGGGTGGGAAGATCACCAGAGATATGCTGTAGGGACTGAAAACAAGAGACTGATTTTTTACAACAACCTTCCCTATCGATTTTGTGGTTTTTTTTTTCAAATCAGAAAAACATTTCTTTTTATCTCTCCATTCTCTGTCATACATAGCTAGCTAGCCTCAGGAAACAGTTACATTTTTTTAATTGTCTTGCATTTCTGAGAGGAAATAAAATCTCCGTTAAAGATTTGGTACTACTTTTTGGTCAGGACTCCTTCCAAGTTTTCAAAATCCTGAAGAATTTCCTGTTACAAAAATAAAGAGCTCGTTCAGCTCTGTGAGCTCACTGCAAACTTTTAATTATGGCAGGCTCTCCAGTGTGGATCACTGTTGGAGAACTGCTTAGACTTGGCCGAAAAGTGTTTTCAGCAATAACAGAAATGCACGGAAATATTTTTGCTGAGCTTGTTACAATCACAGGGTGTGCGGAGGGATGGGGGTGGGGAGGGGAGCCAGATATCGCACACACAGCAAGCTCCTCACATTTTCAATAGCAGCATACTTAGAAGGCCCCTTTCCCCCACCCCCATCCCTCAAGGAGGGGTGAATCAAAATGGTCCCAGGGTAATCCGAAGGCTGCAAAACACAAGCTGTGGCGGAGATCTGCATCTCCTCGTGCTACGTCTGTGATCGTGGCACAATGGCCAAAAATGAGGAGAGCAGTTCTTTGGGTGGCAGACGGCGAGCGAGATGAGCCAGAAAGGGGATGAGAGCAGGGGCGCCCAATTCTCGTATCTTGCCCAAGAAGATTCACCACACCAGGGTGGATACTTTGTATCTTCCCCCAAAAAGATCCAACACACCGGAGTGGATACTTTGTATCTTGCTCAAAGACGATCCAACACACCGGAGTGGATGCTTCTGAGCCTCGGTCACTAAGGTGATCTAATCATAGGATTTGGAAGTTACCTTAGAGGTACCCTAGCTCACAGTCTCTTCTACAATCCCTTCAACAGTGTCTCTGACCGAATAGTAGGAGTAATAACTTCCATTGATTTTGCACTTCTCTCCTTTTCAATTTCTGGGCCCCATTCATTATTTTGAAATGTCTATTGAAAATACACAAGTGTGTGTGTGTGTGTGTGTGTGTGTGTGTGTGTGTGTGAGCCCATGTGAGCCCATGTATAGAGACACAGGAGCTAGACCTGTGATTTCATTGGTTGAAAAAATTTATAGGTGAGAAAACCCACCTCTACTAATGTGTATCTGCACCTCCTCTGTGACTTGAAGTCTTAAAGTAACTTGCCCAGGGTTATACAGTCAGCATGTTGCAAAAGTGGGACTTGAATTCAAGTCTTCCTAGCTTCAAGGCCAGTACTCTATCCACTATATCACAATGTATACATATTGCCTATGTGCGTAAAGTATGTGTGTGTGTATATATTTTAATATATACTTATGGATGAACTACATAGAATTGCATATCATAGTGTGGATAAGATGTATTTGTCATGCATTTGGCTTTTCCTGTGTGGATAGTTAGGGGGAAGAAAATGGATTGGCTTACCTTTGAGAAACTGAAAAGTTTTTCAATGGCTTTGAGCTGTCCTGGAAAGAAAGTCCCTCTTTTTACAAAGTGTGTGTGCTGTTCAAATTCTATATACATATCCATGTGGGTTGCCTAAACTGACTTCATCATCAATTCCTTATGTTTATCTGGATTCATGCAGAGGGGATGGTAAAAATCGAGAATGTGAACTACAATGTTGTCTTGGACAGTGGATCTCAAGCTAACATAATTTCTCAATTTTTTATGACAGATATTTGAAAAATACTTGTAAAGGCTAAGATAGGTGGTTTGAGTGACAAACTTGGTGGTTTGAGTGATAAAGGATGCCTATAGCTTGAATACAACAAGGAGAGCTTGAGATTCCCTAAAGCTTTTGTTGATGTCAACAGGAAAGTGGACATTGTGCCTTTGGAAAGTTGCTGAAGTATCACCACTAAGTGGAACTAATTTTAGTCTTTTCAAAATTTTAGCAGAATACTGTACACTGGGCCTCAATACTGACCACTCATAAAATATTGCTGAGGCTCACAAGAGAATAGAGACAAGGGGTGCTGGTGAACATAATAGGAACCCTAACTTTACAATCTGTGGACTGGATCCTGACATATTTGACTTGGGTGGATTCTTCAGTGCCAACAGAAAGGAAGGATAGATTGAAGTGGAAACTCAGTAAGAGAATAGGCATGTTCTCTTTTTCATGAGTGGGCTCTAGGATGTGCTCGAGATTCAACCCTTAGGTCCAGTTCATCAAATGCTGACCATTCAGAGAAACACCTAGGAAGGTTCCTAAATTCTGGAAGATCTCAGATGCTGTCAGAGAAAAATGGTTATAGGTGCCATCACAAATTCTAGAAGCCCTCATGCATCACCCACCGTGGAGATGCCCAAGAAATTAAAGTATGTCTCTCCTCTCCAAAGCACTTGTGCTGGTTCTTCCCACATAGCCTTTACCGTTGTGTCTGCATTTTCTCCACCAATTAGGAGAGGAACCTGAAAAATGCCCCAGGGTTGGCTAGAAACTAGAGTTATATTCTTATCTCCAAAATTCTTCCAGTGATATTAAATGTCTGAGTCATGGATTTCTGCAGTCCCTGAAGTGTAAAGTATCACCTAAAGTGTAGTGGAGAGGTGCATGGTATGAGCAGGTTCAGGCATGTTACAAATAAGTTAGTGAAGAAGAATATGTGTACAGGAAGCTATCAAGGACATGTACGACCAGAGAGAAAAAGTGCCCATCCTGCAGTGAGGGTGAGACATAGCTAGTGGACAATCTGCATATGCCATTGGCATCTACACAATTTTAGGGGAACTTGAGGACAGCCCCCAGCATGTTGTGTGGGTCCCCAGCGGCCGATTTAGGGGCAGACACAGACAAGACTTATACAATATAAAGAGGCATGTCTGGGTTTGTCATCTGTATCATGTAAAAGAAAAATAACCTTATGAAGTAGATATTGCAAATATTGTCCCCATCTTACAGATGCAAAAATGGAGGTTAGTAGAGGTGAAATCACTGGCTCAATGTCACACCACTAAGTCAATGTTAGATGTAGGATTTCAACCCACCTCTTGGATCCAACACTTTTCCCATAGTACCGCACTCTCTCTGTCATTCCCTATAAGGGCTCAAAGTGTCCAAGCTCCAAACAGCCAACCAACAGCTTCGGGAATTTATAACTTGTTCATTTAAATGATGAAAAGGAAATCTGAATGATTCCAAGAACCTTTTATCTCTGTTCACTGGTTCATAGGTGAAAGAAGCAGTCACTAAAAGTTATTGACATCAACTGGTTACTCACTACTGAAGATGTAAAATTAGTGACTTCAGGCCAACGAGAAGGCATCACATCATAATTGATTCCCACAGGCTCCTCTGTTATCAGCTTCAGCAAGGCCAAGAACTGCATAGCCTTTAAAAAGAAGTCCAGCATGGCACTCAGAGGTCCCATGGCTGCCAGTTTTCTGCTGTAGATAACTTTCTTCCCCTGAAGAAAGAATTTATTACTTGTTTTTATATGGTAAAAGCAGCAGAAACAATATTGACTCAGAAGAATCCTGTGGAGAGGAAAAATTCCATTTGGATTCACATGTAAGGGAACACTTTCATAGCCTTCTTACTTAAATGTGTAACAATGGTCCATGGGTTTTTAGCTCCTGATGACTTCAGAGCCTTTTATTTACATTTTTACCCCACAACAAAGCTATGAGGCAAATGGGGTTGGGATTGCCAATCTCATTTTACAAATGAGAACACTGAGGCTCATAGAAGGATATTGACTTACCCAAGGCTCACAGCCAGTAAGTGGTAGAGCTGAGACCAGAACCTACATCCTCTGCCTCCTAACATAATATACCCTCCCTGACACCATGCTGCCTCCCTTTCAGCACTGCCAGAGTTGGCTATCATTCATTTCATATGACTTATTAATGTATTTATGGCTGTGTAAGCACAGAACCAGGGACACATATGGTTTGGTCATAAACTCTTTTTGACATTCACCTAATGTAGCAAAGCAAAATGATTTCAAGGGTAAGGAAAACCTTTTATCAACATTTTGTTGAAATAGTTTGTACTTCCTCACTGGATTTTGAGTAGGTTGGCTGAGTGAATAGTCTGGTTGGGACTCAGAAACTAGACTGGGTCCCTGGGCATACTGGATGATCAGAAAATATTCCAGTCGAAAGGGATAGAAGGAAATTAGGACAAGTAGACAGACCATTGGCAGAATACGTCAATAGAAAATCTGCAGAATTGAAGAGGATAGACTTGAGTCAGAAAGACCTGGACCAGAATATTGCTTCTGATGTTTAATATAACTAAGTCAATTAACTTTTTTTGAATCTCAGTTTCTTTGTCTAAAAAATGGAAATAATACTAATTTTAACAATAATAACGGGCAACTAGGCGGCACAGAGGATAGAGCACCAGGCCAGGAGTCAGGAAGACTCATGTTCCTGAGTTCAAATACAGCTTCAAATACACTTACTAGCTGTGTGACCCTGGGCAAGTCACTGAACCCTATTTGCCTCAGTTTCTTCATTGGTAAAACGAGCTGGAGAAAGAAATAGAAAACACTCCAGTATCTTTGCTAAGAAAACCCCAAACGGGGTCACGAAGCATTGGACGTGACTGAGAAATGACTGAACCGCAACAAGATGTCTTGAATAGAAGTCTTTTTTCCTTTGACTTTCCCCTTAACGTTCATTTTCAAAGGAAATCAAAATGAATATTTGGATTGAAAACCGGGGAGAGGGGGGGGCTCATATCCAGATAGCCCTTGGCAATTTGTTAGAGAGGAGGAAAGCATTCATTTAGCATCTACTACCTACGAGGCGCTGTGTTAAGTGCTTTACAGATGTTATCTTAGCTGATTCTCACACCAACCCTGAGAAGTAGATGCTGTGATGTCCCCATTTTATAGCTGAAGAAACTGAGATGAACAGAGATCGAGTGACTTGCCCAAGGTTACATAGCTAGAAAGCGCCTGAGGCCAGATTTGAAGTCAGATCTTCTGCACCCAGATCTAGTGCTCTAGCCACTACAAGAGAGCACTCTTAGAAGGATAACTCCTAAAATGATGCTGAACGGTTATAGTTTGGCAATCAGGCATTAAGTAGCAATTATAAAGACTTTCTAAACTTAAGTCAGATAGAGGTTTGGAACAGAGACTCTACCCTTAGTGAGCAAGAAGTTGTAAAGTCCACCCAATGACTGCAGGTTCTATTTAATTGCTCTGTCTTCAAAAAGAGCTTGGTCTACAGGGAGAGAACTCTCCTTTTAACAAGGAATAGAATATTACAGTAAAGCTTCTAAGGACTGACAGAGTCTTTTATAGGAGAGAGAAAAAAAACAGCTAAACCTTTTCCCTGGATCCTGGGGAAAATAACTAGGGACCCAGAGTAAGAAGAGTCCATGGGCTACATGTTACCTATTATATAATCTTAGGGATATCAGGAAAGCACTTTGTGAAGTGCCCTCCCTCCTCACCCACATCTCTTAGAATCCATGACTTCCTTTAATATTCACATCAAATGCCGCCTTCTATATCAAGCCTTCCTAGGTCCAGTGTCTTCCCATTATCCCTCATAAATATGAGTCATTAGTGGGTACAGGGAACAACTGGAATCAAGAGCTTCCCTTCCATCAGTCTTTTGGCCCTCTGGGACAGTAAAGGTCAGAGATCTCTTGGTCTAGTGGGGATAGATGTGTTTGGTCTGCCATGGTTAAAAGAGACAACTGAACTCAGCCCCAGAGAAGATTGGCTGAGACCATAAGCAAAGTATCCAGCACGAAAGAGCTCTGGAACTTGGGAGTCCCTTCAGGGACAAGACTCTAGTTAACAAGTCCCCAATTTGAGGTTCTGTGGACCTGGCACAAAAGTAGGAGACAGTTGGCAAACTTCAGTGGGTCAGGCGATAGTGCTTGTCTGGGATGGTGGGTTCATGGGTAGAGTCTCTGCCTCATCAGGATTACCACCACTCTTCTAGTCCCCCAGGTTCATGGCCTTGGTATCCTCTGTGACTCCACTCTCACTCACCCTACATTTGCAGATGTTATACCTTGATTCCATCTCCACAATATCCCTTACATAGGCATCCCCCTCCCCACTCACACAACCTCCACCCTCTTTTAGGCCCTCACCACCCCTGCCTGCATTATTGCAATAACTCTCATTAGGTCTCCTCATCTCCCAGTCTTTTCCTCTGATCTGTCCCCCTCATATACAGTCACTAATCTGATTTTCCTAAGGCACAGATTCAATCACACCATCCTCCTGCACAATAAATTTCAGTGGTTCTCTATTTACTCTAGAATTCAATATAAACTCCTCTTTTTGGCTTTTTCCCAATCGAGTCTCTTTCTATCGTTCTAGCCTTCTCAGATTTTACTCCTCTGGCTCACATTCTTCTATTCGGCTATACTGTCCTAATCACTGTCTCCCCGTGCATTATTGTGCCTCCCATGTCTGTACTTTTGAAGTAGCTGGCCCCCAGGCCTACAATGGCCTTCCTTCTCACTTTCTTAAAGAGATCAAGTACTACCTTGAAGCTTATCCTGTTCCTTCTGTAGCTGCTGACTAGAAATTCAGGCTCCATGTCAGCACCATGACAAGTCAGAGGCTTAAAGGATGCCTGGGGGACCAAAGGAACAAATTGTCCAGCATGGCAGCCAGGCTGAGTACTTCAACCATAATATGACAAGGCTTGGCAGAACCTGTTCACTAAGGTGGCAGAATCTTGTGACAATAAAAGACCTAAGGGCACTTAAAAAGGGCAGTGCCGTTGGTAAAGGAAGAATTAGCTGCCTGTTATGGCCACCCAGGACTAGGGAGAGAACTCTAAGAACATAAGCTCTTTGAGGGCAGGGGCTAGATTTCATTTTTGCCTTTGTATCTGCAGTGCCCAACAGAATGCTTTGCACACAGTAGGCTCATGATAAAATGTTTTTTAGTTAAATCATTTCCTGTCTTGTGGCTGTCTCTTCATCCAATGGACCTATTGAGACCATGCCCTGAGGGAGCTTTACAGATCCCTTTTACAGGTCCCTGGGCTGGACCAATGGAGTATCCTAATTGCTGCTATTTCACTCCATCTAGCCAGCTGAGACCCACCAGGCTTTTCCACCCCAGGTATTTTTCTTCTTGCTACACATCAACCTCCTTCACTCCCCCAAATACATGCCCCTGCCCCCTCTACCTCTTGCCATGAGAACTATAGTAAAACCAACACCTTCACTCTTTCTGGAACTGGCATTAATGGACATCCAATCATATCCCGATGACTTGCCAGACCGAAATGTCTTTCCTGGCCACCACTCCCCTATATATGTTTATTCCCCTCATTAGAATGTAAGCTCTTGGAGGGCAGGGATTATATCATTTATGACTTTATATCCCCTTTGCTTGGCATTGAACCTAGCACAAAACAAACACTTACAAAGTGATGTTTTATTTATTCACTCATTCATTTAATTGAATTAAATCTTGGGGGAAAACATCTGGGTCAGAGTGATAGGTAGAGACCAGGAGCACCTGAAGCCTAAGCTTTAGAATCCTCCGGACAAGGTTTAGAACCCAGGCAGAGAAACAAGGTAGATGCTATGGAGTCAGTTTCCTCTTGAACCTAGGTATTGATCTCTTTGGCTTTACTCTGTTTGTTTGTTTTTTTGGGGGGGAGGGGTAAGTGGGTACCACCAGTTTTCTGCTCTATCCTCCCGTCTGCTGATGGCTATCAGGTCTGGCTCCTACAGAAGTTGTAGGTAGCATAGCCTATTGTTCATACTGGGGTTTGGTGAACAGTGGTGGGGCAGACTGTCCAGCCATAGAAATCCTAGTAGTCAACAACAGAAAGAGAAAGCTTTAACAAGAGGGTAGAAAGTTAGGAAAGGATAGTATCAGATGACTGGGTAAGACCCAGTGGAAGGTCAGCTTCAAGGTCTGATAGAAGGCAACAGGGCTTGGGGGGTAGGGAGAGCATGGGGAGGAAGAAAAGGAGGGCAGGACAAGGTGTCCCAGCAGGATGGTATTACATCAGGGTAGTTTGGCGGCAGGAAGTACTTGGAGGTCCAGGCAGGCAGCAGGCAGTTGGCATTACGGAAGTTTGGCATCAGGTTATGGAATCCCAGCCACAGAGACTGTGGTTCAGGGCAAGGCTCCAGTCTCTAGGAAGACTGGCATGAACAAGGCAGGATCTAAGTCTTGGAGGACCTGGGGTACATGGCAGGCTACCAAGACAAGGACCTTGTTAATGGGCTGGAGTGGGGCCAGCTTGGGGGGGGGAATTTGATCACTATAACATTAGGACCCTCTAAAGTCCTCAGTAGGTCCCTGAGGCATCTAGAGTTTGAAGACCTTTTCTTATAGTTTATAACGTGTCCTTTTAAAAAAATCTATTAAAAATGTGTATATTTTTTTTAAAAATTACAATTTCACAATAATGGAAACCAGACTTGTTCTATCATTGTATTTATGATTTGCCTTAACAATGTAATTTATAGTTTCAGATTTAAACAAAAACAGGTCATTAATATGGCCCTATTTTTATTTTTGAAGGTAACAGGGACTTGTAAAGCTCTAAAAAAGAAAAACTGTATTTGGAAAATGTAAAAAAATCTATTGAATTAAACATGACTAATATAAATTTGAAGAAAAGGAACTTGAAAAAATCTTAACAATGGCTCAAAATTCTTAACTGGTTAATGTATTTTCCCTATGCAACGCTTACTTAATGGTTTTACATATTAACAATTAATTAGCAGAACAAAAAAGAAGAGGGGGGTGTAAAAGAAGAAAAATGCAATTTAAAAATAATTACATTAAGCTATAAGAGGTTTATTATATAAAGTCACAACATGTTTGACCCTATCTATTAGTCATCAAATGCTCATTAGTGAATCTACACAATTCTGTAAAGTCACACTCTAGATGCGTGTAAGTACTGATTATTCTTTCTCTATAAATTTCAAATGTGTAAAAATATTTTTCAACATTTCCATCTCATCTTTTAGATATTTTAGGTTGCCTTAATTGTGAGAATTTAAGTACTCCAGTCCAGAGGGATTAAACCAGAATCCTGGTCAAAACCCGCTCATCAGGCATTCTCAGAAGGTGCCAGAAAGATAAGTGAAAACGACCAATGGAGGGGTCAGGAACAAAGGCAATCTTAGCCCAAGGGTCATTAACACAAGGACTGCAAAGCAAGCCTGCTGATTTTAGGTCAATAATGGAACACAGGGTGGATTTCAAATATTATGGAAGCCTTTCTGTGTATCTGCCTACATCTGATAGAATTAGTACCTGGGCTGTTTAGGGATCCATGGACCTATAGGGCATTCCAAAAGTCTTAGTACAGTTTTAAGCTTTAATAACTTAAATAGAATTTATTAGCTTAAAACTGTACTAAGACTTTTGGGATGTGCTGTATAATTCAATGGCTGCATCATATAATTAAACAAAAATTTGAATGCAAAGCAGGGCTTTCAAGAAAAGTTGTCTTACTCTTTATAATCACTTGGCTTGGGGGGGGGCCTCTAGGCCTATTTATTAAGCCACCTCTCCACTTGATGCTAAGTTACCCCATCTATAGACTCATGAGTCCTTACATGTCTCCAGTAGGAGATTGATCGGTCCCAGACCCTGGAACAGAGCTATATCTGTGACCCCAATGGAAAAGACTTGGTATAGGAGTGGGGCAGGGGGTGAGTTAGAAAATGAATAAGCAAAGATTCAGGCTGGTCATTATGTGCAAGAACTGATACCTGGGAAAGACATAAACTTACTTTGCTTTTTTTTGCTTTTTTTTTAAACGAGGTAGAACCCTTTGTTTTTAGTCATAACTGATGGTCTGGAAACCTTAGTTCTGGGCTTCACGCAGATGGAGTTAGATCCCCCAAATTGCTTTCTTTTTTTCATTATGCCCTTACAGAGTTTGCTCTTGAGAATAGCCTGAAGCTCATATTGAGGTATTCATAAATGTGGGTAAAAAGGTCCCCCCTAGCTCCCACACAAGCATTCAAAGTAATAGTGCATTTATTACATATAGGATAACCTTTCTTTTACCTCCCAGAACATGAAAACGACAGAAATGACTCATAGGAACCCAGAAACTAGGCAGAAAACTATTAAGGACTCATGATGACCCATAACAATACAAGTCTATACTCTGCTGGATCACATTTTCTACAAGGATCCCCAAATACTCCAGATTCTTTTGAATTTCATGGTTTGAACTCTGAAGCTGGGGTTGCTGACAAGCAACACCCTGATATTCCCTTTCACCCTATAGAGATACATACATTCAGGGTTATTGTACTACTCTGAAGGTTTGGACTCTCCCAGAAGGAAAATGTACTTGGGACTACTAGAGGGACTATTATCTCTACTCCATTGGACTTGCACCATCTAAATAACTCACTATAATAGCAAAGTGTAAAGTCGTGGCCTCTTGTTCCTCCATGTCATGGCTTTAGTACCTTCCTGTACATTTTTTCACACTAGGGATTGTGCATTCATGATCTTCTTCTCTCATGAAAAACCTGTGCTTCTTAGGAAACTGCCTTTCTGTTGATAGAAGGCCAGATCACTGAACCCTCAAACTTGGATCACCCATGAAGCAAACTCCAAGGTTAGCACTACCAAGGAGATCTTGCTCTCATATCCCATTAACTATGAGGTTATTGCCCAAGAACAACATTATTCAGGAGTGCCATGCTTAGGTCATGTAGGTGAGCACGTGTTGGGCTCTGCCGTATGCCTCTGCCTTAAGACAATTAATAACTGTCCTTGACCCTCTCCTACCTTCACTCACCTGCTATACCTTTGGAATCTTTCTAGATTTAAGGTGGAAAAGGAAAAAAGAGGGGAAAGGCTGAATCATCTATAAAAGCTCCTCTTTATAGATCAGAACAAATGGTGGATCTTTCCAACAGAATCCATCCTCCCAAGAGTCTTGACTAGCCAGTTCATCTTGGGGGCAGCCTCCATTAGTGAAACATATCCTCTGGGAAGTGCATATAGGCAGCTGCAGACAAATCAATTCATCTTAGGGGCAGCTCCAGTCATTGAGACAATCAAAAGATGTTTTTAGTCCTCTCAATAAGATGTCAATTTGTATGTCCACACATTGTACAAGGCGAGGCTTTCAAAAGTCCCAAGTAAAGCCCGGCTGGCCAATAAGCTCATCAGATTGATCAGAGAACTACCTGGATGAAGTCCCTACATAGTCACTAAGTCACTGATTCCACCATGACAGTTATCTCTTCCATATCACAGGGGCTGGGGGGGGGGTGCCCCCATGATCCGGAAAATCTACATATAATTTTTTGGTCCTCCTTTTGTATCAGAGAAGTCTGAATTTTTTTCTTTTTCTTTTTATGGGGTTTTTACAGTACCTTATTATAAAATTTGGGTCATTATTTAGTCATAGGATCTGTGTAGTCTGCTGGTTGTCTGTAGCTTCTGCAAAACTCCCCCAAAATTCCCATTTAATTTCTTATGCTGACCCTTGATATATTGAAACTTGAGATGGGGAAAGTCGCAAAGTGCAAGGGATGACCATATATACATTTCTAAACAAGCCCCACAGGATGGAAGATAATAATACATATATACATATATACATAATACAATAATACAAGGTGTCCCAAGAGTTTGATGAACTTTTAATCTATTAAAAGTATTACATGAAAAAATGCAGGATGACTTCCAAGGACATGTTAGGAAGAGATCATTAATATCCAGGTGCCTCAAAGGTCTTAGTGCAGTATTGATGTGTAAAAATTTAGAAGTATGGGCTCATCTGTTGTCCTAGTGGGATACCAAGCTTTTGAAAAGCAGAATCACCAAACTGCAGAATTTGAGAGTTGGAAGGGATCTCTGTGGTCATCTAGCCCAATTCATACGCATACTCTCAATACAGAATAGTCCCTTTTTACTGGTGATTTTGCAATAACCAGTTTAGGACTCAGATCTGGCAGAAAGGACCCAGCACAGCAACATATTCAGGCAGAATAGTGTGTGTGTGTGTGGGCGGGGGGTGTATGGAGAAAATATCATAGGAGATGCTGACTAATTTTTGAAAAATAGGAGGGTAGATGCCACTACATTCTGGTTGAAACTCCTCAGCTATTTTTATTCTGCGTTAATGAAAGGTACTCCCAGAGGCAACCAGAAGGTTGCCTTCCTATTTTGAAAATGATAACAATACCAGAAAGGAAGAATTTTGTCACCCATCTGGAGGGTCTGTTTCTTTCCGCTTGTACACCCAAGCCTAGGTCCTAGACCAGCAAGGGGAGGAGGCATAAAAGCTAGCGCTGTGTATTTACTGCCCCTGAGGAAGGAGAGCAAGCCTCTTTCTTATTTGATAAACACAAATATAGAACAGGACAAATATGGACCTATTTAAGGGCCTGCCTGGATGGTTTTCTCCTCTCCCCTCCCCTTCTCCACCTTTTCCTCCCTGATTCCCCGACCAATACTTTATCCCCCAGCTTCCACCTACCGACAAGGCACAATTAAGCAAAGTTAAGCAACTGTGTCAACTCCCAGCTTCCATCCCTTCTCTCCTCTTCCCTTTCCCCCTACCCCATCACAGCATCTCTCTGCAAATCAAACTGGAGAACAGGAAAGGTCATCCACTGGCATGTTGACTTAGAGAAGAATTTTGAAAAATGAAATGAAAACCCGTAATTTTGAGTAAGCCGAACATAACAGAGCAATGGTTTATTGAGTCTTCCTCCAGAACCTGGTGGATGAAGGGAATGCTCAGTTTCTTCCTGGCTTCCACCAGGGCCCTGAAAATAAGAGCAAATAGGATAAATTTCTTATTTCACTTTGTGTTTGTCCTTTTGGCTCCTGAGGACAAGGACCCGGTCCTTCACCATTTTTTGTGTCATAGATCCCTCTGACAGTCAGGCGAAGTCTGTGGTCCCCTTCTCCAAATATTGTTTTTAAAAGCATGTTATATAAAAGAAACTAATTATGTTGAAATATTTTTCCCATCCAAGTTCATGAGCTTCCTGAAATTTATTTATAGACCCTTCAGCAGCAGAGTGCTGGAACCAGCTTGGGCTCCCGATTGTTAAACTTTCAGTGTGAGCACATATACCTCAGAATCCGGCAAACACTACAAAGTGGGGGTTAAATTGTTCTTTTATTGATTGTCTAAATTTATAACGTGATGGAGAAAATGTTAATGATGCAAATTAAACTTAAGAGCCCCTCATTTGGACATTTTTTCCAGAGAGCCAGTTAAACATTTACCACCTACACAGTTCTTGCCTCTTGAGACTATGGACTTCAGTTTAAACATCCCTACTCTAGGGGTGAGATTGGTCCCAGCATTCTGGGACAGCTAAATTGACAGTTTGGGGTGGCAATCCTACCTGGAGGGATTTGGGATGGGGAATTTCTTTCAGAACTCTTACCCTGACTTTGCCCTAGGATTACAAAGATTCTCGATGCCAACCATGGCAGAAGGGACTGAGAAAAATCTACAATCACAAGGCAATTTACAGGATTCAGGCAGTTCTGGTTTTGGCTTCACAGCCCACGGTAATTAAAAAATAAGGCAAATCTGTGTGGGAGACTTCTGGGAATTATGTTGTCTCTTTGTAAGTGGCAGTCCCCACAGAAAGTGCCTTTTTTGACATTTAAGCTATATCTTTTTCTTGTAGTCCATTCACCAAATGACTCAGGAATGCAGGAGAGGCAAAGGAAATGGATCAGGAATCTCTCTTGGCCACCTGAGGCCAGGTGAAAGAGGTATGATGCTTGTGATGTGAAAACAAATGGTCCCAAAATATAGGGATAGAGGTGCGGTTTTAAACAACAGAGCTAGGAAACGATGGTAGGAGGCTACAGAGCAGCGAGGCTCATCCAGGAGGCAGACAGTGTCCCCCAGGCTGCCCCAGAAGATCGAGCTGGGACCCAAGCCAAGGTGACCAAGCACAGCAGGAACAGGTCGGGCAGGGATCTGGAGGGAAAACCAAGGAAAGGCAATTTGAGAAGTGAGGGAGGGGCTGGCCACACCCCCTTCCCCATTTTGCTTAACTGGGCTGAGCTGGCCTTCCACTTGCGGTGTGGACAGCTTGGCCACAATCTATTTTATTTTTAAGTTTTAAAAGACCATAAAGTAAAATAAACCAAAAAGAGGTTGTTTAAGCCAAAGGAAAATAGCCTTAAAGTAACACTAGCTTCAGTTCAGGACTATGAAACAGAGTTAATGAGAGTGATGTTTGAGAACAATGAGAATGAGGAGGATGACAATCCGTTGATCCATTACAACCCAGAAGCATTTCCACATCTATTATCTTCACAAGAAGGCTAGAAAGCAGACAAAGCACACCTGGCCTGCTTTGTCTAATTGCTGGCATCCTTCCCTTCCCCTGAAAACTCGAACACCTTGGAGTAAGGTGTAATAAGACTAGAAAGACAGAGGGGCACCAGGTTGCAAACAACTTTGAATGCCAGATAAAGGATTTTGTATTTGATCCTGGAGGCAACAGGGAGCCACAGGAGTTTATTGAGTAGGAGAGTGACATGGTTAGATCTGCATTTTAGGAAAAATTACTTTGGCAAATGAATGAATGGATTTGAGTTGGGAGATATTTGAGGCAGGCACACCCACCGACAAATTATTGCAAGAGTCCAAGTTTGGGTTAATGAGTGCCTGCACCAGGGTGGCAGCAGTATCAGGGGAGAGAAGAGAGCATATTCGAGAGATGTCACAAAAGTTAATTCCATAGACTTTGGTGATATATTGGATATGGGAGATGAGAGTAGTGAGAAGAAGCTGAGAATGACATCTGGATTATGAGCCTGAGGGACCAGAGTGGTGCTGCCTTCTATAGTAGTAGGGAAGGAAGGAGGTGGGGAGGTTTAGGGGGAAGGACAAATGAATTCAGTTTTTGACATGTTGAGATTACTACTGGGCATCCATTTTGAGATGTCTGAAAGGTAACTGGACATAGAATATTGGAGGTCAGCAGAGAGATTAAGGCAGGATAGGGGAATTTTGAGAATCAAGAGCCTGGAAATGGTCATTAAATCCATAGGAGCTGATGAGATCACCAAGTGAAGTAGTTTAGAATGACAAGAGAAGGGAGCCCAGGACAGACCCCTGAGGGACATCTTCCGTTAGAAGGTATGATGTGGATAAGGATCCACAAAGGAAGAGGAGGTCTATATAGAAGAAATCAGGAGAGAATATCAAGGAGAAGAGATTGATAAACAAGTGCCAAAGGCTGAGGAGAGGTCAAAAATGAGGGTTAAGAAAAGGCTATTGGATTTGGCAAATTATAAGGCGGTAAGAAGTGAGTCGGAGGAGACAGTAAAGGCATCTACTGTAGATGGCCTTTTCAAGGAGTCTGGCCCTAGAATACAGGAGATACAGGATAATGGTAGGGACAGAAGGATCCATTGATGGCTTTTTGAGTATGGGGAGACATGGACATTGGAAGCAGTGGGGAAGAAGCCAATAGACAGGGAGAAACTGAAGACCTGGGATTTTCCCAAACTGGCACATTGGAAGAACAGTTATCTTTAGCGGGAACTACCATTCCAAATCCCTTGCCTTTCCTATTTACCCATGATGTGACAGTTGAAAGCTGATTGCTGGCCTGACAAAATAAATAAATGCAATAAAATATTTTTATTCTCTCCACCCAAGGAATAGATAGACAGATAGATACATAGAAAGGTAGATATGATATGATATACATCTATATATGTATACATGTATGTTTGTGTATACATGCACAATATATACATATACCTATCCATACACCTATATATAGTGTGTAAATTGTGTATATACACCCAACATACATACAAACATACCTATAATTTCTGTATGTACATGTGTATACACATGTGTGTATGTGTGTATATACATGCATACATACATATATATATATATACATATATGAGAAATCTAAGCAATGGGGCTTGAGCCTCTAGTTACATATATATACTTATAGCATACCACATTATAAAGCACCCAACTTTAATGCTTCTTACATATGCATATATATATATATATATACATATCTATATATCTACTATTCTAGGTGCATTCTATATATTTATTCACACATATTTATATAGCTGCGGTAGCAGATTGATGACACTAATTTTGTTCAGTTTATGCTAATATTCAAATCAGTCTGCATTCCCTGAACACACACTCATGGGTGAGGAAAGGTAGCCTAGAAGCATGCTGGGTGTCAGGAAAAGCCAGACTGGGGCTTGAAAATTACATGCAGGTTGGTTATCTCCACAAGGGTAGCACAGAGGTAATGGCAGCCCATTGCTATCTTGCTCTTTGCAGAGGGGAAATATAGCCTCTAAATCCCTTGTGAGGCAGTGAACATGAAAAATAAAACCAGACAAGCCTAGGACTGTGCCGAAAAGAACTCTGAAGTTAATCCTGCCCAACCTCGGCTATGAGACAGCCAGTGCTAATGGCCTTCTTCTCAAAGGTCCCGGGAGAAGACGTCAATATCATTTACATTGCCTTTTCAGATGGAGAACTAGGGAAGATAAGTGCCTTTGCTCGGGTCACATACTTATTCATTGGGATAGCTGGGATTTAGAATGCAGACACTCCTGTCCGTTCATCATGTCCACTCCCCAAGCTGCAAGACTGCTTCAAATCCTCCTCCTGCCTTTCTGGAGAATATTTATTTTGTTTCAATACCATCTTTAATCACATTTTTTCCATACCTAGTGCATTTTCTCCCTACACAGATTTTGAGGAAAAAAAAGGTAAATTGTTTTCTTTACATAATTTTTTATCTCCTTCCTTCCTTCTTTTCTCCCCCTCTTTCTTCCTTCTTCCCTTCCTTTCTTCCTTCTTCCCTCCCTTCCTTCTTTCCTTCCTCCCTCCTCAGTGTTTTTTTCCTTTCTTTCTTTCTCTCTCTTTTCTTCCTTCCTTCCTTCCTTCCTTCCTTCCTTCCTTCCTTCCTTTTCTTCTTTCTCCACTTATGGGGGAATGTCAGCTGTATGATCTGGGTCTCTGAAAGCTAGCTCTCCTGTCCTATTGGGACTGTTGGGGGAGAAGGGCCAGAGACCAGACATTTCCCCCTGCAGGGAAGCTACCCTGATGCCTCAAAGAAATCAGTTACTCTTTCATTATAATCCACAGCAGCAAAGAGTAGGGTAGGGGGTGACAGTTAAATAGGGTATTAGTCCAGTTAAAGGTAAACATGTTAGAGACAAGACTAGCACCAGGAAGGAAGATGCAATCGGTATGGCATGGAAATGGACCCATGGCCTGGCGTACTAGCTTCTAGGAGGGCTCAGCCACATGGAGGTTCCAGATAACCAGCCAACTCTAATCCCAAAACTGTAAGGGCTCCTTGGATCTCTGGTGTCAGTTAGCTCCATCAACTTTTTCCAAGCTCTGATTTTGAACCAACTAGGTTTAATCCTGGAGACTTCTCTAAAAATTCAATCTCTTTGGGTTGGTTTTCTCCACCCCAAATTTCCCACTAGGAATGTCTAAATATATATGAAATTCATATCAAGATTTCTACAGCTTTGGTTAAAAAGGCCCCAGTTTCCATGCAAATGCTTGAAGAAATAATCCATATAAGATACAAGACAGCCTTTATTTTACCCCACAGAAAATTCAGGAAAGACACGAAATACTTACAGTAGGCCATGGGTGATCAATATAATTCTTCTGCCCTTTCCAGTTAAATTTTCTCCCCTCAGGGACTTATACAGGCCCCCTTATAAGCCTTATAAAATACCTTAAGGGCTTGGACTCTCCCTTCCCCTAGAAGAATAATGAACTTAGGGTTGGTGAAGAGGCAACTTCCTTTCTACTGGGCCCATGCCATCTGAATAACTCATAGCAGAGGACAAATCCAAGATTCTCCTTCCACAGCATGGCCATTAGGAAGTCCCAGGGCCATCTTCTCAAACCTCCAAGGGATGGATTTCTAGGAACTCTTACACTTTTCCCAAACACTGGAGCATAAGAATGCCCTCTCTTCAAGCCATGGGATTCAGAACGTGCACAAGCACACCCACCTACCTGTACTGCTGCCTCTCCTCTTACCCTGCCATTGTCCTTGGCTACTTGCCATGTCTTGGGCAGAGAAGTTTTAACCTGAACCTTTCAAAGTTGCCATTGCTAAGGCTAGGGATTTATTTGGCCTCTTGGGGACTGTGCCCATGTGCAAGCTTCACCTAAAAAACAAATCAAAGGTTGCTTTCAAGCCCCTGGTCTTTGGACTATCTATGCTCAGTTCTCTGTCCATCTCCCTGTGGTGGGTCCATGGGCAGGCCCAGTACAAAAGGGCCTTCAATGCACAATAGCCTGAGTAAATTGAATCATTCTTCTGATGTTTTGTTTCCATTATTTTTCCCCCAGTGGTGTGGCAGAGGTAGAAACAAAAGACATGTGTGTATTTTCACATATATATTCATACATGCATATATACACATATGTATACATATGTATATATAATGGATATGTATGTGTATACATACATATAAAATTGAAAATAAAATAAATTGTAAGTTAAAAGATGTTGAATTTTTAAAAATCATCCTCCTGATTCTGAGACATAACAGTAAGGCAGTAAGACCATAGCACCATGCATTAGTGCAAGAAAAAACTGAGAATAAAAAGTGTAATTTATGTAGGAAAGAATGTTTTGGATTAATGAACAGAATTATAGCTGATTTCTGCCATAGTACGAACCAATCAATCTTCTTGCTGTCACCAAAAAAAAAAAGATCTAAGGTACTCTTCAATATTTGTAAACTGCTTAGCACAGTGCCCTGGCACATAGTAGGTACTTAACAAATGTTTGTTCTCCTTCTCTTTCCTTTGTTAGTGCTTTCTGTGTGGAGTGTGAGAGGTAGCCAAAATGTAGATTTTAATTGGAAGAACACTGAATACATAGTGTAGACTGGAAGTGGAAGAGACAGAGGGTCCCTGATCAAGGGGTATTCTGGAGCCAGCCTGAATCAGCTCATAAGAACTGATTGTTAGATTTTTCAGTGTGAGATTGACATTTCAGAAATGAGCAAAGACTTTATTTACTGTTTTGCTAATTGTCTAGACTTAAGAAGGCAATAGAGAAAACGTCAATAATGCCGGTGAAACTTAAAAGTGTGTAATGCACACTTGTTTTTTCCCAGCGAGCTGACTGTTAAACATTTACTAGAACACGCGCGCGCGCGTGTGTGTGTGTGTGTGTGTGTGTGTGTGTCCATAGGCAGGCAGAGAGATGGCATGTAGATAGTGTGTAGGACTTAGATCATGAAGACCAGAGTCTGAATCCTGCCTCAGGTGCCCTACTAGCCTTGTAACTAGGTAACCTCTTTCTATGACTCTTTAACCTTTCTGTGTCTCAGTTTCCTCATCTATAAAATGGGAATAATTTACCTCACAGCATTGTTGAGGATATTAACATATGTGAGTTAACAAATGTAAAGTGTTTTGCAAACCTTGAAATGCTAGTTATACATACATATACATATATGTGGAGAGACAGAGACAGAGAGAGACAGTGAGAGAGACACAGAGAGGGAGGGAGAGAGAAAGAGAGAGACAGACAGAAAGAGAGAGAGAGAGAGAGAGAGAGAGAGAGAGAGAGAGAGAGAGAGAGAGAACTTATGAATTCTATTGCTATAAGGAACTCCCAGCAGGCAAATTACCTCTAACAAACAGTATAGATCTGTACCTTACTGTCTTGGAGAGTTGCACAGAGCACTTTCTAAGTGAGAAGTTGTTGTCAGGGTCACAAAGCTAGTATGTATCAGAGATAGAACTTGAACCTGGGTCTCCTGACCTTCAGGTTGACTCTCTGTCCACTAGGCCACACTGCCTGTCTCTGACTAGAATATGGAATATGTACAGGCACACCTTGGAGATATATACTGCAGTTTAAGTTCCAGACCACCACAATAAAGCGAATATTGCAATAAAGTAAGTCATGTGAATTTTTTGGTTTCCCAGTGCATATAAAAGTTATGTTTATATTATACTGTAGTCTATTAAGTGTGCAATAGTGTTATGTCTAAAAAACCAATATACTTGCCTTAATTAAAAATACTTTATTGCTAAAAAATGCCAACCATCATCTGAGCCTTCAGCAACTCATAATCTTTTTATTGGTGGAGGGTCTTGCCTTGATGTTGATGGCAGCTGACTGATGAGGGTGGTGGTTGCTGAAGGTTGGGGTGGTGGTATCAATTTCTTAAAATAAGACAAAAATGAAGTTTGCCATATCCATTGACTCTTTCATGAAAGATTTCTCTGTAGCAGGCTGGGCTGTTTGATAGCATTTTACCCACAGTAGAATCTCTTTCAAAACTGGAATCAACTCTCTCAAACGCTGCCGCTGCATCACCAACTAAGTTGGCGTAATAATATTCAGTATTGTTGTGTCTCAGGAGGAGGGAGGCCCAAGGAGAGGGAGAGAGACAGGGAAGGGCCTTTGGGTGGAGTAGTCAGAACACACACAACATTTATCAACTAAATCCTCAGTCTTATATGGATGCAATTTGTGGCACCACAAAACAATTACATTAGTAACATTAAAGATCACTTATCACAGATCAACATAACAGATAGAAAAATAATGAAAAAGTTTGACATGTTGTGAGAATTACCAAAATGTGACACAGAGACACGATGTGGACACGTGCTGTTGGGAAATGGTGCCAATAGACTTGCTCCATGCAAGGTGGCTACAAACCTTCAATTTGTAAAATCCTCAATATCTGTGAAGCAGAAGTAAGCAAAGTACAATAAAATGAGGCATGCCTGTACTTGAAGATCAAAGCCCATTTATGTGGGACTCTTCATGGGTGGAGATCGATTACTCAATGCTCCTCACCTAGACAAAGGGTGGAGCTGGTGAGAGCTGGTGAGAAGGGAGACGGGCCTTCTTAAGTCCCAGTTTTAAGAGAAAACACTTGTCGTTCCTGAAGGGAGAGAGAGACTCTGGGGAAGAAGTAGATATATAAAGGACCTGGCTTCCTCTTCACACTTGAAGGAATTTCCCTTGGGGTGAGATCTGGGTCTAGCTGAGATACTCTCACTCCTATTGGGCAAGTTTTTTTTTTCTGATTTGTATATTGTCCGGCATATATTTTATTAGTATACTTTCTCTAATTTCTGGTTGTTTTTTTTAATCTTCTTGGATATGTGGGTTTATTCACTATTCACTACATATATTCACTACAGAACTGACCTTTGTGGGGAGTAATTCAGGCCTTGGATGTTTAGTTTGGGGCACTCCTTCCCTATTAAGGGATAGCCATCAGGAGCACAGCTTGAACCTAAACCTTATTTCTTCTAAACTAACAATATTTAAGAAGGCGGACAGATATCATTCTAGCCTGGTACCTCCCCTCTCTGAGGAAAGCAGAGTGGCCAGCCTGTGACCCCAACCTCCTCCTCCTCTCCTGTCAGGAATCAAAGTCCTCCTTGGAGATGGATGGGGAGAAGAAACTGAACTATGAAGGTAGTATGTATTTTGGGCTTCCTGTGAGCCCCATGTAGACAAACTCATGTAGACACATATTATCCTGATAGGCAAAACAACCCACAGTGCGCCCCCGACAAATAAAACACGAAAAGTGCACCAAAGAGATATACCACGAGTATCAGAATGGAAGCTACGCAAAGGCAAGATTGTCTGACTCTTTGTGATCCTATTGGGGGTTTTCTTGGTAATGAAACTGGAGTGGTTTGCCATTTCCTTCTCCAGCTCATTTTACAGATGGGAAAACTGAGGCAAATGGGGTTTAGTGACTTGCCCAGGGTCACACAGCTAGTAAAGGTCTGAGGCTGAATTTGAACTTATGAAGCAGGGTCTTCCTGACTCCAGGCCTAACACTCTAGCCACCAAACCACTAGCTACCCAACCTGGCATTTATTCATTAAGTGCCTGGCCCATAGTAGACTCTTAAAAATTATTTGTTAATTGATTTTAATGACGTACGTCATCTTCTAAAATAGATACTTTTTTCTTTGCTTTTACCATCAGGGGCAGGTTTGGGAAGAGGGCATTGGGTGATTAGTGGTATTTAGGGCAGGAGCTTAGCAGGCTTCCTTAAGGAGGGAGGTGAGCCCTATAGAAAGCTGAGTGGGTCTGACCCCCTGAATCAGCACTCTGTTGACAGCCTTGGGTTTGCTGATATTGATTCTGTTTCCTAAGACTGAGAGAGACAATGGAAGGATTGCTGCCCAAGAGCCTGATTTCTTAATGGTATAAGAAGGCATGAATGAAACCAACAGAGAAGAACCTTCAGGGTCAGGGTAAGTTGCCCCCAAAACACATTTAGGCCCAGATAGGAAGCTTTCCCTGGAACAGCTCTCCCCTCAGGCCAGGATTAATGCTTTAACTTATCCCATAATAGGAGAATCATTTCATTCAGCAGAATTAATGGTTGGTAAATTCATAATAAAAAGAAGGAAATACATCTTCTCATCATGCATAACCAGGATGCTGTAGGGGGTGATTGTGTCGGAAATGGGGCCTCAGTTTTAGAAAGGGTTGGATAGCTTTCTGATCATTAATAACATTCAGAGTTATGCGTGTGCAGATCTCATATTTCATGGCATGAGGAGACTGCCTGAAGGGATCAGGAAGGCTTTTTTCCCCTCTAAGATTATACAAATGGGCAGGTCAGTCACAGAGGGAAGAGGGAGGCTCCTTTCTTCTTCTAAACCTTTAAAAATTGTTTGATAGCTTGGGAAAATCATCTGGAAAGCGGTTCCATTCCCCACCTACCCACCCCATGCTTCTGTGTTTTTTGTTCTTTTAGAGACTCCTCCCTTTTTTATTCTATTATTTTATTCTTTTCAATGAATGAAAATCCACTTTCTTTTCCTCTCACTTCCCTCTCGCATTCCCTTTAAAAAAAGAAAAAAAAACAACTCTTGTAATAACTATGCATAATCAAACCAAATAAATTGCCACCTTTGCCATGCCAAAAAAAAAATTTATGTCTTGATCTGTATCCTGAGTCTATCACTTTTCTGTCAGGAGGTGGGCAGCACACTTCATCACATGATACACCCATTATTTAAGAGGGCTTCTGATCTAATTTAGGATAAAGCACAGGACGAGGGATAGAAGGGCAAAGTGAGTGTAGGGGGAAAGAAGGGATTCATTTTGTGTTTTATACCTTTGGTTGCATTAAATAAGGAAAGGCATTCATAGACCTACATGAAGGATCTTGGAGATTGTCATGGCCAAGTCCTTACCAATATTCCTTCTTACTTTTCCAAGTTGTGAGCAGATGACTCTATTCCATGGGTAGTAAATCATGAAGACTGCGCATATGTGACTAGAGTTTACTCCTTAAAGTTCACTAGAGGCAGCTAGGGGGTGCAGTGAATAGAGCCTTACCAAGACCTGGAGTTGGAAAAAAATCTGAGTTTAAACTGGCCTCAGACACTAGCTGTATAACCTGGGCAAATCACTTGACCTCTATCTACCTCAGTTTCCTCATCTGCAAAATGGGGATAACAATAGCACCCCTACTTCCCAGAGTTGTTGTGACTATCAAACAAAATCATATTTGCTTAGAGTGCTAGCTATTATTAATAAAGTTATAATTATTATTAATTGTTAAATCAAATAAAACTTAAAACAATGGCACTCATTGGACATAGAACTCAAACTCTCAGGAATCATCCAGTAAATAATAAAAAAAATCCCCTAAAAGAAATCAAACTCCCCCATTTTCCAGATTGGAAAACTGAGGTCTATGGGGACTAAGTGATTTACCAGAGGTCACATAGATAGTAAGTGGCAGAGGTGAGATCCAAACTCGGGGTTTCCATTTTCAAATCATTATCTGTGCCATTATCAGGGTTATATAATAAATATGCTGTATATACACATAGATATCTTTCTTCAGAATCATTATTTTATTGCTTTGTCTAGGGATAAGAACTGTCATTTCATTGGTCGTGGTTTGTCCTTTGCTCTAGAAGAGCACCAAGACATCAGGATGATGATGATGCCATGACTTGCAAATGAATTGGATGTGAGCTGTGCAAAGTCACTAGCCTCACTTTCTCCTCTGGAGCCATCTGGGTCTGGTGGGCAGATATAGATCAGGATGAGATGGAGATGGCCCAGGATGCCGTGGGAGACCTTGGCCTTTTTAAACGAGGTCTTTCTGAGTTCTCACTTTGAGCAAGGCAATGCCCATTCAGTGATTCGGACTGTTTAAGAAGTGATCCAAATGGTGGCTCCTTTAACTGGGAAAAAATTCAATGGTGTGATGGTCAGCATTCTGGACTCTGAATCCAGCAATCTGAGTTGGGACTTTGGTGGACAGTTAGCTTTTCACTGGTGTAAAGAATTCACAATTGAGAAAAATCCCTCCCCCAATATTGATCCACAACTTCTCTGTCACTTGTGGTTTTAGAGTTGCCTGGAGCATTGAGAGGGTAAGTGCCTTGCCCTTGTGGTCACACAGCGAGTGTGAGTCAAAGGTGGGACTTGATCTCAAGTCTTCCTGACTTTGAGGCCATTGCTCTTTCCACTATACCACAATGGTCTTCACTGTTTTATAGTTAAGCAGAAATTGGAAACAACAAATAAAAAAATTAAGTTATAAACTAAACCAGGTTTTTAGTTCTTCCCGTCTTATTTCATCAGTTCTCCAGTATCTATAATTGGGGCAAAACAAAGTTTTCTCTCATACGTGATTAGCGTCTTCACATAAACAATGATATAAAAAGAAAAAAGTACCACATCCTACTATCCAACAGCTGGAGCTTCCTTGCCCCTGAGCCTTTCCACTCTGCCTTGGCCTAGGCCAAAATACCCTATTTGTAAAGTAACTGAATGTTCCCTAAAATTCCTTCTGACTCTGGAATTGTGTCATTCTCTGCTCTGCCCATTTATTCCCAACCGATCCACCTCCTTTACACCTCCTCCCATTCCCAACACACACAAGGAGTCCTTGAACAGCTGCTCCCTGCAGGTGTCCTATGTGTTGGAGGGTTTGAAACAGCAGAAACTCTGGGTCATGAAACTGTGGAATACTGAGTGCCTACTGGATGCAGAGGACCAAAGATAGGTTTTTTTCAAGTAGGGATCCTCAGTCTGGGGAGAGAGCAAAGAACTAAGAGAGATGAACCCAGTGGGGAGAAACCCTGTGTTCAAGTACCAGAAAGAGTTAACATGTTGATGTGATTGGTTTCAGTAAAAGTGTCCAATATTCACCTCTCCTACAAGAGAAGGATGTTAGGAAGTCGGAGGGGATGGGGGTCCTGAAAAAGGAGAGAGAGAAGGGATCCAAAAGTATAGGTACTGAAAATAAACTTCAAAACTGAATCTCTGCTTATGTTTCTGCATGTAGGATCCAGAGTTTTCAAAAATGATCTGTGTGTCCAGGGTGACTTGTTCAGCACACAAAATTGGTACCCATGTCTTTACTCTTCTATACCTTAACTAGTGACCATCCCAGCTCTGTCTGAAGATTTCCAAGGAAGGGGAACTCATTATTTCCTAAGACAGCCCATTTGCTCATTGGACAGCTCTCCTTGTTAGGAAAGCTTTTCCTTAAATTAAGTTGGCCCTATGCTCTTACACTTTTATTTGTCAATGTCTTTCTTAAAACAAGGTACCCAGACATGATATTCCAGAGAAGCATCCTAGCGGCACAGAATAGTCAGGTTGTGTGTGTATGCGTGTGTGACTGACTTAATTTCCCTTTAGGGAACAATGGATATCATAATATCAACCAAAAATATATGTTTTAAGCTTCTACCTACACTGTGCAAAGTTCTAGGGATACAAAGACATTCATAGAAACTCAAGGATCTTTTATTCTATGTTCTGCTCAAGTGGTTGTTGTGAGGATAATTGACTTTGTCACTACAGGTAACTAGTCACAGATTTCTCCAGTTCTTCTGTTTAATAGGGATTGAAACACATAAAATAAAAGGAGATTATTGAAAAGGGAGTCATGGGCTCATGCATAATGGTGATAAGTTGCCCTGGGTTTTTATTCTTCTTTTCACACATTTCCCTATTCATCTCTGCCTCCTGGTGTTCCTTTAAATCTCAGCTAAAATCCCACCTTCCCAAAGAAGCCTTTCCTCATCCTCCTTAATGATAGTGCCTTCCCTCTTCTGATAATTTCCAATTTATCATGCATAGGTCTGGTTTGTACATACTTGTCAGCGTATTGTCTCCTCAATTAGACTATAAGCTCCTTGAAGGCAGGGATTTTTGTTTGTTTGTTTGCCTTTGCATCCTCAGGGCTTCGCACAATGCCTGGCAGAGAGTGGGTGATTGATAAATGCATTTTTGACTTAACTAAGTACAGAGAGGATCACTGGAACTTAGTAGCCTGGCAACTTGGTGATAAATACTTTGACTATGGCAACCCAGAAAACATTGAAAAATGCAAAATGGCACTCCAACCCATTAAGGCCCCTTTCACAGAGGGAGTCCCCAAATCCTTGAGCTCCCGGATCCATTTGTGTTTAATATCAGACATTTTGTATCTACTGTACCTATCTGTAAACGTGCTGCTTCCCTTCAAGAGATGTGATCTCCCTTTTGTCTTTGATTCCTCAGGACCCAGGACAGGACATGCACATTGTTCAGTCATTTTTCATTTGGGTCTGACATTTTGTGACCCCATTTGGGTGTCTTGGCAGAGACACTAGAGTCATTTGCCATTTTCTTTTTCAGTTCATTTTATAGATGAGGCAAATGAGGCAAACAGAGTTAAGTGACTTTCCTAGGGTCACACAGCTAATAAGTGTCTGAGGGCACATTTGAATTCAGGAGCTAATTCCAAGCCCAGTGCACCACCTAGCTGCCCTTGCTTGGCACATAATAGGGGTTTAATAAATGTTTGTTGAATAGAATAGAATTGAAGAAAGTATCAGTAAAAATAAAAATTGTAAGCTCTCTATCAGGTCCTCCTGTACCCCCAAACTGCCTAGAGCAGCAGTTCTCAACCTGTGGGTCATGACCCTTTTGGGGGTTGAATGACCCTTTCACAGGGGTCACAGGGGTTGCCTAAGACCATTGGAAAACACATATTTCTGATGGTCTTAGGAACCGAGACACCATGCTCCTCTATCTGTCTCCAGGCGGGTCTGCCCACGTGCAGATACACCCACATAAGAGTATTTAAGGGTCCAGGCATTAGGAAGGTTGAGAACCACTGGCCTAGAGGCTGCCTTTTTTTACCAACCCAGAATTGTAAATCTCTACCTTCCTCCAGAGCACAGCTCACTAGGATTGGTGAGGTAATTAGGAACAAGAGTGTGGGAAGAGTAAGAGAATCAGAGTCTGTTTCTGAATTAGGTAATGGCTTACTAGCATCTTACTAGCCAAGAGGTCTCCCCACTGCTTATAACTACTAGTAATGAAGGATCCCCCCCATTTGAGATCCCTAGGGCTGTCTCCATGGTGAAGTTTTTGCTGTTTAGTCAAAACATTCCTCCCCTTTATCTCTGGCCCACACTCAGCTTCCTTAGGGTGTGGGGACTACAACCCAAGGCCTCAGACTTGGACTTGGGGGCCTCCCAGATGGCATGAGACTGGAGAGTGGATTGTCATTCATTTGGCAAACTTCAAACTTATCCCTATGTTTTTGTGACTTGTTTTTTTTTAAAATAACATCTGTAAAAATTCTCCTTTACATGCACTCCTTCACTTTCCCCAGAGTACAGGTTCCCTAGCCCACTCACTACCCTCCCTCCTCCCACCTAACTCAGTCATTACTGGCCACTTATCATCCTCCAACTTCAGGGGACCCTTTTAATACCCCATTAGATGTCTTTGGATGGTTTATGGATTCTCTCTGCTGCTGACTCCATGGATCGCATTACTTTAAAAGCTAGACAATAAAATGCAATCATAGAGGGGTAAGTCAGAGGGGGGTAGTGTACCAGATGATTTATTATCTGATGAATGAATCCCCACCAACTGGTTGGAAAGGCGTTAGTCAATATTTAAGAAGCTGTGTGAACAAAGGGGTTAAATTCGTCCAGGAAGAATTTGTTAGCCTCAGAAGAAAAGAATTATCTCAATGAGACCTGAATGCCATTTGCTAAAATAGATCTTTACCCATTGTGCCCCAATAGACTATTCTAGTTGGTTGGATAGCATAGGGTAAAGCCCTTACCTAATTAGGTTTGAAAGCAGACACTGATTACTGTTAGGTTCTCCTAGAACAGAGCTCTTGCCCAACCCTCAGAGAATGACAGGAGATATGAGGAGTCAACTGGCTTTAGAAAGACTACCTAAGTGAGCTAACAGATACAGATACAGATGGAGTCTAGTCAGAGATGAATGAGGTCCTTTAAATTGAGAGGGACTATCCAGACAACCCAGGGCTGAGGAGTTAGACTTGAATGGTGCCATTTGAAAAGGCCTCTGGTAGCTGTTGGGACCACAACTGTCATAGAGCACTCCTGGCTGATGGGACCACAGACCACTCATTACTCCAGTCAAAGAGGCAGGGCAGTCAAGCTGTGGGACTCATCGGGAAGGTAGTGATTACAATCAATAATCCTGACAAGGGTACCAGTATCTCTCCCACTTGAAGGCTGCCTATAGTTAGATAAAAGCATGCCAAATGCAGGCAGAGGTGTTCTGGAGCCAGCTTGTATAGGCTCAGGAGAGCTGATTGTTAAATTTTCAGGGTGAGTTTTTACATCTCAGAAATTGGCAAATGCTACAAATCAGTGCTTGATCTGTTGTTTTGTTGATCATCTAGACTTAAAATAGTGATGGAGAAATGTTAGTGATGCAGATTAAATTTTAGAATGTGTCAGGCATACTTTTTTTTTCTTAGAGTGTCAATTGTTAAACATTTACCAGCATATCACTGGAGATGAGCCTCTGGACTAATATTCCTCAACTGAGTCTTATGTCTTACTGGAAGGACAATCAAGCAAAGAGAGACCTCACTGTGGCACCGTAATGTAATTCCAGAAAGATTAGTTACTTGGGTGGTTCTCTCTGTTAATATGTGTCTGTCCCAGTATTATGTGCATTGGGTTAAGATGCAGGAAATCTCAAGCACAGATTACACTGGACAGAAGGGTGGATAATGGGACTGCGTCACAAAGGCAGCAACAGCAAGCTGAGTCCTGGACAGTGCCTTCTGGGGCCACTCCCATCTTCTCGGGCACATCTGTGTCTGAGGTCATGGGACCCTGGTCATATCTGTCCCCAGGATCCTGGTAAAAAGGATACAGAGGGCATGTTTCCTTTGGCATTGTTATTATAATCCCTATCTCTAGGCACTACTCATAGTAGAATAGATTTAGGGTTTCTTCCTAGTGTCTCTCTCTCTTTTCAGAGACCTCTTCCTTAAGAGAATCTGGAGCCACATGTCTCCTTTGCAGAAGCTGGAATCCAGAACAAGGATATCTCCTCTCTAAACTCTTGCCAATTTCATCCTTTGCACAAACTCAAGTAATCTCTACCAATGAGGGAAGTCTTATGCACATAGATCTGAGCCCTAGGTGGTATGTACTGGCTTCTGTTCTTATGCTTTGTCTTCCTCCATTAGAAAGTAGACTCCTAGAGAGCAGAGACTGTCTAGCTTGTACTTGTACCCCTGGTGCTTAGCACAGTGCCTGGCACAAGGAAAGAGCTTAATAAATACTTTCTCTATCCCATTTTCTCTATCCCTCAATACCCTCTCCTTCTCCCTTCTTCTCCTCTTCCTCTCTTCCTTCTCTCTCTCTCTCTCTCTCTCTCTCTCTCTCTCTCTCTCTCTGTGTCTCTCTCTCTCCCTCTCTCTTTCTTTCCCTCTCCCCTTTTCTCTCTCTTCTCCTCTCCCTTTCTCTCACCCTCCTCTCCTTCCTCTCTTTCTTCCCTCTTCCTCTTCCCCTCCTCCTCCCTCTCCCTCTCCTTCCTACCTCCATTCTCTTCCTCCTTCTTCTTCTCTCTCCCCTCCTTTCCCCTCCCCTCCCCTCCCCTCTCCTCTCCTCTTCATCCTCTCCCCCTTGCAAGGACTTGCTAATCACTTCTCAGGGTCTTTGCAGGGGGTCTTGTTTCTTGTTCAAGTGGAATTGGCCTAGTTGACTTCTGAGGTCCCTCCCGAGATTCCAATGTTTATCTTAGGACTTACCATGCCTCTTTTTCTCATCTCTTTTAAACTATGACAACCAAGGGTTAATACCATTTTCTTATTATCAGCCTACCTCCGGGTAACCTCATGGGATTTTCTAAGCAAATAATCAAACAGATGAGCGTTCTTGTTCCAGGTTATGGTGAGAACTTTGACAGAGAAGACTATGTACCAAGACACAGATGTGCTGAGGTGTGCAGGGATCTGTTAGGATTCCCACTGCCCAATATTGAAGAGTCTTTTTTTCACTGGGGAGTGACACGGTCAAGTGGAGAGAACCAAAGGACCTTGCTTAAACCCCAGCCCTGCTTTTTCCTACCAGGGTCATCTTAAGGAAGTCCCTTAACATCTGCAGGCCTCAGATTGTCCCTTTGTGAGAAGGAAGAATGGTTGGATGGACCAGATGGCATATAAGGGCCCTTGATGATCTGAATCTCACACCCTCTGATCTTCCTTCTATACCACTCCCTGAAACCACCCTAAGATGAATATTGGCAGACTTACCCACTGTCTGGAAGTCTGCGCCAGAGAGCTGGTACTGCCAATCCCCTTGGACTTACATGAGGAGGGATTTCTTTCACCAAAGGACAGGAGGTGGATCTCCAGGAGGCCACCATCTGCAGGCAGCCCAGGGTAGTACTGGCAGCAAAGGCAAGCTTCCATCTTCGACTGGGCTCTCTATCACTGCCATTTTTGGGCTATTGGGGAGCTGGCACTAATAGAGAAGGACTAGGACGGAGCTGGGCTACCCAGCTCTCTGGTCAGTGGGACCCAAGGCCTGAAATGTGCTGACAGAGCAAAGTATTTTCATAACAACTTCTTCGGTATCCCTTGCCACAGGAGCTGATGCTTTGTTTTTTAAAGGGCTTCAGACATAAGTTATGGAGGAAGGTTGGATAACGAGAGTTGTGGCTATGGACAGAGCTTCTCTGTTTCCTGGGGTGTGTTGTCCCAGGTCTGTGGCAGCACTGGAGACTCTTATATGGACAGTTTTTTTTATTTTTATTTTTTTCTTAGCAGGAGGGAAAAAAAAATCAAGTATGCTTCATAGTCTCCTTTATAGCCCCAGCTCTCTGCAGCCAGAGGGGCTGAATTACTGTAGTACCCAGAGGGGAGGAACTGTGCCTTGGGAGTCAAAGATCACAGAAATTGTCTCTTCTAGGACCTTCCAGTTCATTTTACAGATGAGGAAACTAGGGCCCAGAGAGTCAAATATGCTCTAATGGTCATATAGAGTGTACACATCAGAGTTGGGATTTGAATCTAGGCAATTGTTCATATCATGTCTGTAACTGAGGGGGTACTTGGGTGTCACAGTAGATAAAGTATCAAGTCTGGTGTCTTTCTGAGTTCAAATCCAGCCTCAGACAATTAATAGCTTTATGACCTTGTGCAAGTCACTTGACTCTGTTTGCCTCAGTTTCCTCATCTGTAAAATGAGCTAGAGAAGGAATGGCAAACCACTCCAGTATCTTTGCCAAGAAAACCCCAAATGGGATCGCAAAGAGTCAGACTTGACTGAAAAATAACTCTACAACAGCTGTTATTGAAAGGCCACTTAGCATGGAAGAGCTGACTGCTAAGCCAGGAATACCTGGGTTCAGGTCCCACCCTTGACACGTACTGGTTATGTGACCCTGGGAGAGTTACTTTACCCCTTAGTGCCCCTACCAACTCTCTAAAATCACAGTTGCAGGTAAGGTGCCATCTACACTGGCAGAGAAAGTTTCTTCATTTGATGTTCCCTGTCCAATGATGTCACAGGTTATCCTCCCCCAAACACGCTTAATTACTCATCTTTATAGTTCCTCAGTGCCTGAGAATGCCCTGGTAGACACTCAACAAATGTTCATGTGAATATTCAATAATAATAACAGCTCACATTTCTATGTGCTTAAAATGTGTCAAACGCTGTATATAATAATTATTATATCATTTGATCCTCATAAGAATCCTGGGAGGTAGGTGCTATTATTCTCATTTCACAGATGAGGGAACTGAGGCAGACCCATGTTAAGTGTCTTGTCAAGGGTTACATGGGGTCTGAGGTCACATTTGAATTCAAGTCCTCCTGACTCCAGGCCCAGTGCTCTATCCACTCTACCACCTAGCTGCCCACTAGAAAGTGTTTATTAAGCCCTTATTCCGTACCTGGCACTGTGCTGGGTACCAGAGCTACAAAGACAAAAATGAAACAATCTCAGCCTTCAGGGCCATTATATTCTATTACGGAATGAGAAGGTGATTGGATACACATTTTTCCCCTCTGACCCACTTTCAAACAATGGCCAGTGTTGGTCTGGAAAGAATAAAGAATAATGCTGGTGGCCTCCGTCTTCCCCTTACAAGTCCGGATCCGCCGCCAGTCTTTGTATGAAGTATTGTGGAATGGATTCCCTTTGCTTGCTTGCAGCAATGCCTTCTCCCAATGAGCCCTCCCTTTACTCTCAGGGTTGTGAATACCCAGGCCTGGAGTTTCTCTCTTAGCCCAGTGACAGCCTGGCCCCAGCAGGGAGAAACAGCAGGACAGGAGGGTTCTGTGATGGCAGCATCTCGCTCTCACCAGAGGCGCTTTTGTTCTTCCCTCGACCTCATCTCCTCTGATTTACCCAGTCTGATTACCTCGTACTTGGCAACTCTCCTGCAGGGATCTGTCTGTCTGGGAGCCGCTGCCCCACAAGGACACGCTTCTGTTGCTATTTCTAATCTGAGTCCACAACTGCTGCAGCCAAAAGGAAGGAAGATGAATCATGACGGCAGGGCCAGAGATTGGCCATCTGAGCTTCGGACATTCCTTGCTCCCTCCTGCTTCCTTGGCTTTCTCCTTGGCTTTATAGGTAGTACTGCCTGAAATGTCACACTCTCCTGCACTCAGAAGCTAGGCCTTGTTGCTCTGATAGGATCTATATAAATAACAAATGAGAAGGCAGGATATGTGTTCTGTATGTGTGTCTACACCTACTCTCCAACCCACCGGTGACACATTAGAGTGTGCCCAGTAGCCAGAACTATAATTAGAGAAGCCAGCTTCAATTACAGACTTATTTTCACTTGCCCATGACATTCTTAAAATAAGAAATCACATTTTAGACAGAAATTTTTCCTGTTGACTCCCAGGCCAAAGATTTATTTTGTTTGGGTACGTGTGTGTTGGTTAAAGAGGATTTAAGTTGAATTTGCTTGATTAGCCGTGAGTTATGAGAAAAGGAAAAATAAACTTTTTCTCTCTTACCCGCAGGGATTTTGTTCACAGATAACTAGAAAAACCAAAGCAAAACCCCAAATACTCAGCTATAAAACTCTCTCTTAACGGGGGCCTAGTCCTCGGAGGCTATATAAACTGAAAGATTTTTAATAACTCAATTACGGGCAATTTAATATCACTGATATATTTTCCCACAGTAGAAAAGGCCACAAGAGGCATCCTGGTTGAGTGGATAGAATACTGGACCTGAAGTCAGGAGGAGCTGGTTTACAATCCAGCCTTCGTCCCTTGCTAGCTTTGCGACAAATCTCTCTAGGTCTCCCCCAAATCTCCCAGTTACAGATGGATGGCAATCTGCAGAGGTGAAGGGAGTTATCCCAACAATGATATCACAGACCTCTGACGTATTAATATACAAAAGGATAATAGATCTTTTAGAATAGAAGCTGGAGGCCTAATGCGTTGGTGCTTTTGCCCTCAGTGCCTGACGTGTGTTACATTAAATTGACTTGCCTTCAGCAAGGGACATAGGAACCTGTGTGACTTTGAGAAAATCACCTAACTCGCTAAATCTCCATCTTCTTGTTTGTCAAATGAAGGGATAGATCAGCAGACTCTAAAACCAGGCATCTGATTGGTGGTCTCCAAAGTGGGGGGGATAGTGGCCTGACCCCTCCCCACACACACTCAGAAGGTAGGAAGAAGGGGTGGATCCCACCCTCTGCCCGCAGTAGACACCTATGGAGTTTGTCTCCAACACAACCACCCCCATTCATCTTTAACTTCTCCAGCCTCTGTTTCTTTTGTCAAATGGAGCTAACAATGCTCATGTTACTCAGTTCACAGGGTTGTTGTGAGGAAAACCCTTTGTGCATGTGACAGCATGACAGGGAGGGGACCAGAGGAAACTGAAAAGAGTCGGGTGCATCCTGAGGTGAGAGTATTTTCCAGGGGTGAGTTGCTCTGCAGCCTGAGTGGAAAAGAACAGTGGGAAGCTGAGGTGAGGGTCAACACGTGCAGGAAGTAATGGTAATGAATACTTGTTGAGTGAATAAGGAGTTGGGTGGATCTCTGGATTTCTGGTGCGGTCAGTGCCCTGCCTTCCAGGTGGGATGACAGAGCTGGACAGACCATCCTCTGGAATGCAGAGTGGAGCTGCCAAGCCCTAAACTGGACGTCTTCTCCAGGTCTGATCAAGGCCCAGGTTCTATAATCAGCCATAAAGGTCAAGTTAACAACTTCCAAGGATCATCTACCCCTTGGAGGGAGTTACAAACTATAGCCACATATCACATGACAGGGAATCACTGGGTAAAGATCATGGGTTTTGAGCAGGATGGTACCTCAAAGGTCATTTAGTCTAACCCCCATCCCTTGACAGATGAGGAAATTGAGGCTCAGAGATTTGCCCAAGAAAGCCCATATAGAAAATGGCAGAGGCAGGATCTGAACCAAGGTCCTCTAATTTCAAATCCAGTCCCCCTGAAGAATGGTATTTTTGAAAAGCATAGTCATGGCTATTCCCTATAGGCTTTCAAAAATCCAATTCTCTTTTAGCCTCTGAAGCCTGCATGAGATTTGTGTATGCTCAGCCTAATTTCACAACTTGTGCCACATTATGATTGGTCACTATAGGGAAAGAATCATCTTCTTTTGGCTGAGAGGTCATATCGACCATAGTATAGCTAACCCTCTTTGTTGTAAAGTTCCCACATCATTGTTGTGCTGAGGTCACACACTCAGCCAGCAGACTTTATGTAGCCCACTCCACCCCCAAGGGCCACCTGGACTTAGATTAAAATTAATATATAATTAGGAAATATGTAATATATATACAACAATATACTATAATATATAAAATTGGGAAATTAAATTAAAATATGATTGGGAAATATTTAATATTAACAATAAATAAAAACAATACAATATAGATATTGCATTTTTTAAATAAGTCGACATGTGACCGCAGGTAGTCCTTATGCAGTGGCACCCTTTCTATTTGAGTTGGGTACCATAGGTCTAAGGGGACAAGGGTCCAACTCCCAAGCCAGGCTTTGATTCCTTCCTCTGGCACATATTAACTGTGTGACCCTGGACCAGTCGCTTAATGTCCCAACACTTCAAACAATTGGTGATTAGAGAGCCTCTTCCCCTGGGAGTTCTCTTTCCCATCTTTTAGCTTAATGCTTCCAAGGTCTTCTGAGAGTGCAATACTCAAGACTAACGTCTATCATGAAACATTGTCAGGATGCTGGCAAACTCTGAAAAAAGTGAAGTGGGAGAGCCAGTGCATGGCAAAGTGCTCAATACAACCTCCTTGGCTGAGGTTAGATTGGTGTTCTGAGAGCGTCCACCATTAAGATGAGCCACACTGGGCCAAAGTCCTCAAGAGATTAAATGAGGACATGGCACCAACCTTGGAGCTCCTCTCCACAGGGCCTATTTTAAAATATTACTTGGCTCTCAACGCAGGCTAAATGCGCAACTTCTCAGCCTGTCAGCTGAACAAGATCAGGGCCATCCCAGCTCCAGGGGGATCAGTGGTCACGTCAACCCGGAGGCCATTGCAGCTCTGGCTGCCAACCTCGCTGCAGTCACTAGCAGCAGGTGTGTGTTTAAAATGTCAGACGCTTTGTTCCCATCTAGAATAGCTCTGTATTTGGGGGTGAGTACAAACACGGCGTGCTGTATTTGACAGCGAGCTAAAGAGAAGCTGTTAGAAGAATTAATTACTATTTAACAACAATAATAAAAATCCAAACAAAGCAAAAGGTATAAATAACATAGCCCAGGGAAACAATGGGTTTGCAGGAAGAATGATGTCTATTCACCATGGAAAATTTATAGTGAAGATAAATTCTGGGAACCAAGGCACTGGCTAGGTGGTAAAAGTCTACCGAGGCCCCAACAAAGGCAGGGCGGCTTTACACTGAATTCTCTCATTAGGCAGTCGAAACAGAAATTCCTCCAGCTTTGTTGTTGTTTGGGAAGATGGGGAGGGGACTGGAGCGTGGGAGGTGGACCATCTCAATGGAGCTCTATGAGGTTGACGAGGTTGCCAGCTGGGGACAAACCAAACCCAATGCTGCAGATGAATCCACTGATGGCAGCTACCTAGATCAGTCTGTGGACAGCGCCAGGGCTCCCTTCTGGACCAGCACCCCCACACTGAAGACGGAGCTTTCCTCTATAACCGGTGCTTTTAGCATTTTTTAAAAAATTCTATTTTTCTAACAAAATTACTTTCTTGTGGGAAAATCATGCTCACTATCCATAGCTCTAGGATAACATCAATACTACACATTGATGGGACTTTAATATACTGAGCATTGTTTTCCTGACTTGATTGTCTCAAGGCCAAAAAGGGATTGCTGAGGAGTATTGGTTGCCTCAGGAATGAGATACATCGAACACTCCTGTGTTTTGAGGCTGAAGAAATTGATATTCTGGGGATTCTGTTAAAAATAAGTTATATTTATGAATATTGAATAAATGATGATGCATTCATTAAGTGCTATCAGTATATTTTAGGCTTTATGCTAAGTACTGAGGATACAAGTATAATCTGATCAACCTCTGCTCTCAGAAAGCTTATATCCAAATGTGGAAAGGTAACATATAATAGCTAATAAAAGCTAGCTAGCTAGCACATTAATAGCATTTCATGGTTTGTAAAGTATTTGACAAATGTCATCTCATCTGATCCTCACAACAACCCTAGGAGGTAGGTGCAATTACATTTTACAGTCAAGGAAACAACCAGATAAAAGTTAAGTGACTTGTCCAGGGTCACAGAGCTAGTTATTATCTGAGGCCAGATTTGAACTCAAGTCTTCTTGACTACAGGTCCAGAGCTTTGTGCATAGGACCCTCAGCTGTTTAAGGGAAATAAGAGTGGGGAAGGGGCAGGGCTGGTAAGATAGAGATTGGAAATAGATGGTAAGTGATGTTGAGTCCTGGTTCTAGGCAAAAAAAGAAGGAAAACTTACTCATTAGATCCCAGACTCCCATGGGATACCTATAATAGAATCATTTATATGATAGGAGAGAAGTTGGTAAGTCTGAAGATTTTGAATTTCCTCTAGCCACTGGCAAGGTCAACAAAATAAGAAACATTTAAAAAGCTCCTGCTGTATACAATATGAGACACAGCATGGTGGAGTGAGTAGAGGGCCAATCAAGAAGATCTGAGTTTAGGTCTCACTCTTAACAGATACCAGCCACATGACTATGGGCAACTACGTCCTGGACAACTCTCTAAGATTAGAAGTTAGAAGTTACTAATCTGTAAAATGCTAAAAGTCTGCCCAAGAAGTGATAAGAATCTGGGTTTTCTACTTTGAGGGTGTCTAAAGTCAATGCAGACCCTCCACCACTCCTCATCTCCCCACCACCACCACCACCACCACCATCAAAATAAAAAAGTTGTCCTAGGTACTGGAAAGACAAAGGTTAAAACTAGACAAAAATCCTTCAGAAAATATTTTGCTCTTGAATCATTTATAAGTTGCTTCGAGATCAATGTTACAATCTCTCCACTTGACAAAGACCATTGAATAGATGATATAAAAGTGGAGCTTCACATTCATATGTGTCATGTGCCCACAAACTTCCTTTTCTCATTCATCTTCATCATTCACAACCATTTACTGAGCACATTCTCATGACAATGGCAGGTATCTTGGAGGACACCTAGAATGAAGAAAAGATGACGTTCCATATTGGGAAGTAGGTACACAGTTAATCTAATTCAATATGACAACATTTATTAAATGCTTATTGTGTACAAGCCACTGGGCTAGTGCTGGGAATTTGAAGACAAACATGAAACAATGCCTGCCCTCAAGAGGCTTATGTTCTATTGGAGGGAAAACAACACATACACAGAGAAGTAAATACAACATATATCCAATATACATGAATATGAAGAATTGAGGTGGTGAGGGGTGCAAGCTACTGGGAAAAATTTGAAAAAAATCTCTTACAGAAATTAATACTTCTTGAAGGGAGCCTCAAAGGAAACTGGATATTCTAAGAGGCAGAAGCGAAGAGGGAACGCATTTTGGGCATGGAAGATAGTCTATGTGAAGACATGGAGATGGGAGATAGAATGATGTGTACAGTGAAGAGCAGGCCAGTTGTTTGGCAGAGAGAGTGTGGGGTGAGGTGAGGGAGGGGGATAGTTACTGCATGGAAAGTCCTTCTGGAAAGGTAGACTGGAGCCAGATTGTGGAGGTCTTTTATGCCAAATAGAAGAAGCTCATTTTTCATCCTGGAGGCGGTAGAGAACTAATGAAGGTTCTTGCATAGGAAAGTGACATGATCCAAGCCATCCTTTAGGAAGAGACTGAAGGCTAGGGGACTGATTAGAAGGTTATTTCAAAGTCTACCCAAGAGGTGATAAGATCTCAACTAAGGTCATACCGATGTTACGTAGAGAGAATGTGATGAACCGAAAAGATGCTATAGGGATAATATCAATTCAACTTGGCAACTGATAGATCAAAAGCTAGAAGGTAACTCCTAAAGTCAAACCTGGACGACTAGAAGAGCATTGGTATCCTCAACAGACACAGAGAAGTTATCAGGAGTACCCTTAGAAGGAAGGAGAGTGAGTTCCATTTGGACATGTGAAGTATGAAATAACTATGGGACATCCGAGGGGAAGTGTCCACCAGTCAGCTGGTGGGGCAGGATAAGAACTCACCTTTGTCTTTGCACCTCCAGCACCTAGCACAGTGACTACCATACAGGAAGAGCTGGGGTGTTTGTTATTGTTGTTGGGTTTGGTTTTTTTTATTTTTTGAGTGAGAGAGATGAATGCTGGAGATGTTGATCTGGGAATCATTTGTAGACATAGTAATGAAATCCATGGGGGTTGATGAGGTTTGGGGGGACAGAGGGAGATAGAGAGGGAGAGAGAAGGTTAGAGAGAGAAACAGAGAAAGAAGAAGAGACAGAGGGAAAGGGTGAGGTTGAGAGAGAGAGAAAGGGAGAGGGAAAACAAAAGGGAAAGGGGCAGAAAGAGGAAAAGGGAGAAAAAAGAGGGAATGGGGAAGGGAGAAGGAGAAGAGAGTCTAAAATGGAATCCTAGGGAACACCAACACATAAGAGATGGGACAGGAATCATAAATGATTCCTCCAAGAAGACTGAGCAACGGTCAGACAGGTAGGAGAAAAGTGAGAAAACAGTAGTGTCACAAAAACCAAGGGAGGAGAAGGCATCCAGGTGGAGGAGAAGGACAAACAGTGTTGAGTGCTGCAGAAATGTCAAGAAGGATGAAGATGGAGAAAAGGCCAATGGATTTAGAAACTCGAAGGCTGTTGGTCTTTCTAAATTTTGATGGTGGAGCATTTCATCACTTTTGGATTTCTCCTGTGCAGCTGCACCTACATCAACTAAAATAACTGAGATTTACATAGCACTTTAAGCCATTTCTCAGAAGTCATTTCCTGTGATGCTCCTAACAATCTTGAGTGGTAATTATAAAAACAGATGAGAGAATTGAGGCAGAGAGGTTAAGTGAGTTATCAGTGGCCACCCAAGCCCATCAAGTATTCTTTTCACAATGACCCTGTAATGCACTGATGATGCAATACCATCCCATCCCACTCCAAACCCTTTCAGTGCTACGTCCAAATTGCTTTGAATGGCACCAAAATTTTCCAGGGAATTTCCATCAGAGATTAGTAGAAAAGAAAAGGTTTTTTGGAAGCTAGGCAGTCCTCTATTTCTAAGTAGTCATACAAATCGTAGCATCTTCAATTTAGAGTTGGCTTAGATACCTTTGAGACCACCTATTCCAACCCTGTATTTTTACAGAGGAGGAAAACTGAAGCCAGAGAGAGGAAGGGGATTACCAAAGGTCAAACAGCTTGTATTAGAACCAGAATGTGTTTCCATATGCCTCCATTCAAAGTGTTATGCTCTTTCCAGTGTACCATACTACCCTTCATAAACTATCAGACCTGGAAGGATCATTGGACAAAAGACTTAGCTCTACAAGAGAGCTATGTGCTCATCTAGTCCCCTCCCTTTATTCTATAGATAAAGAAAACTGAGACCAACAGAAGTTATGATCTGTCCATGGTCATACCAGTTGTAAGTGAAAGAGCTAGGATGCCTCTGATTCTAAAGCTTCTCAGTACAATTCTCTCCATTGTTCCACACTCTATTTCAAGTCCAAACTCTTATTTTACAGCAGAGGAAACTGATGCTGAGAGAAAGGAAATGACTCCCAAAGTTACATGATGATTTGATGGCAGAGCCATTATCTAGAATCTAGGCTAGAATCCAAACACCCTAAGTACCCAGGCTAGATTTGTGCTCAGTCATTCTGGAGTGGTTATGGGCTAATGCTCCTGTCAAAGAGAATTTTGACTTTTGTTGATAACCTATTTGAATATGACCATACTCCCTCTGGCAAGTAAAACTCTCCTTCCTTCTCTGACCTAAAACCTTCCTGCCTTTTCTCTCTTGCACTGGAGATGAAAAGTGTCTGCTTTTCATCAAATCTGGGGTTTCAGTTGGCCCTTGGAACCTACAGGTTCTATGGTTTCTGAGAAAAATGAAGCTTTGGGGAGTTTCCCTATTCCCAAACTCTAGGGGTTTCCCCTCCCTTGTCTTTAGATCCTGCCAGCAATGGTGGGGATGATGACAGGCATCCTCTGTTCTGGGATGGCCCCTCATGCCATTCTTGGAGCAGTTAGACCCCCATGGGGGGTTTACATTGCTGCTGTATAATTATCACTGCTTTATACTTCATCTGATTTAAAAGAGTGCTCAGCCTTCTCATTCTTTTTTAATCTTCCTTTCCAAATTAACTAGATTGTGTGGATAAATTGAAACCAAGAAACTTGCTAATGTTTAGCTTCGGGTCTTGGGAAAAAAATTGTTTCTTTTCTCCATTGCTACAGCCTTGGGATCAAAAATCTTTGAAGAAATCCACGCCCAGTTCCTTGGATACAAGTCATGTGAATTTGTGTCATTTCTTCAGAGGAGAACAGAAGCTAGAAATGACTTGGTAAGGCATCCAAGAAAATAAATGCAGCAGATGTGCCCAGGCATGTCCCCAGAAGGAGCCTCTTCTTGACAAGGTGTGAAGTCCTTATTTCCCCGGTCTGGAGGCAGTTATTCTGTGCAGACTGAAGTTCACACACCTGAGCTGTGCTCTGGAGTTTGGCCTCACAAGGAGGTTTTATAAAGACTCAAGAGGACTGAAGGGGAAGGGAGATCAGACAGTGATGAGGGACGGGATACTTTCAGTGCCTTGGAGAGGGGTTGGCCAAAGGTCCCTTGACCCAGGGTACGAGAGGGGGCAGAGCAGCAAGAAGCAAAAACATTGAAGTATTGGAGGTAAAGACAAAGCAAAGGTATTCCTGCACCAAGCCAAAGTCCTGCTTTAAGCTGGCAGCTTTGGGAACTGGAATCGAGTACACTCATCTTTTCACTGTTATTCTAAATCAGGTGGACCACGCAGGTGGGTGGGGAGGAAAGGTTGACTCGTTACTGACCCTGAAGTCTTTCAACACTTGGAGGAAGTCTCAACATCATAGTGGGGAAATAGAACCAATATACATCAATTGCCAGAATGAAGACAGACCAACAAAGCCCTAGAAAACACCTTAGCCAGCAAAAACTTTATCTCCTTGCCAAGTAGAAAAATATGGCAGCCAAAGGCAACATTCATTTAGAATATAAACTCATTTATGAGTTCTGATTTAGAATATAAGCTTATTTATAACATTGGAGAGAAGATTATGAGTATAAATTAGTGAGAAACAGTGAAAGGTAAAATCCATTTGCAGAAGGCTTAGCAAGAGACTCAACCAAACAAAATTATCCTGAGCATTTAAAGATAAAAATAAAAAGAGGATTAGGAAGAGATTTTTAAAAGGAAGAGATCTGGAAAGATTTCTGCAACAAACCCTTCGCTTCATCAATCGCCAGGAAACTAGCACATTTAGATACTAACATCCCAGTCCCTAATATTCTGTGTGAGGAAGCGGAAATCACATTAAAGAGACTAAAGCACCAAGAATGATTGGACTGGACCAAGGGCACACAAAGGATGCATGGGCTAAAGGCAAACCAACGGCAAAAGCTTTGAGCCAGTGGTGACGGCACATCTGAAAGAGGGAAGACACCAAAGGCTTAGAAAAAAAAAGTTGACGCTATTGTAATAAAAAAGTGACCAAGAAAAGTCGAAAACAACTATCTCACCCCCACAGAATTAAGAGAACAATGTGTTCATGGAGGGGAAACTTGAAATTAGGAGAAAAGAGAAGACAGGTCTTACCCCCACCATCTACCTTTTCTGCTTCTATTCATGAGCTGCTGAATGCTACTGGAGAAAGTCACACAACTCTAATGATTACGGACAAATTGTATGATTTGTACTACCTACTTTCCCATTTAGGGCGGCTATGAGGTGCAGTGGATAGAGTGCTGGGCTTTGAGTCAGGAAGATTCATCTTCCTGAGTTCAAATCTGGCCTCAGGTACTTACTAGTGTGTGACCCTGGGCAAGTCACTTCACCCTGTTTGCCTCTGCTTCCTTATCTGTAAAATGAGATAGAGAAGAAAAGAGCAGACCACTCCAGCATCTTTGCCAAGAAAACCCCAAAAGGAGTCACAAACGGTTGGACATAACTGAAAAATGATTGAATGAAAATCTCCCATTTGCATAGCAATTCTTTTCATTCTTGTCTGACTATCTCTCTACCCACAGAAGCTGTTCCAAAAATCTTCTGTCCCCTCCATTCCCTTATTCTATCCTTAACTCACTCCCTCACAGCATCTTATACTTTATTCGAAAGCATCGACTATCCGTCCCAAGCTCCTTCTACACACTCCTCACCTTAAATTCTCCCCATATCATACCCTACTCTTTTCTCTTGCTCCAAGTTCTGAAGAAGACTTAGTCCTTCTCTTTACCAAGGCCACCTCCTCCACTTGTGCCCTTGAACCTATCCCATTATGTCTCTTCTGAGAGCTTTCCCTTTTGACCATCTCTTATCTTTTTAATCCTCACTTCCTTTACTCACTTTCTTTTAAATGAAAGGTTTTTTTAATTTTAAAATACATTTTATTGATACAAATTTTCACATTACCAGAATTTTTCCCAGTATCTCTCCCCATCTCTCCTTCCAGAGAGTCATCCCTGATAACAAAAATTATTTTTAAATAGTGTTTTATTTTTCCCACAATTACATGTCAAGAAAATTTTTAGCATTCATTTTTTACAAGATTTTGAGTTCCAAATTTTTCTCCTTCCCTCCCTACTTCTGAAAATGGTAGGCAGTTTGATATAGTTTATGCATATGGTATCATATAAAATATATTTCCATATTCATTGTGGTTGGGGAAGAAGAAACAGCTCAAAAGGGAAAAAGCCATGAGAAAGAATAAAGTAAGTGAAAAAAACATGCCTCAATCTGCATTCGGAGGCCGTCAGCTCTTTATCTGGATGTGAGCAGCATTTTCTTCTGTGAGTCCTTTGTATTTGTCTGGGATCACTGGGCTGCTGAGAAAAACTGAGTCATTCATAGTTGGTCACCACACAATGTTGCTGATACTGTATAGGATGTTTTCCTGCTCGTTTCACTTAGTATCAGTTCACATAACTGGTTTTCTGAAATCTGACTATCATTTCTTATTGCACAATTATATTCCATTTACATTCATATCCTACACCTTGTTCAGCCATTCCTCAACTGATGGGTATCCCCTCAATTTCCAATATTTTACCACCATGAATAGAGTTGCTACAAATATTTTTGCATGCCCAGATCTCAATATTCTCAAATGACCTGCAATATCATTGCTGGATCAAAAGGTATGCACAGTTTGGTCACCCCTCGGACATAGTTCCAAATTGCTCTCCAGAATAGTTAGTTAAGTTTTCAACTCCACCAACCATGCATTAGTGTCCCGGTTTTCCCATATCATCTCCAACATCTATCATTTTCCCTTTCTGTCATATTAGTCAACCTGATTGGTATGAGATGGCATTTCAGAGTTGGCTTTAATTTGCTCTGATCATAAGTGATTTAGAACATTCTTCATATGCCTATAGATATCTTTGATTTCTTCATCTGAAAATTGCCTGTTCATATCCTTCAACCATTCATCAATGGGGGAATGGCTTGTATTCTCATAAGTTTGACTCAATTCTCTATATATCTGAAAAATGAGGTCTTTGTCAGAGACGCTTGCTGTAGATTGTTTCCCAGTCTTCTGCTTTCCTTCTAATCTTGGCTGCATTGGTTTTGCTTATACAAAAACTTTTCAATTTAATATGATTAAAATTATCTGTTCTACAATTTGTAATGCTGTCTATCTCTTGTTTGGTCATGAATTCTTCCCTTCCCTCCTCCAACAGACCAGGTGGGCAGACTATTCCTTGCTCTTCCAATTTGACTGCTTCATTACCTATGGTCCCTTTTAGCAAGCTGTAGGTTCCTTCCTTATAAGTCATATTTATATAGAGCTTTAATATTTGCACATTTCTTTCCTCATCATGGCTTTGAGAAGCAGGTAGAGTAAGTATCATTGTCTACATTTTACAAATGAAGAAATGGAGGTTAAGTGACTTGCCCAAGGTCACACAACTATTTAATCTCAGTGCCCAAATCTCCTGACTCTTTTTTTTCCCCTTTTTGTTCAGTTGTTTTCAGTCATATCTGGCTCTCTGTGACCTCTTTTGGGATTTTCTTGGCAGAGATAGTAATATTGGCATCTGCCTGCTCCACCACACTAGGGCTCAGGATATCCCACTAGGTTTGCAAAGGGTGGACTTGCTGGGATGCTTTCTGTCCTGGAATGCACTCCCCTTTTACCCAAGTGAGATGAGCCTTTCCTGCAGGCCTCCAAGTCTCCCAGACTAAAAGACTACTCTACCCCATCTTTCTGCTGGCCCTACTGTTTCAGCCTTTGTCTGGAGCACTCTTTTATGGTTATTTGGTTGTTTGAGGGTGAACATGGGACAGCTACAGCAATTTACTGCTTATTCCACCATCTTGGCTCTTGGAAGTCTCCCAAGGCCTTTACTCATTTTTTAACCTCTTGCTTCCCACAAACATACCCAGATCTCAATATTCTTAAAGACCATTCAGTTGAGTTGGCCATCCCCTCAAGCCCTCATTCTATAACTCTCCTTCTTTTCACTGCCAGAATCTTAGGACAAACTTCCATGTTTATTGCTTCTTCTTTCTCTCTTCTCCCTCACCTCGCAACCTCTTATCATCTGGCTTCCAGTCCCACCATTTGACAGCAACTGCTTTCTAAATATTGCCAATGATCCCTTAACTGCGACATCCAGTGGTCTTTTCTCAGTCCTTACCTTTCTTGATGCCTCTGTGGCTTCTAATATTTCCTCCTCTGATTGCTCTTTTCTCCCTGGGTTTTCATAAGACTAATCTCTCCTGCTTCTCCTACCTATCAGACTCCATTGACGGCTCATCATCCATTGGGAGAAAATGGATGTCAATGTTAGTGTAGTTAGATGCTAGATGTTAGTATTATTGTAGTAGATACACCACTGGACTTGGAGTCAGGGTGGCCTGTGTTCCCATAGACACATAAGTTCAGTTATTATTTCTATGCAAATGACCCAATTCTACCTATATGATTTCTCTCCTAAGTGTTAATCCTGTATCACCAGATGCCTAATGAATATCTCATTGGCACTTCAAACTCAGTATATTCCAAATTGAAATTGCTATTTTCCCTCTAAAGCCCATGAATTTTCATAACTTCCCTATTTCCATCAAGGATGATATCATTCTTTTTCCTGCCACCCTGGACTAAAATATTGAGACCATCTCTACTCTTTCTTTACTTTCCCTCATCCCCTTTTTTAGACAGTAACCAAATCTTAATGAATCTACCTGCCCCAAATCGCTCCCTTTGTCTGTATTCACATAGCCCCCAATCCTAGCTTATGTCCTCATTACCTCTGTTGAAATTGTCTCTTTATTGGACTCCCTGAGTTCAGACTCCTTCCTCTCCAATCCATCCTTCACACAGTTCTATGATATTTCAAAAGGACAGTTTTGACCATGTCAAACTTCAGTGGCTCTCTATTGTCTTTTGGACAAAATACACATTCCTCTGATATAAGTCCTGTGGAATCCAACTTTGCACTTTCTTTCCCAACTGGTTCCATGTCACTCACCACTGGATACTTTATCCTAAGTGAACTGGTCTACTTGCCTTCCCCTGAACATGGCAGTCCATTGACCACCCCCATCCAAGATTCTGGCAATGCCCCTGTCCTCTACTTCCTTCCTTCAAAGCACTCTCATGTACCCCCTCCTGCACTAGGCCTTTTCTAATCTGCCCAGTTATTAGTGCCTTCCTCCCACCCTGAAATTACTTTATGTTTATTTTGCATATATATTGTGTTTTCTCATCTGTGTAAATATTGTTTTCCCCCAAGAGAATATATACTCCTAGAAGGCAAGATCAGTTTCTTTTTTATTTTTGCACCTGGCTCAGTGCCTGGCACATATATAGTACTTTTATTGAATCAAACTAGATTGAAATGATATCTAGTACATTATTTCTTTGCATTCACTCTATTGATCCAAAAAGCTCAGGGAATGCAAGTTCCTACTGTAAGATTTGTCGACCTTATAAAAAACATTTGATTCAGTCAAAAAAAAAGCCCTCTCAAAGAGGCTCTATCCAACATGGCACATCCCATACATTTATCAAAATCATATCAAATATCTTGGAAAATCTAACAACACAGATAACTTTTGTTGATGACGCTGTGATGATTGATGTCCAGCAAGGCATAAAACAGATGTGTGTGTGCTCACCAAAGGTGTTTATCACTGTCTTGGAGAAGGTCCAGCTCACAATCCGGGTTAAAGAGGGATGTGTGACAAATACTTCTATTAGCTAAAAATATTATATGAGCTGCTTCAGCTCAGAACATTGCAGAGCCCCCTGAATGAGACCCACAACCACTCAGAAAAGTGGCTTGCCCAGGGTTACATAACTAGCAAGTGTCAGAGACAGGAGTTGAACTCAGGTCTTCCTGATTCCATATCCTGCAATCTGCCACTGAGCTGACACTAGAAACTGTGGTACTATGGGGGAGGGGGTAGTTTGTTGGGAATTGATTGATGTGTCAAAAGAAAAAGTATCTTTTTTTTAAAATGATGCTTCTCAGTGCTCTTGTGATGAGTGTAGCAATTGCTAATTATCCTGTTGCTCACCCACCTTGGGGAGGCCCAAAGGGACACCTCACAGTGGCTAGAGCACTAAACCCAAAAGCAAAAAGATCTGAGTTCCAATCCAGCCTCAGGTACTTACTAGCTAAGTGACCCTGGGCAAGTCATTTAATGTGCTTGCCTCAGTTTCCTCATCTGTACATTAGGGACAATAATAGCACCTATCTCCTGGGGTTGTCATGAGGATCAAATGAGTAGAAAAGCATTTTTCAAACCTTAAAACATTATATAAATGTCAGCCGCCATCATCATCATCATCATCAATTATCAGAAAGAAGAAGAGGGAAGGAGGAGAAGGAGGAGAGGTAAAGGTCTTAGCACAATGTCTGACACATACTAAGCACTTAATAAGTGTTTGTTCCTTTCCTCCCTCCTGGGCCAAGGGATCCTTTTCATGTATGGGTTGGACTCAATGGCCAACTGAGGTCCCTTCCAATTCCCCAAATCCATGACTTTGTGAAATGTACACATGGAAACACAGTCAGACTGTCCTACTTTCTCAGCACAGTATACACTAGGACATAGATCAGACTACGTTGGGCTTTTCCATCCTCATCTGCCATAAACTCTGAGTGATGTGGTCACTTCCTCTCAACATTCCCTTAATATCTAACTCAGTAGTTGGTTCCTCCTTTTTGGACAGAATCAGGTTCAGAATTTGACTAGGGGGAGGTCAGAGACATAATATTCCTGGCCTTCCACTGGCATTTGGTTAAAATTGAGAGGTGAAGAGCAAGTGATAATCATTTAGTAGATTTTAGAAGTCAATGTATGTTAATGGATCCAACAGAGGCCTAGGGGAGTATCCCACAGATCTGTTCTTGGTCTTGTTCGATTCAAACCTCTTACCAATGACTTGGGTGAAAGCATAAAAGACATATTCATCAGTTTGTGGATGATGTAGAGATGAGACAGCTAACACGTTGGGTGATAGAATAGATATCCAAGAAGAACTCAGTGAGGTAGAGAACAAGGGGTTAAACCTAATAAGATCATATTTAATGGATATTAATGTAAGAGGGCCCCACACAAGTTCAAATAATCACCTGTGCCAGGTGCAAGATCAGGTCTAGACAACAGTTCTTGAGAAAGAGATCTGGGTATAGAAGTTCAGAGGAGGCACAGTAGGATGGCAGGGGAACTTGAAATCCTGTTATGTGCAGACTGAGGAAAACGAGGGTGTTTTGCCTAGAGAAGAACACGTAGGGAGATCATATTGACTGTCTTCAAGTATTTAAAGAGCATCTAGGTGGCACAGTGGATAGATCACCAGGCCTGGATTCAGGAAGACTCATTCCTGAATTCAAGTTGGCCTCAGACACTTACTAGCTGTGTGACCCTGGGCAAGTCACTTAACCCTATTTGCCTCAGTTTCCTCATTTGTAATATGATCTGGAGAAAGAAACTGCAAATAACTCTAGTACCTCTGCAAAGAAAACCCCAAATACGGTTACAAAAAGTCGGACATGACTGAAAAGCAACTTATGGGAAAGGAATTGGACCTGTTTTGCTTGGCCCTAGAGGACAAAGCCAGAAGGAATGGGTAGAAGTTTTAGCCGGGGTGTAAGGGATCTCTTCCTAATGATTAGAACCATCCCAACACATCTTGGGCTGCATCTGAGGATACACAGGGTGCTCCTTATCATTATAGGTTAAGTGGAGGTTGCATGATTATTTGCCAGGGTTGTTGTATACCCTATTCAGGTACGGGTGGGAAGATGGTCTTTCAAAATTTCAGAACCTATGAGTCTAGGGAATAAGCATTAAAACAGCCAAGAAAGCATCAAGGAAGCTTGTTTGTAGTTTTCAGTTGTATCCACTGAACTTTGGGGTTATCGGTATGATTTTCTTGTGCATCAGTTATAAGCCAGTTTCCTCTGAGCCTTACAGTTATTGCGGGAAAAGAGTCTTCCAATAAATTATGGTGATTTCTTTTGGATAGCACTCTGCCTTTGAAATCCTAGGCATCTAAGATGAGTCGGTGGTGTCTTTCAACATACAAAGTGTAAAGGGCTAGCTGACTTGGTCACTGGAAGAAGTAACATGAAGGGATCCCCAGGGTTTGGAGGAATCCGCCCTGGGAACCTCTTCTAAATTCTAGGCACATATCAGGGTGGAATAATCAGCTTTTCCACTGCAGGCAAAGAAATGCCTCCATGCCAACATTCCTTGGACAATTTTTATTATCCCAATTCCTCTCTGTTGTACTTAATTAAAGTAAGCTGCTTATTTTAACTCTGCGCCTCTCCCTCTACTCATGGCCTCCCACCAATGGGCAATTATTACCCTTTCCTTGCCATTAATTGAACCTGGCAGTGCTGAACAGTAATGGAATAGTGTCCATTTGTAAAGAGGCTAATCCCGTGTAATTTCAATTTACTTCCTTTTATTCTGTTCTTGGACTTGTAGGGTGCTTTGTTTGGGGGTGAAGCAGACCATGGAATTGTGTGGTAGTCACCTTGACATTTATTCCAGTCCCTTCCTCTGCTTCCTGTTGGGATAATATTTAAGCTATTCAGAGTGGATAGTTGCCTGGCTTATTCTGTAGCCCACCATAGGCACCTCTTCTTTCTCCCTTGGGAATGGGCCCCAGCGTTTCACATGCTCACAGTCAGGGTTTCTTTCAAATGAATAACCTGAATTCTTCCATTTGCAGGTCAAATGTGTTTTCTCTTTCTCTACTTATGACTACCCACCATCTAGAAAATAACCCCTTATATCCTGGAAGACTATTATTAAGTGGCCTTAATGGTCACTTCCACTCTAGGTCAAATAAGGAGCCCCATTTTTTTTAGACTTTGTTCACAGGTTCTATTTTGCAATCTGTTATTGCTTTCTTTTGGTATCCAGAAGTCCCCACATCTTGTAGATTACTGGGAGTCTACAAAAGAAACAGGGTTCCCAGCTATGAGAGCCACATCTGCTGGGTCCTCTGGAGAGTAGTTTATGTATGTGCCCAAAATGGACACAGGGCATCTAATTATTGAAGTCTGGGTGACACCAGGCAGCAAATCACTCAGCCCATCACTGAACTTCTTGGAATCCTTTATTGCTTCAGCGCTTTCTCTATTGCCTTAATTATCCTTCAAATACTCTCAAGGGCAGGGAACCTTAGACCTCTAGGCTACACATGGTCCTCTAGGTTCTCAAGTGGCATCCTTTAATTGAATCCAAACTTCGAAGAACAAATTCCCTTAATAAAAGAATTTGTTCTGTAAAACTTGAACTCAGTCAAAAGGCCGCACCCAAGGAGCTAGAAGGCCACATATGACCTTGAGACTGAAGGTTCCCCACCCCCTGAAGCCCCATAGTTCCTATCTAATTTCCATGACCCGCATCTCTACTCCACCATAGCACTTCATCATGGTGGTCACCCCTTCTAACTTACAATCCACCTGGAATCATTCTCCTTCCAAGATGAAAGTCTTTCCAAGACTTTCCAAGTCCTGAAATTCTCCCTTCTGACCCTGATTGTCTATCCTTCCACCCCTCCCATTCCCTCACTTCTACTCAATTTTCTCCCTGTTGTTAATAAGCCCTTAGGTCCCCACACTCCTCACAGTATCCTATCTCATAACCCTTATTCTGGTTTACACACATGGGGCCATAGATTTAGTGCTAGAAGGACTCTCATTGGGCAAGTAGCCCAATACCCTCATTTTACTCATGAGGAAACCAAGGCACAGAGAAGCAAAGAGACTTGTCCAAAGTCCCATAGGGATTAAATGGCAGAAACTAAGATTTTAAATCGGATCCTTTGACCCCAGAATTGGTGTTTTTTCCACTGTGCTTTGCATTCTCGTCCCCCCAGCCCCCTGCTCAGCCATTCCAAATATGTTCACCCAATCACCCTAGAATCCTTTCCCCTGCTTTCTCTGCTCTCTGCTTGAGCACACACATGAATAGGAGTAAAGGGATGTCATTGCTAGAAAAGGTCACAAATGTGTAGCAATTGTGTCCAATGTAAATTCCTGCTAGGTAACTTCAGCTGGATCTCCCTGGGACTCAAACATTTTATTCATGTCTAGAATATTCCAGGAAGTATCAAAGCTATCTATAGGCATATAAAAAAAAATCACCATTGATTGGAGGAATGCAAATTAAAACAATTCTGAAGCACTACCTTATACCTATTAGATTGGCAAATAGGACAGAAAAAGGGGGAAATGCGAAATTAATGCATTGTTGGTGGAGTTGTGAACTGATTCAACCATTCTGTAGAGCAATTTGGAATTTTGCCCAAAGGGCTATAAAACCACTCATGCTCTTTAACTTAGCAATACCACTACTAGGTCTGTATCCCAAAAGAGATTAAAAAAAAAAAGGAAAAGGACTTACATGTGTAAAAGTATTTATAGCACCTCTTTTCTGAGAATAAAGAATTAGAAGTTGAGGAGATACCCATCAATTGGGGAATGGCTGAACAAGTTGTGGTATGTGATTACGACAGAATATTATTGTACCATAAGAAATGATGAGCAGGATGGTTTCAGAAAAGCCTGCAAAGACTTACATGAGCTGATGCAAAGGGAGATGTCCTGTGTACAAAGTAACAGCCATATTGTGAGATGCTCAGCTGTGGATGACTCGGCTGTTCTCAGCAATAAAAGCATTGTATTGCTGTACAGAACAGTTCTGAAGGACTTATGATGAAAAGCGCTCTCCCTCCCCAGAGAAGGAACTGATGGCGTCTGAAGACAGATTGAAGCATATTTTTTAAACTTTATTTTCCTTTAATTTTTCTCCTTATGTATGTTTTCTTTCACAACATGACCATTATGAATATGTTTTGCATGACTACATATGTATAACCTATGTCAAATTGCTTGCCTTTTCAATGAGGGTTGGTGGGGAGTGAGGAAGGGAGATAATTTGGAATGTAAAGTTTTAAAAACAAATGTTAAAAATTGTTTTTACATTTAAGTGGGGAAAAAATAAAATGCTAAATAAAAGCTTAAAATTAAATCTCTATCACATTCTACATAGTGGTTCCAAACTCTTACCACTGTCCTCAAACTCCCAAACTCCAGCCCCATGTTGTCATTCTCAGGAGGTATTTTAACCTTTTATTGCACTCACAACATTGAGATCGTGTGATCTGAATTTCCTCAGTTTCCCTCATCATCACCTTCATTTTTTTTTTGCATCTTCCCTCCTTGCATGTTGCTCCCTCTCCTGTCTCTGTCTTCTTTCTCTTTGCTAAGGTTAACCTCATGATCTTTGCCCCATCTTTCCCATTATCCTCCTCTGGGACCTTACTCCAGCAATATTTCTCCTTTCTCCTGTACCTTCAACTTGTCTCCCCACTGGGTCCTTTTTCTCTGCTTGTAAGTATCCTTCAGTTTCTGTGATCCTAAATTTTTTCCCTTAATCCTTGGCTCTTATATTACCATCCCAAGTCTCTTTTTACTTTTATTCCTCAAAAGAATAGATTGTATTTGTTCCCTTCACTTTCTCACTACTCTCCCATCCCTAAACCCCTTATAATGATGACTTTACTGAAACAGTTCTCTGGAAGGTCTCCAAATATCTCCTGATCTCCAAATGTAATGGCCTCTTTCAGTATTCATTCTCTTTTACCTATAGGTAGCACTTAATACTGTTAACATCTCCTTCCTCCTTGGAAAATAAAAACATATAAAATAATCTAAAATTAAAAAATACATAAAATTTTAAAAACATCTTTTCCTTGGATTCCCTCACCCTATAATTTCTTGATTCTATTCTTCTCATTCTTCTTTCACTGACTCTCCTTCCTTTTTCAGCTCTTCAGCTAAGATTCCTTCCTTGGCCAGTTTCTTTCCTTGACATTTCTCCTTCTTAGTGCTCATTCATTCTTATGGTTTTATTGATCTCCTCCAACTAGAAAACTCCCGAATCTAGATATCCAACATCGATCTTTCTTGAGCTCCAGTCTTGCAGTGGGTGTGTTAAAGACAGACTGCTGGATTGGAAGTCAGAAGAGCTGTGTTCAAATACTGCATCTGCTGCGATCACAAATGGCAAATGGCTCTGTCCTGCTTCCCCCTTTCCCATAGCCATTACTCTAGCTCATGCCCTCATTTCTCTTCCCTTGGGTTACTGAAATATCGTCCTAAATGATCTCCTTGGCTCTATTGTCTTCTTTTGTCCCCTGGGGCCTGATATTGTTACAAAGCATACTGAATTTGGAGTCAGAGTCCTGGGCTTTAATCCCAACTGGGTTAGCTAGTGACTTTAGGCAAGCCACAGTGCCTCTCTTGGCTCCAGATTACTCATATATAAAATAAAGACAAAGACTAGAAGATCTCCAAAGTCCTTCCAGCTCTAAATCCCATGAGCCATCCTTTCTACATCACTGCCAGATTAGTCTTACTCAAATAAGTCAATGCACTCCCTTAAAAAAAATCTTTCAAGAGATTTTCACCACCGGTCAAATCAACTGCAGACTCCTCAGCCTGGAATTCAAATTGTTGCATGCACTGGGATCAACCTGCCTTCCTGGCCTTGTCTAGGTGGCACAGTGAACAGAGGAAGGGGCTTTGAATCAAGGAGACCTGAGTTCAAATCAAGCCTCAGACACTGTGTGATCCTGGCGAGTGATTTAACCTCTGTTTGCCTCAGTTTCCTAGACTGTAAAACTGGGATAACAATAGCACCCATCTCCCAGGTTTTGTTTTAAGGATCAAATGAGATGTTTGTAATGCTCTTAGCACAGTGCCTGACACATATAGGCACTCTATAAATGCTTATTACCTTCCCCTTTATTTTTCCCTGTTGCCATATATATAGTGTATCCCAAAAGTCTTAGTGCACTTTACCAAATTAAGAGTTTTGGGATAGAGGTGGAGCCAAGATGGCGGCATAGCAGCTGCAACATATCGCAGCTCTCACATAGCCACCCAAAAATACCCATAAAATAGGACTCTAAACCAATCCTAGAACTCCAAAACGCACACAGAGATACTTCCCACTAAAGTCAGCTCGGCTACAAGGAACCATATCAGCACTGCGAACC
>CM053582.1:542251618-542280208 GCA_028627135.1 Pseudochirops cupreus
TGTGTGTGTGTGTGTGTGTGTGTGTGTGTATGCAATTATTATTATTATTATTGACTACATCCAACTGGAACTTGAGATACACAGGCACTGCAGTTGGGAGATCCATCCTGCCCTACCAAAAAGTGACATAGGAGAGAATAGACTGGGGGAGGGGAGAAACACTGGGATGGCTGTTTTGGGGTGGTGGGCGGGGGAAAGACGGGGAGAAAATATGTAACTCAAAAAAAATTTAATAAAATAAATTTTAAAAAAAAGAGTTTTGGGATACCCTGTATTTGCTCTGTATTATAAAAGAGATCAGAGTACCAAGTTTTCCTTTAACATGACACATACTTTCTGGCCACTAACCCTTCGCTTATGCTGTTCCTCTGAAGTAGAATTTTGCATCTATCAAAATTCTACAAAGCTGAAAATGCCACCTCTGAGCTGGATAGTTCTAACCTCTAACCAAATGTAATCTCTCCACTGTCCCCAAAACTCAGAGAAATATGTGCCTTTGAAATAGCTCTTGTCTTATTTCCCATGCTAGAATGTAAGCTCTTTGAGCCAAGGGAGCATACCTTATTAAACTTTGTATCCTTTGAAGCTCCTAGAACATAATATATTTGTCAAGCTGAATTAACTTAAATGATTAGTTCTGTAGTCTCTGGTGTTGTGGATGGGCCATAAAAACATGGAACTTGGGGCAATCTTTAAAGCTTATCTGGCATAACTTTCTCTCTACATTCACCTTCAGATAGGGTAAGGTTGAGACCTTTCATGTTTGATGGGTGTCTAGTCTATTCTTGAAGCCCTTACAGTGGTTCTCAACCTGTAGGTTATGTTCAATTTGTAACAATGAAAATACATCCTGCATATAAGATGGATTCCTAACAGTAGCAAAATTACAGTTATGAAGTAGCAATGAAAATAATTTTATGGTTGGGGGTCACCACAACATGAGGAACTGTATTAAAGGGTTGTGGCACTAGGAAGGTTGAGAACCACTGCTCTAGAGACATAGAGATCTACAGTCTGTCTCAATAGCCCATTCTAGGGCTTATCACCTTGATAAATAAGGTTCCCTGAGAATGCCCTATGAAAGTACAGTGTAATTGAAAACTTAGACTTAGAATCACAAGATCTGGGTTTGAATTTTGGCTCTTCCAGTTACTGACGATGTGATTTTAAAGCAAGTTACTATCCCTTGCTGGGGCTTGGTTTCCCCATCAGCAAAGTGAGAAGAGGAGACTTAGTGCTCTCTGAGGTCCCTTTCAGCTCTGACATTCTCTAATCTATGACCCAGAAGTGCAGAAGAGAAGGAGACCAAGGGAAAGACAAGTATACCAGATGGTTCAGCTGGCCTGTTAGAAACATGCAGCAGATGTCTGGCACCTTGGTACTTTGGAACTGGCCTCCATCCCTGTCTGGAATCTGACACACATGACAACAGTACAGACATATCCATGCCAATGGCAGGGCTTCCTGGCATGATGTTATTCCTATGCATCCACCTGCTGCATAAGATTGATGCCCACTCCACCTGATGACAAGCTTTCCAGAATCACAGAATTTTTGAGTTGAGACTTCGAAGGTCACAGAATCCCATCTGGACCATCAGAGGGCCATTGGTCCCCTTGACGCCCTCACATAAGGAGAAGCCACTAATTCCTAAGGCAGTGCATTGCCTTTTTGGATAGCACTAACTCTTAAGAGCTTTATTCCATATGTTAAATTGAAACCTGTTTCTCTGCAACTTCTATTCAACACCACTAGTTCTACCTTCGGATGTCAAACAAATCAGCCCAATTTTGCTTCCTCAGAAAAGTCCTTCAAATACTTGTGTTATCATGTCTCCTATCCCACCTCTGCCTGCCAAACCTTCTCTTCTCCAAAGTAAACATTTCCAGTTCCTTTGATCCATCCTGGTATAGCAGTCACTAATCCTCCTGACATCATGGTGGTCTTATTCTAGACATGTTCCAGCTTGTGTATGTCATTCTTAAAATATGGTGCCCAAAACTGAATGCAACTCTCCAGACGTGCTGTCACAAGGGCAGAATTAGTGCCCAGTGATTGCTTCTTTTGTTTGGGAGGCTTTGCCTTTCATTGTAGCATAGAACACATTTGTCTTTCAGGCTACCGTTTGCATTCAACCTACCATCTATCCCTTTAAGCCTTTATTAAGTAAGTATTAGCTATATGGAAAGCACTGTGCTGGGACCTGGGGATGCCAAAACCCAACTCAAACAGTCCATACCTTGAAGAAGTTCCCACATTTAATTGGGACTCAATGAACTCAAATCGGGCTAGTAGTCCACTAAAACCCCCAACTCTTTTTCACACGCATTGTTGACTGGCCTGTTCTTATGAAGTTGTTTGTTTTTTTTTTTTTAACACAAGTGTAACACTTTATTTTTATTCCTATTAATTTTCATCTAATTTGATTCTGCCTTTGGTCTTGTCTAGTGAGCCCATTATTTTTGGACTCTAGTTCTAACATGACACACACTGGCTGTCCTTTCTGGCTTTACATGATAATACTGGTAATAATAACAAGAGCTAGTGTTTCTATAGCATTTATACATATGATCTCATTTGATCCTCACAACAACCTTAGGAAGTTGGTGCTATTATTATTCCCATTTTCAGCTGAGGAAACTGAATCAGATTGAGATTAAGTGACTTGCCCCAGATCCCAAAGCTAGAAAGTGTCTGAGGATGGATTTGAACTCAGGTCTTCCTGGATTCAGGTCTTGGGCTCTACTCCCTCCCTATTATCTGCATAATGGTCAAGGCTACTTTTTATAGCTTCCTGAGTCACTGATAAAATTGCAGTGCTTAGTGGAGTATCAGGTTGGTGGCTTTCTTTGAAGGCTAGAGCTAAGAAGGTACAAAAGGGGCTCTTTCTTGGTACAAACCATGACCCAGATGCAAGATGAACAGGGAGTTTCTCCAGCAACCTCGTAAGGGACCTCCTAGCAGAGTTCCAAAGGAAGGACTGCATCCTGAGAGGCAGGAAACATAAATACTTTGTGATTTGTTCCAATGGCCTTATGTCTGTCTCCTAGAGAAAGGTCACTGTGAAAGTCAGAAGACTCAAGAATAGCGCTCCATCACCAGCCAGCCTTAGTAAAAAGGAGAAAGAGTTCTTGATAAGCAGGATGAAAAAATCTAGAGAGGAAACCAAGAAGGAAAAAAAGGGTTCAAGTCAGCAGAGGAGACTCAAAAACCATTTTTTTTTTTTGGTGAGACAATAGGGGTTAAGCGACTTGCCCAGGGTTATACAAGTACTAAGTGTCTGAGGCTGGATTTGAACTCAGTTCCTACTGACTCCAGGGCTGGTGCTCTAGCCACTGCACCACTTAACTGCCCCACAAAACCCAAAAGCTGGTGAAAGGAAAAACATGACAGAGGAGAAACATAAGGAGAAGAAATCCGGCACCATTGGCATGATATAATACATGAAGTTTCCCCCTAGAAGATAAATCCAGGCCTTTTGAAGAAACAATAGCAATAATCCATTCCCAACAGAAACCTAGTGAGGACACACAGGTCCTAGCATGGATGGACAAGGAATGTCTTCTTGCCCACTTTCTGAAGTAAGTGACATTTGTGATGGTAGGTGACTCCTTCCTGACTGGTGTAGTAAGTACCCGTGCAGCATGAATGGGTCAGCCCAATTCAGCTAATCTTCCTAAAGCATGTGTCTACCATCATGGGAGGACCCATCAAGCCTCAGGGGACTTGCAGGTCTCTGGGAATCCAAGCCCATCTAATCTCCACCCAGGAAAATGTCTTCCTCTTTGGAACAGAAACTCTTGAGATCTTTGCCTTCCTTCTATCCTCAGTGCTTAGCATGGTGCCTAGCACATAGTAAGGCCTTAATAAATGCTCATTGATTGATTGATTTTTCTCATCTACTTCTCAAATCCACTTCTGGAGATTGACAGAGGAACAGAGATAGAGGCAGGGTAGGATAGAGGATAGAACACCGGACTTGGGGTCAAGAAATTCTTGGTTCGAATCCTGCCTCAGACACTCACTAGCTGCGTGGCCTTGTAGAAATTACTTAGCTTCTCTGATGTCCAGTTTTCTTACCTATAAACTGAGGGGATTGAATGTAATGATGACCTTGGTGATCTTTTCCAGCTGTACATCTGACTTATAATAAAGTCAGAGGAAACCTGTTTCTCTAGTGCCGATAAGGTCATAGGTGAAAGACTTGGGAACAGAGAGTAATTAGCAATTTCTGCAAGTGGCAGTAGTAGAGGTGGTAAGTTCTTATAGTTGTGGGGTACAGCTGGGAGGAAGTATGTCCCAGGGCACAGTGATATTTCTAGACTGCTGAAGGGAAAAGGACACCCTGGAGATGAGGTAGCTATAGAAGCAGGAAGGGTAGAAACCCAAGAATGGTATTATATGCCCATTCTAAATTTTCTACCCTGAAACAAATCTCCAGTGACCATAGCCTAGTTATGGCTCTGGTTACAGGTACAGATAGTGTTTGTATCTCCTTTTCTAGTTGAAGGTTATGACTCTGAAAGGAGGATATGTAGAATCAAGATTATTCTCACAAAGGGCTATACAAAGATGTATGAGGGTTATAAGTAGGCTATCGTGTATCACCAATGGTGACTTTCCTGCAAGAAGTGGTGTAAAAGATCTCATTCATGGTACAAAAATGAGGTAGGCTGGTTATGTGGTGGGAGTAAGGGGTAAGGATGGATGGTGTGGGTGTTGTACCGGTATCTACAAACTGTTAAAAGGCCCAGAGAAAGGACATCAGCGTAAGCAATACATCCACAGTGGAGGTCGCGTAGAACTGGGACGAGAATCCCATGCAATGAGATGACATAGAGGGGTTACAATCTGTACTGGTGAATGGAGTAGCCTGAGTAATGAAATCCTAGATCCACTGAAGTGCTGAATAAAGCAGATGGTGTTGGTTGAATAATAAAATTTGACTTTTCACACCACAGCTTTTGATATCAGAATGATAAAGGCCAAGTGAAGTATGCAATGGAACTCTAGAAAACCAGGAAGAACATGGGATCATCTGTTCAGAGTTGGAAGGAATCTTAGAGGTCATTGAGTCCAGTACCCTCATTTTATAGGTGAGGAAGCCAGGGCACAGGGAGTCATCACTGGTGACAAACTATAGCCTACTCATACCCATCTTGTGTCTTTCCACTGCCCTTTGTGGCAACATTATCTGCACTGCTGGTTCCCCATGTCTTCCATCTTTCAAAGTCATAGCCTTCAACTAGAAAAAAGATATAAACACCATCTGTGCCTGCAACCATACTGAGAGTAAGTATCGGAGGCAGGGCTCACACTCGGGCCTTCTGAGCTCCAGGTCCAGCACTTTATTCAACATGTCACCTGATGCCTTAAATATTGGTTTGGTAGGAGATGCTGACCTAATTTAAAGAGCTCTGAATAGAAATTTGAGGGGGAGAAAAATGCTAAGATAAAATTATAAAGGCAGTTATTGTGGTGAGCAAGAAATATAACAAAGAAGGAATAAAGTAAGGGGAATGCCCAGTAATTTCCAGAAGGAGGGAAACAGAAGAAATTCAGAAACAATGAATCCATATGTTACATTTTGAATGTATGAGAAAACCAATGAATTGAGAAAAATTAGACAAAAAGCATTTATACACTACCTACTATGTTCTAGGTATGGTACGAAGCACTAGGGATACAAAGGCAAAAACAGAAAGTATACATTCAACAGGGGCAGACATCAAGCATGTCATCTATGTGTGGAGAGGAAGAGGGAGAGAAACAGAGAAAGTTGGGGGAGAGGCAGAGAAAGACAGACAGGGAAGGTGGGAGAGAGACACAGAGAGAGGGATATAAAGAAAGAGGGTGAGAAGGAGAGAGAGAGAGAGAGAAAGACAGAGAGAGAGAGGAAGAGAAAGAGAGGGGGAGAGAGAGAGATGGAGAGAGAGAGAGAGAGAGAGAGAAAGAGAGGAAAGACAGAGATGGAGAGAGGGAGAGGAAAGACAGAGAGAGAGAGAGAGAGAGAGAGAGAGAGAGGAAGAGAGAGAGACAGAGAGACAGAGACAGAGAGAGAACCAGAGAGAGAGAGAGAAAGGTGGGGAGAGAAAGAGAAGGGAGGACAGACAGATAGACAGAGACAGAGAAAGGAAGAGAAAGAAAGGGAGAGAGAGAAAAGGGGAGAGCAACAGAGACAGACACACTACAAGTTATTAATCTGGGGCTTACAGACCCCCAAGGGGGATAGATTTCAAGAGATCTGTGAATTTTTTAAATGTTGATTACCATATTTCAATATAATTTGTTTCTTTTGCAATCCTATGTATTTCATTATATTCATTCAAAAACATTCTGAGAAATTATGCTTCAGGTTCACCAGCTCACCAGAGGAGTCCACAACACACAAAAAGGTAAAGAATCCTCGGCTCCTGCCCTCCTCCCTCCTGAAGGGCAGTGATAGGAACTAAACACTTGATTTCACTGGTTGAGGAGTCCCCAGTGAGGAACTTCCTTTGTTGGCACAGTCAGCATCTTCTCGGCAATTTAGGGTCTTAGAGAGTTGCCCATAGCTCTGAGAGCTTAAGTGATTTGCCCAAGGGCACAAAGTAAATATTTGTCAAAGAAAGACTTGAACTCAAGTATCCCTGAGTTTTGTCAAGCTCCTACAATGTAGGGAGACTTATGAAAAATATATATGTCTTCTTCACTGAACATTTTTTTTTGCGGGCAGACCTCAATGGTTGAGAATTTGTTGTTGTTGTTGTTTTTAAGGTGAAATTGACATTTTAACACAAATAAATATGTGATCTCCTGTTTCAGAGGCTTTGGGTAGGCAGGACTCCTGACTGAAATAGAGACGTAGAATAATAACCCTTGTTCAAAAAAAAAACACACAACAAGTGGAAGGCAGAGATGGATAGTTTGGTACATAAAAAGGAGACTGGAAATAGTCTGGGAAGGATAAATGGAGCCACAGAAGGGGTACAATTGTGGCCATTCTTTTGACTGACCAACTAGATCGTATGATGATTTCTTAATATTAATAAAGAAAAGATCCAGTGGTATTGCAGGACTTCCACAATCTGGATCTCTGCTGGCAGTCTCACTTTGCTTACCCCTTACCCTGATAACTTCTGCTATCTCTCCTCTTCCTCCACTTGCCTCTACTCCAGATCTACTGGTCAGTGCTGGAGGAAGTCACTAAACTGGGCTGACTAGGCTTACTGCTAGATCTGATGGCTAGATAATAGATACATAGGTGGATGGATGGATAGATAGATCATAGATAAATGATGGATGGATAGATGATACACATGCAGATTGCTAAACAACAACCCTTGTATTTGTCTGCCTGTTACTGACTAATACATTCTCTGCACAGGCTGCCGAGAACCTCTTCACTCCTCAATCCACTGCCCTTTCCCCAACTCTTTCTCCTTTCTTCCTCCCCCTCCCCCTCCTCTCCTCCTTCTCCCCCTCCCCCTCTTATCCTCCTCCCCATCCTCATTCCCTTCCTCCTCCCCTCCTCCTCGTCCTTGTCCTCGTCCTCATCCTCCTCCTCTTCCTCCTCCTCCTTCTTTCTCTCTCTCTCTCTCTCTCTCTCTCTCTCTCTCTCTCTCTCAGCAGATAATTTCAACTCACTGGATTTTTCCAAAATAAATTTTAATTTCCCTAAACAAGTACAAGTTTTCAAATGTGTGATCAACAGCAAAGAAAATAAAACAAAAGACTGATTGTAAATGTAGCTATAAACTGACATGAAGGTATTAAAGAAAGGGGAAAATAGAAAAAAAAAGATTCCTATCATAACCTAAATCACCTTAGTTTTTTTTTCATAACTCCTTTTCTGCTTATTTCACTGGCTTTGGTTTTTGCTGTTGATGCCTTTATTAACATGATTCTAGGTCCAAATACAATGTTCTTTGGATTTTTTTTCATTCTGTTATCAGTTCATACACATCTTCCCAAATTTCTCCTTTGTCCTCATAGTCATTGTCAGTTATGGAACAGCAATATTCCAATACATTCACATACCATAATTTATTCAGGTAGGTCCATAAGTGGTGAACACATAGTTTTATGTTCTTTGCTACATCAAATAGAGCTGTTAGAAATATTTCTGTACAGAGAGATTCTTTTTTCCTATCAACTCCTTAGACTAGTATTCTAGTAATAGGACCATTGACTCAAAGTGCATGAACATTTTTAGAACTTTGTGTATAATTCCACTCAATTCCATCAATACCATAAACTCAATGTGCATAAAACTGTATAAAACATCACAGGTCCTTCCCCCTACTTTCTTTATTTTTGTTAATAGCGCCAAAATCACCTACCTTCATGCAGGCTCTAACCCTCAGTTCAGTGCTTGACCTTTTCCATACCCCTCAATCCAACTCATTTCTTAATTTTGTCCATTCTGTTTTAACTATTCATCTTGAATCTGTGCTCCTTTCCTCTCAAACTGCTACCACTCTAGTTCATGCCCTCATGACCTTTCACCTGGACTCTTATAATAAGTCTCCTAACTCATCTCCCTGCCTCCTGGATTCTTCTTTCTTCCCCTAGAACACTGATCTTCTGGGTAGTGAGTACTGACCAGATGAAGCCTAGACTCACATTCCCAGCCATCTTCATGCCATCTTGCTGCCCCTTTTCCCCATTTTCTTGCCCCCCCCCCCCGAGAACAGTAATTAGATCAACTACCAAAATGCTCCTCCCTGTCCACCACTCTAGCATATGTGTTGTCTTCCCTACTTAGAACATAAACCCTTAGAGGGCAGGGATGTCTTGAGTACTTGTATTTGTATCCCCAGCACAGTTCTTGGCACATAGTAAGGCAGCTAATACATCAGTAAGCACGTATGAAGTGCCTACTGTGTACTTCATAAATGCTATGCTATTCTGTTCCCTCTACAATTCATCTTTCACATCACTGAGTTACCTTCCTAACATGCGTCTCTGATCACATAATTCTTGTTGTTGCCATATATGACTATTTATGACCATTTGTGGGATTTTCTTGGCAAAGTTTCTGGGGTGGTTTGCTATTGCCTTCTCCAGCTCATTTTACAGATGAAGAAACTGAGGTAAACAGGGTGAAGTGACTCATCCAGGATCATGCAGCTACTAATTGTCTGAGGCCAGATTTGAACTCAGGAAGGTGAGTCTTCCTGACTCCAGGTCCAGTTGCCCAAAATTCTTCACCACTTCCCATCAAAAAAAATGTCTTTAGTGTCTCCTAATTGTTTACTGAATAAAATATAAACTCTTGATCCTGACATTCAATGCCACACACAGTCCCAGTCCAAAGAACATTCTCAACTTTATCTCATACTTGTTCTCTTCATTCATTCTATATTCCAACCACATTGAATTACCATCCTTTCCCTAGTCTGTCTTCTATCATCTCTGTGCCTTTGGTTGTATTAGTTCTCATGTCTTAAATAGATTCTCTACAGTCTTTATATATTGAAGTCTTTCCTATCCCATCTCCACCATGAAAGCTTCCCTAATTCCCCCTATCTGAAAGAAGTATCTCCTGCCTCAAAATTTTCAGACCTGGATTTTACCTTCACACTTACCATGTCTTTTGTTTTTATAGATCTCTGAGTTATCTGTCTTGGGCTTTATTCTCTTTGAGTCAGTCAACACGCATTTTTAAAGTGCCTACTATGTGCCAAAGAACTACACTCAGTGCTGACCACTTAGTACACAGTTCTGGAAACTGTCAAACTATTTGAATTCTTGGTGTTTGTGTATCTGGCCTTGTGCAAATATTAAAAAGAAAAGTAAAGCATCTAATAAAGCTGTGATTTTTCTTGATGACACTTTCCTTTCTTGGAAGGTAGAGGAAGCAACAAGGGCAACTTCTAGTCAAGATTTAATGATGATGAGAACCTTGGCAGGGGGAAACCACTGGAGTTCTTAAGATTGGAAAAAAGACAGACGTATACTCTGGACTTTAGGAAAATGTTTCAAACAAGTCAAAAAAAAGGGGCATATTCCCATACTCTAGGACTCTGGACAATAACCCTGCTCAAGATGAGTTTAAATACGTATGTAATGGCATACCAACAAATGGTCTTGATGAGGGAAAAAGTAGTAAAGGCTTCTAAATAAACTAATGTGACCACAGAGTGATCTTGGATGAATTTAGAGCTAAAGGAACATGACCAAAAGATGAGAGAAGAGATATAGAAATAAGTACAAGTACAACACAAAGGCATGAACCTGTAAGAGTAGTATGAAGAAAATTAAAGGCAAGAATGAGCCTAAGTTTATGAGAAATGCCAAGAGTAATAACAAGCTTTTTTTTCTTTCCTAATTATGTACTCTTTGCTCTCAGCTAAAACAAGAAAAGTATATGTCCTCATCCTGGAGGAAGATTAATATCAACAGGTAACAGAGAGAATGTACTACTACTACTATCCAATGCCTATTTTCTTTCCATCTTCTCCATCAGCAAGAATGACCTCAAAATTAAGAAAGGTTGAAGAACTGTTATTTTGAAAGAACAGAAAACCAAAGAAACTAAAGGACATCTAGCAGTTTTAAGTAACTTCTAGTCTCTACGTCCAGAGAAATTAGATCCCACTGTGTGAAAGGAACTTGCTGTGGGATCATAGAAGCACTGTTAGCAGTCTTTGAGAAATCATGAACAGGAAGGGGGCTAGAAGATTAGCTATGGGCAAATAAATGTCTTTTTGATTTTCAAAAAGAGGGAAACGAGGTAAATTCTCAAAGCTCTTCTGGGATAAATTTGAAGTCTATCTCTGACACAATTCTAGAGTTCCTTATTAGAGAGATGCTTTATGAGAACTTTTAAAAAGTGGCAATCACTGTGAGCTATCAGAGGTTCACTAAATATGACTTTTTCAACATTTTATTTACTATTTTTTACTATTTATTTACTATTTTATAGAATAACTTGAACTGATAGACTAAATAATACAAATACAACTTATCTTGATTTGAAAATGGCATTTGACAAAATTTCTTTAGCTATACTTGTGGAAAGTATGTAGAAATGTAGGGTATGTGATAGTATACTCAGTTGAATGTGGAACTGATTCAATCAAGATACCAAAAACAACATTCATCTCTCAAGTAATACAACCTATCGTGAAGTTCCTACTCATCTTCATGACTCTTTTCCTTAATAACATTTTTTTTCATTGACTTAGAACAGCTGTAAATAAGAGCACCGAAAGAATGTAAAGATGTTATGGCTCAATTGCTGTCAGTGATATATAAGGAAATGGGACAGGTGCCATGGCAAATATTCTGATTTTGAAAAAAGAGGGAAAAGAATCACTACCAGGTCTGTATCCCAAAGAGATCATAAAAAAGGGGAAAGAATATGCATGTGCAAAAATACTTACAGCATCTCTTCTGTGTGCAAAATATTAGAAATTGAAGGGATGGCCATCAATTGCAGAATGACTGAACAAGCTGTGGTATATGAAAGTAACAGATTACTATTGTGCAGAGAGAAATGATGAGCAGGCATATTTCAGAAAAACCTGGAAAGACTTGTATAAACTGATGCAACGTGCAATGAGCAGAACCAGGAAAACGTGGTATACGGTAACAACAACATTGCATGGTGATCAATTACAAATGACTTAACTCTTGTCAGCAAGACAATGATCTAAGACAATCACAAAGGATTCATGATGGAAAATGCTATCCATATGCAGATAAAAAACTGATGGACTCTGAATGCAGATCAGAGCATACTATTTTTGCTTAATTTTTTTCAAGTTTTTTTTTTCTTTTGGTCTTTTTTTCTTTCATAACTGTGACTAATATAGAAATCAGTTATACATAATTGAACATATATAACCTATATCAAATTGCTTACCATTTTGGGAAGAGGAAAGGGAAGGGATGGAGGGAGGGGAAAAAATTGGAACTGAAAATCTTGCAAAAATGAATGCTAAAAATTGTCTTTACATATAATTAGAAAAAATAAAATACTATTACAAAAAGAGGAAAAAATGGATACTTCAAATTTAGATTCATAAACTTGACATTAATTCTGGTTATAGATCCTAGAAAGGGAGACACAATCACTATGAACCACTATAGATTAATTAAAATAAGTCATGCTGATCTAATTTCATTTCCTTTTTTTTTGATAGTTACTAGACTAGTAGATAGATATCATGAATATCATGGAAACAGTAAATCTAGATTTAAGCTATTCTCTTTTGTGATGTCCTTATAGATAAAATGGAAAGGCACAAACTGAACAATACAATTAGAAAAGCTAGCAACCATCTGACGGACCCACCCCATCTCCCCCCCCAAGAGTTGATAAATGAATCATTTTCAACCCAGACTGAGGTGTCTAACAGAGAGACACAGGGCTCTTTCTTTGACCCTCTTCTGCTCATTTCAATTCTTCATCAATGACTTGGATGAAGGCAGAGACAGCACTCTTATCAGATTTGCAGGTGGCATGAAGCCAAGAGGGCTAGCTAATACATTAAATGTGTTCTCTTATAGAGAAGCTGACATGTGTTAATGCCATACAGTATGTTGACTTGTGTCCTCTCTTCAGGCACTTATTCCTTCCAGTCCACTAGACACTGGAAGTGGTCCCATCACTTTAATAAGTCAAATATATTATGAACAACATCTTTTTCCCCATCCACACACATTTGTGGTGAGCAAGGATTCAGAAGACCTTAAATGATTAAGTAAATTGTTATAACAAAGGCCTGTAGAACACAAGATAAATACAGAGTAACTGGAAAATTCAACTCAAATCCAACTTCAGATGTATCCCACTTACTGTTGAACGATAGTCCACAACTTTTACCCGAGTGATAGAGACTTACTGTTTATTCAGTCATTTTAAGGGAAATCCTACTGGTATAAAGGTAAGGGAGGAGAGTTTACACTGGTCTTTTGTGTTCTATCAGGAATCCCTGAGGATGCGTGGAAGTTTGATCATTGTTGTACATTGCTGTGGCAGCTCATGGGGGATATTACGAATCAGCCTGGGTTACCTCCAACTCCCCTGTGTAATCACTGACTATAACAGCCTTAGTACACAGAACAACTGGGAGAAAAAAAAGAAGGGCTGAAGTCATGCTTCATATAAAATGGTAATTCTCAGTGGATGAGTGGACTACATTATTATTTAAAAATCTGCAGAGTGATTTAATCAGTCTGATAGCAGAAGGGGCAGCACAGTGATGCTTTTGTAGGATTTGGTTCATGTGCTTTGCCCACCAGATAAGGGCAATGAGTCATGGAGAGGTGTCTGTACCTGAAGGGCAATGAAATATGAGATAAAATGGGGAACTTGATTAGAACTGATGTGTTCTCCCATGAAAGAAAGATTAGGTTTGTCCTGCTTGGTCTCAGAGAGTAAAATTAGGAGCAATGAATAGAAGCCACAGATGGACAATAAGGAAAAAAAAACCTTATTAACAAGAATTATTGAAAAGTGGAATGGGCTGCCTCAGGAGTCAATGGGTTCCATCTTGTTGGAAGGTTTTAAACAGAGGCTGGATGACCACTTGTTGGGGTATGTTATAGAAAGAATATTATGTTTAGTATAAGTTGAATGACTACTGGGGTTGCTTTCAACTCTGAAATCTTGTTATTTTGTGATTCCATCTTGTTGGAAGGTTTCAAATAGAGGCTGGATGACCATTTGAGTATGTTATAAAAAGAATATTATGTTTAGTATAAGTTGGATGACCACTGGGGTTCCTTCCAGCTCTGAAATTTTGTGATTTTGTGATTAGGAAAATCATAGAATTGTAAGATTTTCTTCAGGCAAGGCAGGCAGCCTCCACAATCATGGGAGGATTAGCACAGGGAACAAAATGAGCCATCTTTGTTAGGATTATAGGATCATAGATATAGATGTGGAAGGGACCATAATGGTCATCAAATCCAATACTCTTATATTAAAAGTGAGGAAACTGAGTCCAGAGAGGTGAATTCACTTGCCCAGAGTCACACAGCTAGTAAGTTTCTGAGGTAGAATTTGAACCTAGGTCTTCCTGACTTCAAATCTAGGACTCTATCTACTACATCAACAGCAAAGTGTCATCAAACCTTGAAACAGAGAGAACATTGTGATGAAATCTAGAATGTGCACTTTCTATTGGTGGAGGGGAGTTGGTAAGGGATTGCAACAACTAAACACCATGCCAGTGGCTCCTTAGTCAAAGGATGTACTGTCCGATGTCAATTCATCATCATAGCCAGCAAAAATATCTGGTGACCATATATGAAGTCCTGAAGAGTCTCCCATGTTCCCTGTTGTTTGGGCATACAGAGAACACTGGCATATTAAGGCTGGCTGGTGAGGATATGCAAGCACAACTGAAAGCATAGCGATCCAAATGAGATTCAGATCTTCCCTTGGATGCAGGGATTGTATCTGAATGCAGGGTAGACAGCAGGGCCAAAGCCCAAACATCCCTGACTGTTGCTGGTAAATTAACTACTATACAACCAATTAAAGTCTAGTGGATGAAAGTCTATATAAAAGCCTGTTGGAGATGACTGATCATGTCTGGAGTCCAAATTCAGACTTTTATAACACTGCATCTATTTGTAGACAGGTGACTAGGAGTGTAAGCGATGATTCAGTTGAATAAGCTAAAAATGGTGCTTAATGGCTCTTCCACTGCTTGATTTTCCAGGAAGTCTCAGTGTGCTCTGAGTTCTTCTGGTCAATGTAGATGATCATAGCATAACTTAACTCCCTCAAGACTCTGCCTCCATACCTCAAAGATGACTCTGACCATGAGCAGATCCTTCTTCTAGCTCACATAGTTATTTTCTGCATTAGTCAATTTGTAATATTTGCAGGGTTAGGACAAGTAGAAGAATAGAGTGATCCATGAGGGGAGATCCCCCATGACAATGTTGGGTGCATTGATTTCCACGGTGAACTATTTTTTTAGCACCTAAATATATTAAGATAAGGACTGAGGTACATTGATTCTTTGGGTCTTTATGTGAATTTTTTTCTCCAGTGGCTCCTAGAAAGCTTTGGGATGCTTCAGGAGATCAGTGAGAGACATTACTGAGGTAGAGAACCTAGGAATAAAATAGCATGAAAACTAAGAAACTGCTATAAGAGTGTTTTTTGTTTTGTTTTGGCCCAATCAGAGGTGACCAACTAGAATATGGCTTCAATCTTTTGTGTAGATCCATGAAGCTTTCCCTCTGTGTATCCAATATGTGCCCCTTACATGCCCCCAAGGACTCCATCTCCTTCACAGACTGGCATTTTTCTCACTTTGGCAGATAGCAGTTAATGTTGGCAGAGCACTGGAGGATGACTTGAACCATTTTGACATGCTGGGCAGCAACCCAGGAGTGGATGAAGGAATCATTGAGATAAACCACTTCACCCAGTTTTGCCAGATCTTAGAACACTGAAATTATGACCCTTTCAAAGGACTCAAGGAGTTTTACACAAAATAAATGGTATTGCCTTGCATTCATACTACCTTTCCAAACTCATTATACATTACTTCCTTTCATATATTCTTTGGTTTAGTCAAAATGGCCTTCTTGTTCTTCCTCATAGACAATACACCATTTTCCTTTTAGTACCTTTGCAATATACTCCCTCCTCAACCCAGCCTCTTAGAACACCTAACTTCGTTCGAAGCTCATTTTAAATGCCACCTTGGGAGGCATAGGACTGTTCTATACACTCTCCCCTGTGGTAGTGCCTCCCCCCACCTCAAAAAATCATGTATTTATCTCATACACATTTTCTATACTTTTTAGGCATGTATGGTATACTTTTTGGACTCATTCTTCCACTGTCCACTTGACTTGGTAGATTGGGTCCCCAGATGGTGGCTGAACTCTCTTCTCAAAGCTCTAGTAATAATCCTGAAGGTCTTGGGTTTCTGAGGCTATCATTTAAAACCTTTTCACTCCCATACCCAATATCAATGAATTAGTTAATATCAATTAGCCAGAGTTAATTAGCTTTTACAAAGGAATATTTACCAAGCAGGTATAGAAAAGTTAGTTATTATAGGAACATTCTCCCAAACTGGGAGGTACACTCTTCTCTTGTACTCATAAAGTACATACACATGAACACACACACACACACACACACACACACACACACACACACACACGCACATCCATAGCTCAGACTTGCAGCACAGTGATCCCAAAGCAATCATATAAGGAAGGTGTGTAGGTGAGGCCTATCTCCCAGTCCTTTTTTCTGTTCATGGAGTTCTCACCAAGTTTGCTTCTAGCTATGGTAGTGCCAATGAATGAATCCCTCCCTTGCTGTCGGCACACAATTTCTTAGCTGCTGGGTCGATCCACTCTGGGGCTGGGTCAGGCAAGATGCTCCTCAGGTCTAGAACCTGCCTGACTCAGTTATTGCTGTTTCTGCCAGATTCTATCACTGACGCCAGCTGCTGGATTTCTGATGGCCTCTCTGACCTTTTAAAGCACATAAGATTGTAACCTGATCCATTCTATCACCAAATACTTGATCATCAATGCTCAGGAAAGAATTAATACAAGACATAAAAGTCACAGAGATACCATGCATTCACAGACACATGGTGACCAGGTGGGACCATAGAGCCTGCTGCCCCTGCCTACCCAATATCTCATAGCAATCCTCCTCACTCAGAAGTCACTAGGGAAGAGAGCAAGAAATCATCCACTGGAAGCTTTTCTAGATACCCTCAGTTCTAACTCAGCATCTAGTCAGTCATTAGTCCTTCTGGTTTGTCAGCCAATCAGAACATGTTTCATTATCACATAGTCACTTACGATGCAAAGCAGCTCTCCCAAAATGTCACATGTTGGACTGAAAACAGCAGGAGACGTTGGGCCCAAGAATGGCTTTTGTTGGCCAGCACACACACATGTTGTCTTCCTAAAAGAACAGAAGCTCATTGAGGGCAGAGATTATTTCACTTATGTATTTGTATCCCTAACATTTGGCATAGTGTCTGAAATGTAGAAGTTTCTTAATAAATGCTTGTTGATTGAGTGACTGATAGAGGCCATACCAGATTGGCAAAGCCATCTTCCATTCATCTTACCTACATATTTGACCAGGTTGTATGCCTTCCTGAAGGTCCAATTTGATGAGTATCACTGTCCTTGCCAAATGTTCCATCAGATTGTGTACCAAGGGATATAGGGTATGGGTTCCAGATAGGTGATCATGTTCAGGCCTCTCTAGTTGTGGCAGGGTCTCTTATTTTTCCTTTTCATGAGCAAAACTTGATCTCTGATGAGGGAGGGGCAAGGTCAACTAGTTCTTTTCCAGGAATCCCTGCAGGACTGCCATGCCTAGCCCAATAATTAAGTAGATCCTGGGACTGGGGGTCTTGAAAGTAGGCTGACTGCACAATTGAAGGCTTTAAGACTCACCATCTTGCTTCTGCTAAATTACACTCACTCACACACACACACACACACACACACACACACACACACACACTCCTCCATAGTCCTGGTGTTGGTGAAGAACATTTCCACATTTCCCAAACAGCTAGATTCATTTTGGACTTCTTTGACTGTCTAGCAACACGAATTTTAGAGTCTTTGAATTCTCCAGTAGAATTCATTTTGGACTTCACTGACTTCTTCACTGTGTCCCCAGTAAACTTGGGAAGTGTCATCATCTTGCCAGATCCAATCAGCCTTGTTACTCACAAGTCATCAGTAACCTCTGCCCCTCTGATTAAAGGTGGAGCCATAAATTCCTTCATTTAAGGAAAGAGGACAGGATCGACCTCAGATAGCTCTTCATTTCCCATCTGACTGCACTCATTTAGAAACTCTCTGACTTTTTCTACTATGCTGCCACACTAGGTGCTTTCCGTTCACTCCTGCCTTTCAGCTTACTTTTGACTGTTGTCTCCCCCATAAAACTGTAAGCTCATTGAGGTCAAGGACAGACTTTCCTTTTTGTGTTTCTGTCCTCAGCACTTAGCACAATGCCTGGCACATAGTAAGGCTCTTAAATGTTTATTGACTATTGACTATCCAATTTGGAGGGCTAGGACTTGATGTAGGATCCAATTGCTAGACAATGGATTTCCACAGTATATTTCTAGACAATGGTCTTCTCTAAATTCCACATGATGGCTGAATTTTATAGTCAGCCTATTGGTGCCCTACCAGAAATATCAGGGAACAGTTTATGGTCGAGTTTCTGCCAATTGACCCAAACCTGCTTGATCTAGGCGAATCCTTTTTATAGATTGCACATGTTTAATTCCATACTATACCGAGCCCTTGTCTCTCTGTTCTCATGGGTGTGGGCTCCTGGTTCACTAGACTGGATTTATACAGATATTCATAGATTTTTTTTTCCCAACTTCTACTAGGAAGCTTCAAAGTCTTAGAGTACTTAACTCTGAGTCATAACAATGCATATTGTTGCGGATTTCTCTTTTATAAGAGACGTCTTTTATGCTTATTTATGTAACTCATTGACTCCCAGATCTGGAGCTAGATGGTACTTTATAGGTCATATAACCTAATGCCTTATATATAACATAATAATTTTGCTATCTCTTCCTTCTTCCTCCTCTTAAAAATGATAAAGTTACATTTATAAGGCACTTTAAGATTTATAAGATGATTTCTACATCACAGCTCTATGAAACAGGTATTGTTACTCTTTTATTTTAATCATATGAGGAAACTAAGGCTGAAGCTGATTGGAACTTCCCAGCATTATATAACTAAATAAGTATTAAAATTGGGACTTGAATCTAGGTCTTCTAACTCTAAAATGAGTGTTCTTTCTAGTATGGAAGTCACTGTTTGAAATCTCTGAAAAGGATTTATTATGTGACCTTGGGCAAATTACTTAACCACTTTGGGCCTCAGTTTCCTCATCTATAAAATGCAAGACTTGGATAAGATCACATTAAAAGTCTTCTGGCTCTAAAGTTGTCATTGACATAGGTCACGGTAGGGTTTGGCCAGTTGGTAGAAAAAAGCAGCAGGAAATCAATTCCCACATCCATCTGAGGACGTATCTTTCCCCCTCTCCCATAATGCTAATAACCAAAAAGGGTATCAGATTTGAGGTTCCATGAAAACTCACTTAATTTTAGACTTGCAGAACATGTTGATTAGGAGGAGAAGGTCACCTGCTTTTCCCAGTTCTCCCCTGGGGACCCTTCCCATCTTCCATAGGCTCCCAACCTATTCCATCCAATTCTTACAATAACCAATACACCTATGACTTCCTAAGATGGGATCGGCATCACACTGAGCCCTCTTGATGTTACTACTAGTCTACAGTTGTGGAATAAAGGGAAACTGAGAAATACCATTGTGCTCTTAATTCCAAGACTCTTAAGTTATAGACCAGTTGCTGGTCCACAATGGTGCAGGTAGTGTCCACACCTGTAGCTCCCCAAACAGATGAAATTGCAGGTCTAGGTTTGCCTCTCTCCCCTACCCCCACAAAAAATTAGGATATGAGATCAGCCTCAAATGGAATCTTGGGGGGAAAAAAACAAACGATGTTCTCTGAGCAATTTCTCTTGAGGATTTAGAAGACAAGACCCTTTGCAGGTTGCCCTGGTGACCGAGAACCCACAAGGTAGCAACTGCTGGTGGGCAGAGGCATTATAGTCTAAATGCCATGGGTGATAAGCAGTTAGACATGGTGTGCTAGGTATAGTAAAGATCCCCAAATGCTCAGCTATTTATTGAACCTGAGGCAGGCTCATTAATTCATTATTCACTGACCAGTCTGCAAGGAAAGGCACGTTATACCCGAGGGCCAGCACTGATGAATGCAGTCATAAATCTGGCTGTTTACAAGCCCAGCAATTAGAGAATAAGCAGACTGAAGGAGGAGGGGGCAGAGAGAGGAACTCTGTAAGCTACCAAAGCAGTAATAAGACTATGTACACTGGGAGCAACCACACAGTCTGATGGTCAGGAAAGGAGAGTGTCTGGACAGTCAAAGAGCTTAGTCACATGGAAAAAACTGCCTCGTCCTCTCCATCCAGAGTCGCTATGGAGTCCCTTTTCAACTCTGCTTCAGAGGGACATTCCTGTGGCTTTGAGGGCCCTCGATCAGGAATCCTGATTCCGGGACTGGCATAGAGTGCGTTTCCTCAGCACTTGGGTGGTTGGAGAAAGCTACCATCCACACCTGGAAATATTCTGTTGTTTCTGTCTTCCATGCTGAGTGGAGGGACCCTAGGACATAGCCCCTGGCAGGTTCATCATCATCCCTACTACAACCTTCCCAGTCACTTAGGACTTGTCTTCTCAGTTACCCTTGACTTCTCATTTTCTCTCACTCACCACATCCAATCAGTTGCCAAGTCTCACTGATTTTATCTCCATGTCTCCAGAAAATGCCCCCTTTTCTCCACTCACACAGCCAGCAACCTAATTCAGGCTCTCATTGACTCTCACCTGAAGCATTGGAATAGCTTCCTAATTGTTCTTGTTTCCAGTTTCTCCCCCACCCCATCCCCTTTAACTAATTCACACTCCACACAGGTGCACAATAACCCTCCCAAGGCACGGATAGATAAAGCCATATTCCTTACCTTACCAAAAATTCTCATTGGCTTCCTCTTGATCTGGGATAAAATCTAAACATCTTGGTCTGTCATTTATCATTTAAGACTCTCCACAATCTGGCTTCAAATCTACCTTTCCAACCTCATATCCTGTTAATCCTCTTTGTTTCAATCAAATCAGGTTACTCTCTGGTCCCCAATCTCAGCATATTATCTCCTAGCGCTGTGCATTTATTTGAATAAACTGTTCCCATGGCTTATCTCAACTCCCCAAAGGCTTGCCTAATCCTCCTAATTATTAGGGTTCTCTTACTTTTCAAATTACCTTGCATTTACCTGCTTGAGTACATATTATAGTCCCCTAATAGGATGCAAACTTCTTGAAGGCAAAGGATGGTTTCACTTTTTTCTGATCCTACCACTTATCAAAATGCCCATAGAAGTATGTATAGAATAATTTTACATACATGTATCTGTTTGTGTTTAATGGTAGCCATCTCTAGGGTGGGGAGGAGGAGGGAAGATAAAAATTTACACGATAATTTTGTTATGTATTTGAAAGGAATGGCAAGATGTGCATGGTAGATTTGCAGTTTCGGGTGCAATCATCTTTTTTATTGTACTATGTTATGGAAATGCTTGTTTTATTCCATAAATTAAAAATAAAATTGTTTAAAATGCACATATAGTAGGCACTTAAAATGTTTGTTGAATGGAATTGAATGCTACTCCCCTTTTCCATTCCTTTCAAATCTAATTCTGTTAGATTTTGATAATGGTTTGGTGTAATGAAAAGTGTACTAAATTAGAAGTGAAAGGACCTGGGTTCTAATTCTGATCATTAACAACCTCTATCAAGTAACTGAATCACCCTGATCCTCTGTTTCTTCATCTATAAAATGGAAACCATAGAAGCCATGGACTAGATGATCACTAAAGTACCTTCTAGCCCTCACATTCTACAAAAATAAAAATAAAAAAAATTTAAATGTAACCTATGACCTAGAACTCCAGCTTTTGGTTAATTTGGATTGGACTGGTTTTCTCCTAAGTCACTCTTGGTTTCTATCCCCTCTCCATCACCTCAGTGTTTTCCCCACCCTTAGAACATTAGTATTTGGCTCATTTCTAGTTCTCTACAGAAAAGGATATGAAATCCTCAGCTCCAATGCAAGCACTCAGGCTGACAATCCATCCATTAAAGGCCGGCTATATTTCACTTGACATTAGACAGAAAAATCAGAAAAACTTATATCCAAGTCCCTAAACCTTCAAGACAACTCCATTTTCCCTTTCTGGTGGGCTCCATTCTCTCTAGGGGGCAGTTCTCCAGATTTATAGTGCTGAGGAAAAAGTATTTGGAATTGAGAGTCAACCTCCATTAAGTTCCACTTCCCCAGGGACCTATAAAATCTTGTAGGCTTACAGGGAAAAGGACAAGGTCTCCCACTGTATCCAGGGCCATCTCAAGTCATCCTGATCTATATCTTGCCACCGGACCCAGATGGCTTTAGAGGAGAGAGTAAGGTTGGTGATTTTTGCACAGTCTTCCTTCATTTAAATCCAATTCACTTGCAAGGCATGACATCACCTTCCTGATGTCATTGGTCCTCTTTGAGAATAAAGGACAAACCACCAGACTTAAGGTGCTACAGTAGCACTAGGTCCAGTGATAAGATACATAGATCAGGATGACTGGAAGTGGGGCCCAGATGCATTGGGAGGTCTCAGTTGGTCTGAGGCAATGCCCATTCAACAATTAAGGCTATGTAAAATTAGGCAACTTTTACCTAGTCAAAAACAAACAAACAAATAAATAAATGAAAAATCAATCTGGAAGGGGAAGACCCTCAGGGCTTCTGATCAGAATAATTGCATTTACGCTCACTCTGAGACATGAGAATCCAAAGACTAAGTGAGGCTTGGTCTGAGACCTATTGTTGACCAAGCAATGAGAGCCAGAGGGATTTGGGTTTACTCCATGGTCCAAAAAAAAAAAAAGGAATACAGCCAGTAAACTGCAAGATAGTTTGCTAGGTTTGAGCAATCAAAATTGAGAGTCTTTTTGAAATGGGAAGCAGTTTGGGTTAGGGCAGGGAGGAGAAATGTCATTAGAGAATCAACTGCCTTCTAACTCACAGTACTGATGGAAGGTGAGGTCTGGGTTTGCATCTTCCCAGTATGTCTCTGACCTTTGCTGCTCCTTAAGCCTAGCTGCTGTTTGGTCTCCTGCCTCTTCTCTTTAAAATGCCTACTCCAAGAATTCAATATTGTCTATGAGTCTCTCCATGGAGTGGTTCACTATCATAAGGAACTCATAATATGGTCTGAGCTCTCAAAATCTATGTCAATGGTGAAATTCATCTCTCCATTAGCCATGAGTCAATCACCCTCAGTGTCATGTTAGGGGGCCTGTAATACCCTGGGTAAGAATACTTATTCATGGAGAAGATAACATAAAGGCCTCAAAAATAATACCAAAGGGATGTTTTATCCTGTAAAAGGAGACGTTGTACAAGGGACTTATTCTTTGACCTTGTCAATCTTGACCAGACTTGTCCTGATATGAAAGTCTACATGAATATTTCACGATCTATCTTTCCCTTTCATAAGATTACAAATTTAGAGCTTGAAGGCAGCAAGGTGTTACAGTAGATGGACAGCTGGCCAGAGGCAGGAAAACCTGAATTCAAATTCTGCCTCAGATTATATACTAGTTATATGACCCTAGACAAGTCACTTAACCTCTGTCTGCTTTGGTATCTCCATCTGTAAGGTGGGAATAATAACACCTACCACCCAGGGTTATTATGAAGATACAATGAGACACTTGTAAAGTGCTTTGCAAACTCTGATGTGATTTATAGATATTAGCTACTATTTTTAGAGATCTCATAACTCAACCCCTTCATTTTGTAGACGGGAGAACCAAGACCTAGAAAGGTGAAATATAACCACGTTATCACCATCTCCATCACTGCCATCTTTAGAAAGCTTTGGTAATTGCATTAGGCAATGAGATGCCTTCCATCCAGACCTGGAGGAAATTCAAATCTAAGGCAAGCAGCAACAACAGTCCCCAACATGCTGCAGATAGACAAGATCATGGAGACATCAAATGAATACATAAAGAATAATGCATTTTTATTATGCACAGGCCAAAGATAAATGCATTTAGGGGAGCAGAGAGTCATAGCAGTGACTGTAAATGTTCTGTTTCCAGACTGGGAGGAGCCAGAGACAGTCATCAGAAAATTTGGACCAGCAACCTTCAAGTCAATGAAGGTACGTTGTATTCAGAGCAAGAGAGTCTGCTCTTCATTGCCAGACAGAGGATCAGAAAATGGGCCTAAATCACAGCAGGATAAATGTGGATGAGGTTTCAGAACTTGATAAATGTCAAATTTGGGAAATGGGGCCAAGTAACCTTGGTGTAGGAGGTAATTTGAAGGGAGAGGGTTATTGTAAAAGAATAATAATAGTCAGCCTTCAAATAGTGTTTTAAGGCTTGTGGAGCATTTTAAATAGATTATCTCATTTGAGATAGGGTGGATGACTCTTGATCAAGAATGATTACCTTTGGTAATTAGATGCTGCCGTGGATCTGTGATCTCATCCATCTTTATATCCCTTCCAATAAGGCAGATCACAAGTCACTCACCCCTGCCCAACCTATACTATCCTTGTATATGTCCTCCTACAAATCTTTTATGCAGATTAACACAAGTAACCAAGGAATCTTATAATTCTCTTGATGCTGCCTGGATACCAATGGAACATGTGACTCATCCATTGGTTATCCCTCACTCTTGCTAGGTTCCCAGCTCATTCCTGCATCTCTGATGACATTCTTTATACTCTATTTCTCTTGCACAATTTCAAATTTATAATGTATTACAGCCTGCTCACGCCTACCATATGCCTCTCCATTGCCCTTTGGGTGTTATTCAATTTCAGTTCTTCAGAAACCATGGGATTTCATGACTCATAGCCACATATCACCACCAGAAGAATATTGGTATTAAAAAATATGGGCCTTTATTTCAGGGAGAAGCTTAGGACCATTAAAAGAATTACACAATCTCCCAAGTCCAATCCAGTCTCTTTTCATCATCCTGCTCAATTCTTGGCTCAGCTTGATGGTCATGTGCAGTGTCTATCTAAGAATGTGATAATAGTAATGTTGGTACTTGATGGGTTGCTCCCCTAACACCAATTGAATACATTTCTGTAATTCTTCACTAAGATATGCTGTTGGGGAGCAGGGGGAATTAGGGAAGTATTATTTTAGTGATAGCGAAAAGTTGGATTATTTTAATGCAGTAGATGAGAAGGGGACACGTCTTTAAAAAAAATTAACCAAACATTCTGTTTCAATGACTGTCAAATTAATGCTCTCTTTCGGTCTCCCATAGCTGCCTGTGGTTTTGAAATGGAACAAGAAGGGGCAAGAAAACAACTTACAAGTTTCTGAAGGTGAAGGGGGAAAAAATCTCCTTTAACCTTGAATTTATAAAGACTAATGAGAAACTTCCCCCAGGCACTGGCTCTGAGCCTTTGATGAGCCATCTGACAAGTTGGAGGCAACTTTCTAGTAGCATTAACTAATTAGGTTGTTTCCAAGTTGAAGAGAAAATAAAGCGCGAGCAAAAACAGCAATGTGGCTGCTTTCAGAGGACACCAAAAAGAGAGGGATTTACTGGCAGAGAAACAAGAAAATCAGCATTCAGCCTGCTCCACTCCTATCCACACAGCTGAGCAAGCTTTGAGCCATAGGGAAATATGGGGGAGGATACAGATGGGCAGCACATGGCTGAGGTAGTTAGAGGACCTAAAACTTCACGGGTTCTCAAACTGACTTCTGTCTCTGTGACTTAGAGGCTGTGTAACACTGAGCAAGATGCTCTGCTCCTCTGCTCCTCAGCATCCTCCTTTGGAAAAGCAGGAGCTTAATTCCATAAAACAATTTCCATTCTGTAAGAAAAGATGCTAAGTTGTATGTTGATATATGCAAGTTCTATACTGATATGTCCACTGACTGGGCACTTACCAAAAGGATCCAAAGACAGAAAGATCTCATGTGTACCAAAATATTCATAGCAATATTTTTTTGTGGTAGCCAACAATTGGAAGCAAAGCATGTACCTGTCAATTAAGGAAAGGCTGAAAAAATTGTGGGATATGAATATAATGGAATATTATTATGTCATGATTACTAATATGAAGAATTCAGAGAAACATAGGAAGATTCATGTGAAATGAGAAAGTGAAGAAAGGAACCATTACACACAATGACTACAATAATGTAATAAAAAAAAAAGGAAAGAAAAGAAACACTAGAACAAAACCAAATGCTATGGAATTATAAAGACCTGTCTTGGCCCTAGAGAAGAGATGAGGAAATCCCTCCTTTCATCGCCAATTCAGAGATTCACCTACAATGCTTTAGTGGGGCTGTTTCTTTCTACACCTCCTTGAACATTGACTTTTCCCATCTTTTTTCATCTTCACCAATTTATTAGGTGTGAGGTGAAAACTCTGAATTGTTTTGATTTATTACTCTCATTATTACTGATTTGAAACATTCCTTGATATGTTTTTTAATAGTCTGCAACCCTTTTGAGAACTCGCCTGTTGTATCCTTTTGATCATTTATCTATTGAGGAACGGCTTTTGCTCTTAAATATTTCTGTTGATTATCTATATATCTGGAATATCAAATACTTATGGAGATATTTAACACAAAGATTTTTCCCCAGTCCACCACTTTCTTTCTTTTCCTGGATGCATTAATTTATTCTGTGCATAAGCTTTTCAATTTCATGTAATTAAAATGATTTATTTTACCTTTGTGATTGTTGCCTCTATTAAGTTCCACTTTTTTCCTGATTCTTCCTTATCTGGTCTGTTCCATTGATTTTTCCTATTTGTTAACTAGTATCAAAAATTTCAATGATTGCAGCTTAATAATGTAATTTGAGGTCAATGTAATTAAAGTTTCACACTTCATTCCTACCTTTTTATCATCATTTTCTTTTGTATTCTAGATCTATTATTCCTCCAAATGAAATGTGTTGTTTTGTCTAACTCTGCAAAGTGTCCCTTTGGTAGTTTGATTGGTATAGCACTAAACACCCATGATTTCTTACTTGCCAAATCTAATGGTCTTTTCTCAAACCTTTTCCTTCTAGACTTTTCTTCAGCATTTAACACTATTTGCTTCCCATTCCCCTGTGGGTTTTTTTTTTGTCTTGTTGCTTTTTGGAGGGGAGAAGGCAAGGCAATTGGGGCAAAGTGACTTGCCCAAGGTCACACAACTACTAAGTGTCACGTGTTTGAGGCCAGATTTGAACTCAGGTATCTCCTGACTCCCAGGCCTGTGCTCTATTCACTGTGCCACCTAGCCGCCCCTCCTCTATGGGTTTTTGTGATACTGCTCTCTTCTAGTTCTCCTTATATGTCTGACACCTCGGTCTCCTTTGGTAGGTTATCAGCTATATCATGCCCCCTAACTGTGGGCATACTCCTGAGTCCTAAACCATCTTTTCTTTACTCTCTACAATCTTTTGATGATCTTATCACTTCCCATGATTTTAATTGCAGATAATTCCCAGATCAATGTATCCAATCCTAGTCTTTCTCCTAAGTTCAACAATTACCCATTGGACACTTCAAACTGGATGTCCTCCCTGTAGACGTCTCAAACTGATCATGTCCAGAATAGAACTCGTCATTGTTTTCCCTTAAATCCACCCCCTTCTGAATTTCCCTATTTCTCTTGAGGGTACCACCATGCTTCTAACCACGCAGGTTCCAAACCTTAGTGTCATTTTCTCCTTCTATATATCTAACCTGTCACCAAATACTTGGTGTTTTTTTAAAATTTCTCCAAAACGTCTTTCCCTCTTTCTTCACGAAGCCACCAAACTCGTTCAAGTCCTCCATCCATCATCTTTCCTGTGAACCATTATACTAGAACCTTACGTGGTCTCCCTGCCTCTAGGGTCTTCATCCAAACTAACCTCCACGCAGCCAATGGAGTATTTTCCCTAAAACACAGGTTTGACTCTATTACTCTCTTCCCCCAAGTAAAACCCAGTGATTCCCTGTTACTGTGAGTCTCAAAGTCGGACCTCTCTGTTTGGCATTCATAGTTTCATTTTTACATTTCTAGCCTTATTATTTATATAAATATATATTTATTTTTATATTTCTGTTATTTTAGATATATAATATATATAATAATAAATATATTATATTATATATTTATATAAATATCGAAAATATATATATATATACATGTGTTGTCGTTCAATCATTTAATCATCTCCAACTCTGTGACCCCACAGACTGTAACTGTCCAAGGGGTTTTCTTGGCAAAAATACTAGAATAGTTTGCCTTTTACTTCTTCAGTGGATCCATTTTGTCAGGTAATCAGATGTTAAGTGACTTGCCCAGGGTCACTCAGCTAGAAAGTGTCTGAGACTGGATCTGAATTCAGGTTTTCCTGACTTCCAGGTATATTCACGGGCATGCATGCATGCACGTGCATGCACGCGTGTGCACACACACACAAACACACACACACACACACAGAGTCTCAACTATGAGAAATAACCCAGCCAGAGTTGTTTCTCATCAACGGCTGACTCAATCCTGGATCACAGTCCAATAATGACATTGCAGCTCGCTCAGGATAGCAGTTAAAGTCTATTCTCAGAATAGACTTCAAAGAATAAGACATAAACTCTGTTCTCTCAAAATGTCTTTTCAGACTCTTCTCTGTGACAGTTAACTCGGTCTCTCAGGAAGAAGCTGCCTGGCCCTTTCTCTCTGCGCCCCCTCACACAGTCTCAGCCACGACAGGTGACTCTCTTCAAGTCACAGTTAATTGCCTGTCACTCTCCAGGCTTCTGTTCCCTTAAAAGCTCAGTAACAATATCCAAGGGCAGCTAGGTGGCAAAGTAGATCGAGCGCCAGGCCTGTTTGCCTCAGTTTCCTCATCTGTAAAATAAGCTGGAGAAGGAAATGGAAGACCACTCAAACTTCTTTTTTTTTTTT